>JARQOD010000001.1:863990171-864073970 GCA_033576555.1 Oophaga sylvatica | reverse complement strand
AAAGGACAGTTTCTCTTGATGATCTTTACCCATAAGAACCCTCAAAGGCTCTGTTTCCTGATCCACTGGTCCAGAGGTCAGCAGGGAGCCATCCACAGTTTCAATCTGTACTGGAGTAGCCTTCTTCACTGAACGTATTCCCTGTTTCAGAGCAAAGGAGACATCCATAAAATTTCCACTTGCCCCTGAGTCGATCATAGCAGAGCTAGACACCCAAGCTGAGTCAACCCAGAGTTTGATGGAAAGAAAGCAATGAGAATTGTTTTTCTTACAACTCAGCTGGGACACCGCTGAGGAAACTTGAAAAATGGCAGCGTTTACACAGTCAACGTCCTCAGAGGTAACGGAGTTTAAGTCCGAGAAATCAAGATCTGTTGCTGCAGATCTCTCTGGAGCCTGAGGATCGGACCTGACAGATCCCCTCTCGCAACACTCACAATGAATGAGTGCTGCAGTAGTCTTACGAGAACGGCTGGGGCAGTTTATAATGAAGTGCCCTGACTTACCACAATAGAAACATAGATTTTCCTTAAAACGATGTTCCTTGCGTGCATCACTAACCCGTCGTTGTAAAGAGTCTACCTGCATGGGTTCAGGTTCAGGTTCCCGTGTAATCCTACTCAAAGGTTCCTTAGCTGGAGAGGAAGGTAGGAAAAGGTTAGTGCGATTGCTTTCGAACCAACTCTCTTGCCTGCGTTCAGTCAGACGAGTATCAATACGGATGCAGTAGTTAATAAAGTCACCTAACGCAGTGGGAGGGTCGGCACGAGCAAGTTCATCCTTAATCAGTGGAGATAACCCCTTTCGAAAAATAGATTTTTTGGCGGAACTGTCCCAGGTGGTATCAAGGGCCCATCTCCTGAAATCCAAGGCATATTCAGCTACCGAGTGCTTACCTTGGCGCAAAGCTAACATGGCTGCTTCAGCTGTTGCACCTCGATTGGGGTCATCAAACACCTGCCCCATGGCTGAAATAAAAGCATCAAGGTGATTCAAACAATCATCCTCAGTCTCAATCAGAGGGTTTGCCCACATCAAAGCCTTGTTGGTAAGCAACATAATTATAGTAAGCACCTTAGATCGTTCAGTGGGAAATTGTGAAGCATGTGCAGAAAAAAAAAGATTGCATTGATTAATAAATCCCCTGAATTTCTCACGTTCACCGCCAAAACGAAAAGGGGGCAACTTGGGAATCCCAGAACTCGGGGCTACGGCAGGAGCCTGGAATCGCTCTTCTAGAACCTCAATCCTGGCTCGCAAATCCTGGGCAGTCTGTCCAAACACTTGCAAATTGTGATTAGTGAGGTCCTGTAGGCTTGAAAAACGGGTCTTTATATTCTGCAAATCTGCAAGGATATTATCAGTCACTCCGCAAAGTTCCTTTATGCGGGCCTCCATTTTCCAGATCTTTTAAGACAGGAGTACTGGAAGAAGAGGAGAGGAGAAAAAAAAACAATAGTGTTTACCTGTGGTAACAGTACAGAGAAAAAAAAATTAAGGGAACTGCTCACCTGGAATGGTTGTGAGAAGTCACAACCACTATCATCACAGAAAGTTCACCCAGACATCTGATATCCACAGTTACAGCAGACAAAAAAGAGAAAAGAGAAAAAAAAAAAAAAACAATAGTGTTTACCTGTGGTAACACTGCAGAAAAAAAAAACACTTAAGGGAATTGCTCACCTGGAATGGTTGTGAGAAGTCACAACCACTGTCATCACAGAAAGTACAACCGGACATCCGATATCCACAGTTACAGCAGACACAGCCTTTCCAGACCCAGCAGACACTAACGTTTTGGCTTCAGAATCTTGTAATGTATGTAGTACAGTTCATATAGCGTCTTGTGCTTGGGTGCGATGAAAATACATGAGACACAGGTTTGATATAGAAAGTCTTGTATTACTTCATACAAGTTGGCAAAAATAGTCACACAGTTTGCAGACACAGAAGCAGGAGACACAGCAGGCCAGAGTAATCTAAGCTCAGCAATCACTCTCCACAACAGGTTCAGGATCTTCTTCTCTGTTACCGTAAGTCCATGCAAACGTGGGTCTTTCAAAGAGCAGGGTTCAGAGTCCACAAGTGCTTCAGAGTTCCTCAGTAGGAATAGCTGGAGTACAAGGTCCAAGGCTTTAGGAGTCAGGTCACAGGTTCACTGCAGGCTAGATTCTGAAGCACTGATTGCTCAGCTGTGGCTGCTTAAGAAGCAAAAGGAGAGAATCAGGGCGGGAACATGCAAGCTGGAAACTCCATTTTGACTGAGGGCAAGATAGCTGCAGCAAGACAGAAAGTAAAATGGCTGACGAACAAACTGAGTTTCAGGAACATGTACACAGAACCTTACATCTTTATGCCCCCAATTTTTTATCTTTCCAAGTGTAACAGGAATAATTGGACCACAAAATTTATTGTGCAATTTGTCCTGAGTATGCTGATACCCCATATGTGGGGGTAAACCACTGTTTGGGCGCATGGCAGAGCTCAGAAGAGAAGGAGCATAGTTTGACTTTTTCAACACAGAAATGGCTGGAATTGAGATCAGACGCCATGTTGCGTTTGGAGAGCCCCTGATGTGCTCAAACAGTGGACACCCTGATTCTAACTCCAACCCTAACCCTAATCCAAACCCTAACCATAACCCTAACCACAAACTTAACCCTAACACCAACACACCCTAACCCTAATCCCAACCCTAACCCTAATCCCAAACCTAACCCTAATCACAACCCTAACCTCAACTCTAGCCCCAACCCTAATCCTAACCCTAACTTTAGCCCCAACCTTAACCCTAACTTTAGCCCAACCCTAACCCTAACTTTAGCCCTAACCCTAACTTTAGCCCCAACCTAACCCTAACTTTAGCCCTAACCATAACCCTAACTCTAATGGGAAAATGGAAATAAATACATTTTTTTATTTTATTATTTTTCCTTAAAAATAAAGGGGCCGTGAGCACGGCTGATCACACATGACATACTCTCCCGTCCTTGGAATTAAGGCCAAGGTCACATGGACGGGATGGTATGTCCAATGGCAGAAAGGGGTTTAAAGAGTAACTGCCATTTTAATTTTCATTTCATAAATCAATTGTACATATGAAAATAGGAAACTTTTAAATATGTCTTATTAGAGAAATCTGCTTCTTTTTCCTCCTGCTCTGATCATTTTTAAAATTCTCAGTTTGTGGGTAAAATCTGTATTCAGTAAAGAGAGATTGTTACATTACTGAATTAGAAGATGGCAGTTGCTACGGAAAAGTTTCTATGTAGATGTGAGTGGGGAGGAAAAGGGAGGAGTTCAGCCTCTAGTTCCTCCGCCTCTCCTCTACATAGAATTTTAGTAACAACTATCATCTCCTATCTCAGTAAGTAAAAATCTGCCTTCACTTAACACAGATTTTACCTGTGAATTGAGAATGAAAAGAAATAATTCTCTGGTGCCAGGTCCTGTGACAGCAAGTATGCAATATGCATACTCCTGGCCACATTCTGACTAGACGTGCGTGGCTACGCTCAGTATCAGCACACACTAGTCTGAATGTAACTAGTATTCTGCATATCACATATTTGCCATGCAGTAACCTTGTGTGAACAACACCCTATGCGGGCCTTTATTGTGCAATTGTATACTGGGCAGTCACCCCCTTCTCGAATGGGTATGTGGAGAGTGGCTGTTGATCTGGTATTTTGCACCTGTGTTGACAGCAATTTGCTTTATGGGCTGGCTGCACCCTGTAGTGCATTTGTTCCAAGATCTGGGCAAGTAAGTGTTGCTGCCGTTTTGTTTGCTGTTTAAATTGAATTTTTGGAGATTTTGAGTCTTCTTTAGTGGCTTTGCTAAATAGTTTAGTGTAGGGACTCGTAAGCGTGGGGACTTTTGGTGCAGGTTACAAGCTTACGTATTTTGGTCAAAATATCAACTAATACCTCACTATTTCTGTATTTTTTGAACTATATTTTTCGGGGTGCAGCCAGGCCCAAACACGTTTGGTCTCGCATGAGGGGTGTTCACACTATGATGCATTGAGAGTGTGCTGGCCAGCCCGCCTAATCGAAAAGTAGGGGCATGACTAATAGGCTGTGAACCAGTGACACGTTCTACACTATTTATTCTTTTGAACCGATTTATAAGGTAATACTATTGTTTCTTACTCCTCTGTTGGCTGTATCAAATATCTTTGGCTCAATCTGATTACCATATATACTCGTGTATAAGCCGACCCGTGTATAAGCCGACCCCCCACAAAAAACTGGGAAAAATTATTGACTCGTGTATAAGCCGGGTGTATAAACTGCCCTCCTGCTCTGTGCTGCCCCCGTCCTGCTCCTTGCTCCCCATCCAGCTCTGTGCTCCCCCATTCTCCTCTGTACTCCCCCCTCCTGCTCCGTCCTCCGCTGTGCTCCCCCATTCCTTCTCCATCCTCCTGTGCCCCCCTTCCTGCTCCGTGCTCCTCTGTGCCCTCCATCCTCCCCTGTCCTGCTCCATGCTTCCCCCGTCCTCCTCCACGCTTCCCCCCATCCACCGATCTCTCCCCCCGTCCTGCTCCATGCTTCCCCCGTCCTCCGTTCTCCCCCATCCTCCTCCATGCTTCCACCGTCCTGCTCCAGCTTCCCCCGTCCTGCTCCAGCTTCCCCGTCCTCCTCTATGCTTCCCCCGTCCACCGTTCTCCCCCCCCTTCCTGTTCCGTGCTCCTTGTCCTCTCCTCCATCATACTCACCCCCCCCGTGCCATCGCTGAGCGTCCCTGCAATCCTGCGTTCTCCCCGTCTTCCTGCAGCTCTCCAGCACTGAGCGGTGATGTAATACCGCTCATTAAGGCCATGAATATGGAGGCCACGCCTATGGGAGTGGCGTCGCGTCCATATTACATGACCTTAATGAGCGGGTATTACATCACCGCTCAGCGCTGGAGAGCTGCAGGAAGCCGGGGAGAACGCAGGATTGCAGGGACGCTCAGCGATGGCACGGTGAGGGGTGAGTATGATCCCAGCCACCGGCTCCTGCCGCTGCATCCCCTCCCCGCTGGTTTCTGCCCTATGACTCGTGTATAAGCCGAGGGGGCATTTTCAGCACGAAAAAAGGTGCTGAAAATCTCGGCTTATACACGAGTATATACGGTAGGTTATCTTGGCCGACATAACATCTATTTTTATATGTAATAGACTGGGGTGATATTCTTTGCTTATAGTATACCCTCTACTACCAATACATATATATACCATAGGTTGAGAGATTTCCTTAAAAGCTTGGTGCATTTTTGCACATTTTGCACACTCATGCACACTTTGCTCTTATTGTACATTTTGCACACTTTGCACTTTATATATTTGTGCTTTATATTTATTATAAAATTTACTGAGCAGGTTATGTGTCACACTCACCTTTACTGACACTTTATTTATTTATATTTTACACTTTATGTATTGTGGCAAGACGACTCGCTCGGCTCTCCTGGAGGTAGACTCAGGACACACGTTCTCTGGGTTTTCTTTCTGCTGGTTTATTATCAGCCATAAACTCATGCAGGTTTCGCAGGAAAAGTAAACATGACCCCTCTGGGTTAAACGGCAAAAACATAAAAAAAAAAAACAATAACTCAGTCCATAGATGAGTGGGTTCCGCCCGCTCTCGGTAGCATAAACTGCACTGCTAAAGTCCTTGTGGAAAGCTCTCTAGCTTCCACTATACTGTCTGGAGACTTTCCTCTCCAGACCACACTCCCCAGAAAAAAAACAGGACTGAGCTTTTATACATTGCTCAGCCACACCCTGAGGGGAGGTAGGGGGAATGCGTACCGCCCTCTTTGCCATTCCCATAAAACCACACACCCTTTAACAGAGTAAACCTACCAGCATATAACATGCTGGCAGATAAATAAAGTAGGTCTTAATTCACACAGGAGAGCATCCTGTGTGACACATACCTCCCCTCACATATAAAACCAGTGACACTGTCACATATTCCCCCCCTCTGCCCAAAGCCGGGGGTTTGGGCACCTTCTGACACCAGACAGGAATCCTAGAGAGGGCATCTGCATTCCCATGTAACTTCCCTGGCCTATGCTCCACGTGAAAGTTAAAATCTTGAAGCTCTAGGAGCCATCTAGTTACCCTAGCATTTTTTCCCCTCTTTTCCCTCAACCATCTCAACGGGGCATGGTCTGATACTAATTTAAACTTCCGGCCTAGTAGGTAATATTTCAGTGTATCCACGGCCCATTTTATGGCTAAACACTCTTTCTCTACTATGGCGGTATTCTTCTCGCAGGAGGACAGCTTTCGGCTTAGATAGAGAATGGGATGTTCTTCCCCATTTATTTCTTGGGAGAGTACGGCCCCAAGACCAACCTCTGATGCGTCAGTCTGGACCACAAATTCTTTCTTAAAGTCTGGCGCGACCAGGACAGGCTGCTTGCACAGTGTTAGCTTCAGCTTTTGAAACGCGGTCTCCGTTTCTTCCATCCATTTCACCATGGTTGATTTGGTGCCTTTTAGAAGATCTGTTAGTGGGGCGGCAATCATGGCGAAATTCGGGATAAACCGCCGGTAGTATCCCACCATTCCCAGGAATGCTTTCACCTGCTTCTTTGAGAGCGGTTGCGGCCAGGTTTGAATTGCCTCCACTTTCTTGATTTGCGGCTTTATTTCGCCTCTCCCAACAACATAGCCCAGGTACTTGGCCTCCTCTTTTCCGATGGCACACTTTCTCGGATTTATGGTAAATCCTGCTTTCCTTAGCGCGTCCAAAACGGCCTGTAGTTTAGGTAGGTGACTAGCCCAGTCTGGGCTAAAGACCACAATGTGGTCGAGGTAGGCTGCGGCATACTTCTTATGTGGGGCTAGGATCCGATCCATAGCCCTCTGGAAAGTGGCTGGGGCCCCCTGTAGTCCGAACGGCATCCGCGTGTATTGAAAACAGCCATCTGGTGTTGAGAAAGCCGTCTTCTCTTTAGCCATCTGGGACCTGGGGATCTGCCAGTAGCCCTTCGTCAGGTCAAGAGTGGTGATGTACCTCGCCGGTCCAAGCCTCTCGATGAGTTCGTCGACGCGGGGCATCGGGTACGCGTCACACTTGGATACCTCATTCAGCCGACGGTAGTCATTACAAAACCTCCACTCTCCATTGGGTTTCGGCACGAGGACGATTGGGCTCGACCACCCACTCTTTGACTCCTCTATTACCCCGAGGTCTAACATCCTCTTCACCTCAGCCGAGATCACCTCCCGGCGTGCTTCCGGAATCCGATACGGCTTCAAAGTCACTCGTACATGCGGTTCTGTCAGCACGTCATGCTCTACCACTTGTGTATGCCCTGGCAACTCTGAGAACAGCTCCCGATTCTGCTGTAGTAATTCTCGACACTGTTGCTTCTGGGTCGGTGATAGAGTCTCTGCAATAGTAACCTCCTCCACCTTGCCTTCTGGTGCGGCTCCCAGGCAAGGAGTTTCCACAGGTTCACGGTCCCGCCACGGCTTGAGCAAGTTTATATGATATATTTGATGTGCCTTCCTTCGGCCAGGCTGGTGGACTCTATAATTAACCTCGCTGACTTTCTCCACCACCTCGTATGGACCTTGCCATTTGGTGAGGAACTTGCTCTCGACGGTAGGGATCAGCACCAAAACACGGTCTCCGGGCTGGAACTGTCTTAGTCTCGCCGACCGGTTATAGATCCTCGCCTGGGCTTCCTGCGCCTGGAGGAGATGTTCCTTTACGATGGGCATCACCTTTGACATTCTCTCCTGTAACTGGGTGACATGTTCGATGATACTCCGGTGTGGCGTGACTTCAGCCTCCCAAGTTTCCTTGGCAATGTCTAGGAGACCTCTTGGATGCCGCCCATATAGGAGCTCAAATGGAGAGAAGCCAGTGGAGGCTTGAGGAACTTCTCTAACCGAGAAAAGCAGAAATGGGATCAGGTAGTCCCAGTCTCTCCCATCCTTTTCAACGACCTTCTTGAGCATCGCCTTTAAGGTCTTGTTGAAGCGTTCCACTAGGCCGTCCGTTTGTGGATGATAAACCGAGGTCCGCAGCTGCGTTATCTGAAGGACTCTGCAAAGCTCCTTCATTACCTTGCTCATGAAGGGGGTTCCTTGGTCTGTTAGAATCTCTTTTGGTAGACCTGTCCGAGCAAAAATATGGAGCAACTCTCGAGCTATACTTTTACTGGACATGTTCCTTAGGAGAACCGCTTCTGGATACCGAGTCGCATAGTCCATGACGACCAGGATATATTGGTGGCCCCGAGCTGATTTGACTATGGGGCCCACGAGGTCCATGGCGATCCTCTCAAAGGGAACCTCTATCACAGGTAGTGGAACTAAGGGGCTACGGAAATGGGAGGAGGGAGCGGTTATTTGGCAGGTGGGGCAGGACCTACAAAAGTTTCGATAACACCCTGGCCAATAAAACCTCCTCAGTATCCTCTCCTGAGTTTTCTCGACCCTTAGGTGTCCCCCCAGAACATGTGAATGGGCCATATCTAGCACCCGCTGTCTGTATGGCCCCGGCACTAACAGCTGTTCCACTATCTCACCGCCCCTCAGTTTGGCCACCCAATATAGCAACTCCCCCTGTACTGCAAAGTGGGGGAATCTGGTGTCGGCCCCCGGCTCTTGGGCAACCCCATTACATACAGTAACCTGGTCGAACGCTCCTTTTAAGGTCAGGTCTCGAACTTGAGCAGTCCCAAAGTTCTCACTGGACATATCTAACGCAGGTAGGTCGGCCTCCTCGATCACCGTCTCCCCCTCATCACCGACAAGGACGCACAGTGGGAATTCCTCTCTCTGAGACTCTGTCGGGAGTCCTCCTTCAAGGATCTCGTTTTTCCCCATGCTACTGAGTCCAGTTCCCTTCCCCCACAAGTCCCAGAATAAGGAAAAATCACGGCCCAATATGACGGGATGTATCAGGTCCTTTACCACCCCGACTTCATGGGACTGGGCACCACAGTCTGTCCCACTGTTACTGTGGCCACGGGATAGTCCTTGGCGTCACCATGGATGCACCGAACACCCAGGGTTTTGGAAGGGATCAACTGGTGGGGAAGGGATGCTCTGATCAAGGTCACCATACTCCCGGAGTCCAACAGCCCAAGCACTTTTATTCCATTAATGGATACTGCACACTCCTGCAGTCCCTCGCCGGGTCGACAGTCCACGCTACAGGCTGGATAGGCATAATAGGAGACCCGTCTGCCTAGGCTGCAGTCCATGGGCTCAGGGGATATTTGACACCTGGCGGCTACATGTCCAGGGTTGTGACATCGCCAGCAAACTATATCTTTCCCAACTGTTCTAAAGGCACCTTCAATAGGAGTGGGATGCCCCCCAGTGGTGGCTCTAGACCCCTTCCGTGGTCAACCCACCCCCTTTTGGGTATCCCAGTAGGGAGAAGTGATTGCATCCGGTTTCCCAAGAGATCTCTCAACTATACTACCTGGTACCTCTCTACCAGGCCGATAAAGTCATCTGCGTTCTGGGGATCACCCTGGGCAACCCAGGTCTGTACTGACTTGGGAAGGGAATGCATGAATCTGTCAATCACCACCCGCTCAACCATCTGGGCCGGAGTGGAGGACTCCGGTTGTAGCCACTTCTGAACAAGATGCAGTAGGTCAAACATCTGCGAACGAGGGGGTTTGTTGTTAGCATATGCCCAGTGATGAACTCGCTGGGCTCTTACTGCCATATTTACTCCCAGACGTGCTAAGATCTCTGTCTTTAGTTTGGGATATTCCTTAGCATTTTGCAGCGCCAAGTCAAAATACGCTTTTTAGGGTTCACCTGATAAATATGGCGCCAGAACCTCTGCCCACTGTGCTGGTGGAAGTCTCTCCCGATCAGCCACCCTCTCAAAAACAGTCAGAAATGCTTCTACATCATCCCAGGGGTCATCTTCTGCATGGCCCGCCTTACCGCCTTCCTGACGTGAGAATCATCAGTCGGCCCTGGGGTTGGGGTGGCCGTCCTGCTCTGGATGGCGTCCGCCAAAAGCTGTATCTGCTGTTGCGCCTCCTGCTGGTGCTGCTGCTGCGACTTTTGCTGCAACTGGATCTGCTGAAGCAACAGTTTGGTCGTCTCCTGGTGCTGCTGCTGCATGCTCTGCTGGGCCTGCTGTATGCTCTGCTGGCTCTGTAGGTGTTGCTGCTGCATGCTCTGCTGGGCCTGGACCAGGTGCTTAACAAGCTCCTCCATGCTGCCGGACTTCTCTGGCTGGCTGGCAGCCTTCACCCAGGACATCCACCGGTCTTTGTAGCAGGTACACGTGTTCCTGGAATCCTGCACGCACTCTCACACCAACTGTGGCAAGACGACTCGCTCGGCTCTCCTGGAGGTAGACTCAGGACACACGTTCTCTGGGTTTTCTTTCTGCTGGTTTATTATCAGCCATAAACTCATGCAGGTTTCGCAGGAAAAGTAAACATGACCCCTCTGGGTTAAACGGCAAAAACATAAAAAAAAACAAACAATAACTCAGTCCATAGATGAGTGGGTTCCGCCCGCTCTCGGTAGCATAAACTGCACTGCTAAAGTCCTTGTGGAAAGCTCTCCAGCTTCCACTATACTGTCTGGAGACTTTCCTCTCCAGACCACACTCCCCAGAAAAAAAACAGGACTGAGCTTTTATACATTGCTCAGCCACACCCTGAGGGGAGGTAGGGGGAATGCGTCCCGCCCTCTTTGCCATTCCCATAAAACCGCACACCCTTTAACAGAGTAAACCTACCAGCATATAACATGCTGGCGGATAAATAAAGTAGGTCTTAATTCACACAGGAGAGCATCCTGTGTGACACATACCTCCCCTCACATATAAAACCAGTGACACTGTCACAGTATATATATATATATATGATTAATTATACTCACCTTGGTTTATTCTTTTGCTCCTTGCTTAATTCTTTCAATTATGTTGTGCCGGTAATTTAATTTTTAATTTCGGAGTTGGAAATATACATGCTATGAATTTTATATGAAAATTATGGGTTATGTATGAATATTGATATTTTATACAATTTTGGTGTTTTTATGTACTGTGTTATACAAACCATCAATTATAAATAAAGGTTTTTATTAATATTTTGTCCCCTGTCCCCCTTTTTAATTCTGGATATAACATCTTAATTTTTAAACAACTACCGAATGGTCTGCCATTCAAAATTCATGCAGTTAAATAGGTCTATGAAGAAGTTTTTCTAAAAAACTTTTTAATTTTTATTTATTTTTTAAGAACATATATATATATATTTTTTTTTTCTGCTGTGTCCTACTAAATTTGGAAACATCAACATAGTATGAGGAGGAGAAATACATACCTTAACGTAAGGGTAAGGTGCTCCTCAGCAGAAATACATTTGCGCATCCTGGATTCCTGAAAGGTGATCCCAGGGCGCACTGTCTCCAACAAAATATCAAAGGTGGCAAGGCTCATGCGACAATATTGGTAAAACTTGTCAGGATGGGTCCACAGTGACACATAGAGATGGTGGAAATGGTCGTTAATGAGGCGTTGCCTCAAAAGCGGATGGACCCACAGTCGTCTCCTACTCCTCGGATCCACAATCACTGGGTATGGCTGGCCAAAGCGGCGTGACAAAACTCAGTTGTATAGAACCCACTCAGTTGGGGTGAAACTAAGTCTGTCTGACATTTTTCACACAAACCACCAATACACCAACACGAGCATGGAACCAAAATGGCCAGATTGGAGGCTGCCACCTGTTGTAAAGACAATAAATAGGGTTGCTGATGATCTCAATTATTTTCAGCCGTCAAAACCATTAAATGTCTATTTTGCAAGGTTGCGAGTAGAGTTGAGCAAAACAGGTCGGTCAGATTCAAAAATCGCCGACTTTCGCCAAAGTCGAGTTTCGCCGAGCGAAACCCGACCATAGCGTGTAGTCAGCCAAGTGGTCGTCGACCCGAGCGCCAAAGTCGGTTTTCCCATAATGCTTGCAGGCGCCTTTTCTCAGCCAATGAGCAAGGATGCACACTGTGGGCAACGAGATGACATGGGCAGCGGCCACCACCATCTTAGAGAAGGGCATTGCAGTGATTGGCTTGCTTTGTGTGGTTTTACAGTGGCTATAAAAGCCCTGACCGCCGACCGCCATTTTACTTCTGCCAATCTTAGCATAGGGAGAGGTTGCTGCCACTGTTTCTCAGTAGGGAGAGAGTTAGGCAGGAAAGAAAAATGATTCTGTGCTTGTGCTGATAGCAATTGTGCTGTACAGTTAGTGTGCAGTGACAGGGAAGGATTTTGTTGTGTGCAGCAGCGCTGGTTATTAGGCTGCCTGCCAGTGACAGGGGAGGATTTTCTTTTGTGCAACAGCAGAGCTGGTTAATAGGCTGCCTGCTAGCTGTATTGCTGTATGTACACTGCTGTGCAGACTGCTTTTTACACAGCACTAATACTTTTATTCTTTTTTTCTGCACAGTTACCGAGCGTTCATTTTTTCCCACACCGTATAGAGCTGTACGCTCCTCACACAGTACCGTGTACCGGCTGGCATCACGGACAAATACATGTTGACTATCTGTGTGTGACTCCCGAAATATATACGGAGATTTACAATTTTTTCACTATACTATATACACCTGGTATCTGGTGATACAGTACCTTTTTTCTGCTTTTTATATTCTGGTCTAATCCATACTGAGCCTGAGAGCGTCTTGTGTGTGACTCCTGAAATATATACGGAGAATAACAATTTTTTCACTATACTATATACACCTGGTATCTGGTGATACAGTAAACTTTTTCTGCTTTTTATATTCTGGTCTAATCCATACTGAGCCTGAGAGTGTCTGTGTGTGACTCCTAAAATATAGGCGGAGAATTACAATTTTTTACTATACTATATACACCTGATATCTGGTGATACAGTACCCTTTTTCTGCTTTTTATATTCTGGTCTAATCCATACTGAGCTGTGAGCTTCTGTGTGTTACTCCAGAAATATATACGGAGATTTAAAATTACCCGAACACTAAATACAGCTGTACGCTTGTGATACAGTACCCTATTTCAGCTTTTTATATTCTTGTCTAATCCATACTGAGCCTGAGAGCGTCTGTGTGTGACTCCAGAAATATATACGGAGAATTACAATTTTTTCACTATACTTTATACACCTGGAATCTGGTGATACAGTACCCTTTTTCTGCTTTTTATATTCTGGTCTAATCCATACTGAGCCTGAGAGCGTTTGTGTGTGACTCCTGAAATATATACGGAGAATTACAATTTTTTCACTATACTATGTACACCTGGTATCTGGTAATACAGTACCCTTTTTCTGCTTTTTATATTCTGGTCTAATCCATACTGAGCCTGAGAGCGTCTGTGTGTGACTCCTGAAATATATATGGAGAATTACAATTTTTTCACTATACTATATACACTTGATATCTGGTGATACAGTACCCTTTTTCTGCTTTTTATATTCTGGTCTAATCCATACTGAGCCTGTGAGCATCTGTGTGTTACTCAGGAAATATATACGGAGATTTAAAATTACCCCAACACTGTATACAGCTGTACGCTTCTGATACAGTACCCCTTTTTCTGCTTTTTATATTCTGGTCTAATCCATACTGAGCCTGTGAGCGTCTGTGTGTTACTCCGGAAATATATACGGAGATTTAAAATTACCCCAACACTGCATACAGCTGTACGCTTCTGATACAGTACCCTTTTTCTGCTTTTTATATTCTGGTCTAATCCATACTGAGCCTGAGAGCGTCTGTGTGTTACTCCTGAAATATATATGGAGATTTACAATTACCCCAACACTGTATATGCCTGATATCTTCTGATACTTTACCCTTTTTCTGCTTTTTATGTTATGGTCTAATCCATACTGAGCCTGTGAGCGTCTGTGTGTTATTCCTGAAATATTTACGGAGATTTAAAATTACCCCAACACTGTATACAGCTGTACGCTTGTGATACAGTACCCTTTTTCTGCTTTTTATATTCTTGTGTAATCCATACTGAGCCTGTGAGCGTCTGTGTGTTACTCCAGAAATATATACGGAGATTTACAATTACCCCTAGACTGTATGGATACACCTGGTATCTTCTGATACATTACCCTTTTTCTGCTTTTATATTCTGGTCTAATCCATACTGAGCCTGAGAGTGTCTGTATGTTACTCCGGAAATATATACAGAGATTTAAAATTACCCCAACACTGTAGACAGCTGTACGCTTGTGATACAGTACCCTTTTTCTGCTTTTTATATTCTGGTCTAATCCATAATGAGCCTATGAGCATCTGTGTGTTACTCAGGAAATATATACAGAGATTTAAAATTACCCCAACACTGTATACAGCTGTACGCTTGTGATACAGTACCCTTTTTCTGCTTTTTATATTCTGGTCTAATCCATACTGAGCCTGTGAGCATCTGTCTGTTACTCCTGAAATATATACGGAGATTTAAAATTACCCCAACACTGTATACAGTTGTACGCTTGTGACACAGTACCCTTTTTCTGCTTTTTATATTCTGGTCTAATCCATACTGAGCCTGTGAGCGTCTGTGTGTTACTCCTAAAATATATACGGAGATTTAAAATTACCCCAACACTGTATACAGCTGTACGCTTCTGATACATTACCCTTTTTCTGCTTTTTATATTCTGGTGTAATCCATACTGAGCCTGTGAGAGTCTGTGTCTGACTCTGGAAATATATATGGAGATTTAAAATTATCCATAGACTGTATAAAGCTGTACGCTTGTGATACAGTACCCTTTTTCTGCTTTTTATATTCTGGTCTAATCCATACTGAACCTGTGAGCATCTGTGTGTTACTCTCGAAATATAGACGGAGATTTAGAATTTTCCCCTTCACCGTATACAGCTGTACGCTTCTGATACAGTACCATATATCTGCTGGTATTTTGGGTACATTTTCCCAAACATGAGGAAGTATGATGGAAGAGGCCGCAGACGTGGGCGTGGGGGGCCAGCTGGTACTGATGGTGGTGGTGGCGCATCTGCTGGAAGTGCCAAAAGCACAATAGCACCTAAGGCAGGAGGTGTTGAGCCTGCGTCGTTGTCTGGCTCAAGAAGGCCTGGAAGGCTCCCTTTTCTGGGAGTAGGTAAACCACTTTTAAAGCCGGAGCATCAGGAACAGGTTTTGTCTTACATTGCCGAAACAGCCTCCAGCTCTATCGCCTCCTCTTCTGAAGTTTCAAAAAATGCAAGCACTGAGTGCAGGCTCCTGGTCAGGAACAACACCTTTCCTTGTTTCCTTCTCCCCCACCAAAAATGAAGGATGTGGCTGGCCACACTTCAGATTACTCCATGGAGCTCTTTTCACATACCATGCCTGGGTTATCAAGTCAAATCCTGAATTCCCAGTCCAACATGAATCTGACATGGAGTGCACTGATAGATTTGGAGTGCACTGCCACACTTCCTGTGTCAGCGCTTGATAGATTATTATGCCCCACTTCCGTCTAGTATGACGCTTTGCGCAATCGCGAACGTTTCTACACAGTGCCACACTTTCCTGTGTCAGTACCAGGCACATTGTAATGCCCCACTTCCGTCTTGCATGACGCTTTGCGCAATCGCAAGTGTCCTCATACAGTGCCACAATTCTGATGTCGGCGCTTATGTCGCCATGTATAAATAAGACGGCTATTGTCATGCATGGACACCTCCATCCCCATCTGCGGCTGGATCCCTGTATAGCACCCCTCTTCTATTCGAAGTAAGTTTTTTTATGTCTTGATTTCATCTCTTGGTTCATATTGTGAATGGCCTCTTTATCTTAAGGTTGGGATCTCACAGTTTGCCTTCTTCTATTTCTATAGCATCCTCGTCTAACAGACACACAGGTATCAGCTCTTGTTTCTTACATAATCTTTTATACCTGAGATCTGCCCATTTGATTTATTATGTATACCTTGGAATTTTCTGACGATTTTTCATATATAATTTTCTGTTGTTGTTGTTTTATATCTCCTATAGCATTCATTATATTTTGACGGATGATGGAATCCTCAGGATGACAATATTGATTTAATCTATCTTGATGCTGTATACTATTATGATACTCTAAGGACCTTTTATGAATTAGTCGCATTTAATTGTATTTCTCATTTTTTGTTATTGTCCGATTTAGATAAATTACCTTGATAAAGGCCGTATGGGCCGAAACGTCGTTTTTTTCTGTGTGACCATTATTGAATAAAATTCACCTGCATTCAAAATTTTTTTGCCTCCAGTTATTCACTACTGTCATATTTTTTCCTGACGGCTGTGGCTGCCTTTCCCATTGTTTTTACAATTGAAGGTAGCCACCAACGCTCCATCGCTTCCCCCACTGTAAGCCCACCGGTTAGCAAACCACCAGCAAGAAATGTTGAGGTGTCGTCACAAGGCCAAAGCAGTCAGGGAATCACAATGTTTTTGCAACGAAAGACTGAATCTAGGCCATCACCACCACCACCACCACCATCACCATCACCAACCCCCTAACAGTCCGTCATGTCCATCGCTAGTTCACCTATATGCAGCTCTCAAGTCCAGCTCACCCTAGCAGACACTTAGAGTAGGACAAGAAAGTACTCATCCTCTCATCCGTGTACACTGGCTTTGAACGTCTACATTGCAAAACTGATCTCATTAGAGATGATGCCGCTCCGTTTGGTTGCAAGTGCAGTGTTCCGAGAGCTCATTGCCTATGCTGTCCCACGCTATGACCTACCCAGTCGGCACTTCTTTTCTAAAAAAGCCATCCCTGCCCTCCACCTGCATGTGAAAGACCGCATTGTCCATGCACTCAAATAATCAGTGAGTGGAAAGGTGCACCTCACAACAGATGCATGGGCCAGTAGGCATGGCCAGGGCCATTACATGTCCATCACTGCGCATTGGGTGAATGTGGTGGATGCAGGGTCCACAGGGGACAGCGGCGGTGGGACAGTGCTGCCTAGCCCACGGTATAGGCAATAGTTGGCTGTAGGCGTTCGACCCTACTCCTCCTCCAGAAGCGAAAGCTCGTCGACAGAGCGCAGTCACATGAGCACTCCATCCACAGCTGCCAGTGTTGCACACGAGGTGTCCCACTATCGAACAGCTAGTGGTAAGCGTCAGCAGGCTGTTTTAAAAATGATGTCTTTGGGGGACAGCAGACACACCGCGGAGGTACTGGCCGACTACTTGCAGCGAGAAACTGAGTCATGGCTGGGCAGTCTACATCTTGCGCCAGGCAAGGTAGTCAGTGATAACGGTCATAATTTTGTGGCTTCCTAAATAATTATCCGGAGTTAACAGCCCTGTTCCATAAGGTGCGAAGACTGTGCTCGCACATCCGTCGCTCGCCCATAGACTCCAGTCGTATGCAGAGGCTGCAGCGATCGCGCCACCTCCCCAAGCACTGCCTAATCATAGACGTTGCAACAAGGTGGAACTTCACCATGCACATGGTTGAGAGGCTGTGCGAACAGAGGCAGGCTGTAATGCATTTGTGGGAGGATACACGGGCAGGTATTTTGAGGGCAGATATGGAGTTGTCAGGTGTGCAGTGGTCAAAGCTGAAAGACCTCTGTAAAGTCCTTCAGTGTTTTGAGGAATGCACACGGCTGGTAAGCGCAAACGACGCCATCATAAGTATGAGCATCCCACTTATGCGTCTGCTCATGCAAACTTTGATGCACATTAAGGATCAGGCGTCTGCAGCGGAGGAGGAAGAGGAGGAGGAGGAGGAGGGAAGACTTGATGACAGTCAGGCATTGTCTGCTCAGGGAACGGTCCTGGACGACGTGGAGGAAGAAGAGGAGGAGGACAATGAGGGGGATGATTATTTTGGGGAGGAGAATGCTTCTCAGGGGGCAAGAGAAAATTTTGGCTTGCCAAGGTCAGGTACAGGGTTTGTGCGTGACTGGAGGGATGTGGATTTGGCAGAAAGTGCTCCTCCACCCACCACTGTCAGTGCATCATTGACACCTGGAACATTGGCCCACATGTTTGATTATGTCTTGCGAATCCTAAAAAGGGACCCCCATATTGCCAAAATTATGAAGGATGATGACTACTGGTTGGCCAGCATCCTCGATCCACGCTATAAAGGCAAATTACAGAACATCATGCCACAAGCGAACCTAGAGCTAATATTGGCGAACAAACAAGCAACTCTGGTAAACCATTTGTTAGAGGCATTCCCAGCACATAGCAGCGGTGCAGGTTCTACCACGAGGAGTACTGGGCCAAACGGAAGAGGTGTTCATGGTGCACACAGCTGAAGTGGCGTTGGAGAGAGGGGTTTCATGACCATGTTGTGGACTAATTTCTCGAGTAACGCTTACACGACTGGTAATACTGAATCGATTGCAACAGACAGGAGACAGCAGTTGTCAACTATGGTTCAAAATTACCTCTCCTCCCCTATCGATGTTTTCCCTCACAGTTCATTCCCCTTTGACTACTGGGCCTGTAAACTGGACATCTGGCCTGAATTGGCACAATATGCTTTACAAGAGCTCGCATGCCCTGCTGGTAGTGTGCTATCAGAAAGAGTCTTCAGTGCAGCTGGATCAATCCTGACAGAAAGAAGGACCTGGCTGTCGACCCAAAATGTTGGTGATCTCACCTTCATAAAAATGAACCATGCCTGGGTTTCATTTTGTACCACCTTCCCCTGATGACACATAGGTTGCCAGCAAAATTGCTTGCTTTGTCCTCCTCTTCCTCCAACTTCTCCAATTCCTCCATTTGCAGCTGCTGAACATCCAGCCTACACCTCAACATATGCCAGTTTTTCCACCTCCCTAACTTGGCTGTACCCCCCCAGGGCCGGCGTCAGCGCCTGGTGCACCCAGGCAAGTGCCGGTGCCCTGAGCAGGTGGGGGGCCCACTCGTGGGCGACGGCACTTGCACAGGGCCCCTCATAGTACGCAAAAGTGTCTCTGAAGTTATGGGGGCACACTCGCCGTCAGACACACCGGCGTACTATGAGGGGCCCTGTGCCAGTGCCGTCGCCCATGAGTGGGCCCCCCTGCTTGCTCAGGGCCCCAGCACTTGCAATACTTACCTCTCCCTGCTCCACCGCTGTGACGTCTTCCGTGTTTCCTGACAGTGACATTCAGGTCAGAGAGCGTGATGACGTCACGTCTGTACACCCTCTGCCTGCACAGTGCAAGTGCAAAGAGCTGGAATATGGCGACGCTGAGGAGTCCAGAGTAGATCAGTGCCCAGCAAGGTGAGGTATATAATTTTTTTTTAATGTTTGGAGCAATATATGGGGAGCATTATACACTGAAGAATTATATATGGGGCCCATCATACACTTGAGCATCATAGATAGGGTCCATTATACACTGAAGCATTATAAATGGCGCCCATTATATATGGAGCATTATATAGGCCCATCATACACTGGAGCATCATCCATCGGGCCCATCATATACTGGAGCATCATATGGGCCCATTATATATGGAGCTTTATATTGGCCCATCATACACTGGAGCATCATCTATGGGGCCCATCATATACTGGAGCATCATGTAGCCCATTATATATGGAGCATTATATTGGCCCATCATACACTGGAGCATCATCCATGGGGCCCATCATACACTGGAGCATTATAAATGGGGCCCATCAGACACTGGAGCAGCATATACGGGGCGCATTATACACTGGAGCATTATAAATGGGGCCCATTATATATGGAGCATTATATAGGCCCATCATACACTGGAGCATCATCCATGGGGCCCATCATATACTGGAGCATCATATGGGGCCCATTATATATGGAGCTTTATATTGGCCCATCATACACTGGAACATTATATACGGGGCCCATTATACACTGGAGCATCATCCATGTGGCCCATCATACACTGGAGCATCATATGGGGCCCATTATATATGGAGCATTATATAGGCCCATCATACACTGGAGCATCATCCATGGGGCCCATCATATACTGGAGCATTATATGGGGTTCATTATTTATGGGGCATCATATAGGGTATGGAGCATCATATGGAGCACATATGGGGTCTATTCTGTATGGAGCATTATATGGATCCCATTCTGTATGGAGCAATATATTGGGCCCATCATATACAGTATGGAGCTTTATATGCGACTCATTATACTGTATGGAGCAATATGTGGGGCTCATTATACTCTATGGGGACCGTGCTATACTGTATGGCACATTATATGGGGACCATCATATACTGTAGCATTATGTGGAGCTCATCATATACTGTATGGAACATTATATGGGACCAATTATTCTGTATGGAGCAATATATGAGGCTCATTATTCTGTATGGAGCAATGTATGGGGCTCATTATTCTGTATGGTGCACTATGTGGTGGCCATAATACTGTATGGAGTAATATACTGTCCAGTTTTTGAGCTACTGTACGTAGAATTTAAAATAGATATTACTCATGTAGTGTAAGAAGTGAAGTATTTGTCATTGTACTATACTTATATTTCTGTGCCGTATCAGAGCATCATGAATTGTGGTCTGTGTTAAAGGAGCCCACAGACACTCTTTCGCCCAGGGCACACGAAAACCTGGAGCCAGCCCTACTCCCCCACAACTTTAGCCAATTAACCCCCAGTTTTCAATGCGTTACTATTATTATAAAGTAAATTAAGGTTGACAAGCTTAAGTAATAAGAATTGATGTCGTTGGCATTGAAATGGGCACTGTAGGTGTGTTTACTGTCCTCCACTCCCTGCCGACTTTGCTTCCCTATGGACTTGCCTTGGGTTTCGTGCTTCAGTTGGACCTCCGACTTTTCCCAATAGTCGGCCGATTTCGTTCGACTCGACTTTTGAGAAAGTCGGGTTTCATGAAACTCGACTCGACCCTAAAAAAGGCAAAGTCACTCATCTCTAGTTGCGAGAAAAAAACGCAATACGGATGCCATACGGATGTCATACAGGTGCTTTCATGCGCAAAAAACGCAGCCTCGCATTGCCAACAGATTACTTACGGATCACTGTTCAGGGAACATTTCTGCATATTACGACCGTAAAATACAAACCGTATTTTTATATGTTGTGTCTGAGTCCGGCCTTTAGAGTGCAACTACTTTGGGGACATTAGGACATTGCAGTTTTTATTTTTTTGCTTTTTTTTTATTTCTCGGTACGAAGAGCTATTGGCTGTTTTTCAATTGAAGTAGCCATTTGACTCTTGTTTTTTTGTGACGAGTTGTATTTTTTAGTAACTCAAATTTTAGCATATGTGATGTAATAACTTTCTTTTACTTTTTTATAGTTTTTTATTTTACTTGTTTTGTACTCTCCAACTTTTTTCAACTTTTTCAACTTTTTCTAATCTTACTACTGTACTTCAATGTAAATGTCTAATCTCTCATAAAATACACTACAAAATGAAATGACAGTAATGCCTACAGAAATTCTATTATATGGGTCAATTATGAAGATTAAGATTGCAGCAATAGGGGACACAGCTGGCATAACAATGTATCAATATCCCTTTGATCAGGTTATGTGGGAGGTGATGATCGGCTGACAAAGCAATCTCCCTCTGTTTAACCACTGTCTTCAAAGGAGACTGTGATTTTTGTTATGTACAGGAATACTGTGGCATAGCTGTATAAAGCACAAGCAATCAGATGATCGCAGCTTCAAATCTGAGAAGAAGACAAACAAGGACAGTGAAAAGTAAAAAAAGTTTTTAAAAAATATGAAAAAAATAATAAAACCCATAAAAGTTCAAATCACCACACTTTTTCCCTTATTAAAAATGAAAATGTTTTAAAAGTAAAAATATACACATGTGTGGTATCATCACATTCAGAATAGTCCAATCTATCAAAATATAAAAATAATTAATTCAATCTGTAAACACCATAAACCGCAAAAAAATCAAGGACAAAATTAAGTTTTTTGGTCACTGTAATTCCACAAAAAATGCTGTAACTAGCTATCAAAATGTCTTATCTATCAAAAATGGTGTAAATATAAATATCCTCTTGCCACACAAAAAAAAAACATTATGCAGCAGTATCGGCTAAAAAATAGAAACGTTATGGATCTTGGAAAATAGCGACGAAACAACCCCAAATTTTTTTTTTTTTTTACAAACTTGATTTTTTTCACCACTAAAATAATAAAAACTCTAGATGTTTGGTATCGCCATAATCGTACTGATAAGGAGAATCATATTGCGAGGTCACCTTTACCACAAAATGTGCACCGTAAAAACAATTCCTAAAAAACAATGTCAAAATGATACTATTTACACTAGGAGTGGTGTCATTCAAAATTACTTCTTGTCCCACAAAAAAAGCCCTCATATGTCTATGTGAACAGAAAAATAAAAGAGTTATGGCTCTGGGAAGAAGGGGAGGTAAAAACGAAAATGCAAAAATGGAAATGGGTTGGTATATAATTAGCTATTATGCAACCCACCATTCCAAATGTAAATTGATAATCAACCATTTGCTGCCCGGTTAAAAAATGCCACTTATCCAGCACCCAATAATTATATAAATTAATTAACCACTGTACTATTTTGCATATTTCAATACCAGTCAATCTCCTACATCCTTACTCCAACCCCACAGTGCTCCTCCGGCTCGCTCAATTCATTAGAATTGCAGGTCCTCTCGCCAATTCATTATAATTACATACCCCCTAATTCTTCATGATTACTTGTCCGTCCAACTCATTATATTTATAAGGCCCAAAAATTAATCATGTCATGTCCTCTCTCCCACTCCATACCCTCAATTCATTATATAATAATGTCCTCCCTCCCCTCATTTCATTCACTTTATTGAAAAAAATAAGAATTAATACTTAGCTCTCCATAAGATCTGTTGGACCTGCACTTCGTCTTGTGCATAAAGGCTAGCGTGATGATCACATTGGGCCGGACCCGGCTGAGTCACACCGAAGGCAACGCAAGCTCCCATGTAGTTTAGCTGTGATTCTCTATTGCTTGTAGCAGATCTTCAGGAACGCTCTCTGCCTGACTATATCTGATGGTGACACACAAAATATTATAATGAGAGCAATCTGGCCATTGGCCCCCTCTCTGAGCATCGGGCCCCTGCCCTCATTAAAATCTGATGGCTATGAATACATCGATTAGTAATCGTTTTCACTGCTGTGCTGTCACACACTCTATCTATCTAAGCTGTGAGATGTGACGTACTCCCACTATCCGTATTCTCGTCACAATGGTGGCTACATTCCTTGCTTCTGATTTTATACAGACTATGATAATTCCTGCTGATTGGTCTTGCTATGCCATTATCTGTACAATGTGATATGATCTCTACAAGGTATTATGGGGATGTCCACCTGGCCACGCCCAAGGTCATATGAGCCTTCTCTGACTGATGCAATGTTCGGCAGTATGTAAAATGGTGGCATGCATTTCTATTGATTCGTGCTAAGCGAATCGCCCATTTTTTAAATTTGCCGAATACAGCCACTTCCCAAAAATTTGGCACACTTCCATTATTTTTTGCTGCCAATGTCCATAAAATGTCAAACACACTGGAATTAAAGTATGTCAGTACAGTAAGAACTTAAAGTTTGGCAATTTTAATAAAACTGAAATGTCCGGCACACTGGACATTAACCAGCAACTGGTGGCAATAAAGGCAATTTAAAGTGAGGCTAGCAAAATATTTTCAATTTTCGACATTGATTGGTGCCAGTTGTTGTGGAAATTTTCTATCAGACTTCTTTGGCAGCGCGTCTCATTTTCCATCTGCCTCTCAACATAGATTATTCTAGAGGAGACATGATTGCTGCTCAAGACATGCAATTTGTGGGTATATGAAACTTCATTGCAGAATAGTTTCACCGTGGATCTCTACCTAGACGAACTAATTATTCTACATTTAAACTGATAATGGATGCTAATTAGAATATGTTTTTATGTGCATTCGTGAGCCACTGGTAGCATCTAATCATCTGAAGAGTAACATCTGTTTTTGGCAATCTTACTGCTTTATACACGTATTCCATATGTGGTTCGATAAAAGCATAATAGTTCTTCTTGTCAATTAGCTAACAATGTTCGGTATTCAGACAAAACACTAATTGTTTACACTGGGAACTTTGAGTTTTCTGCAACTTTTACATCCCAAAAGTGAAATGAGTTCACCCCAGCTGTTTCTCAAGCATTCTGCACATTACTCTGCTCTTAATGTGCTAATACACCACATGGAGATTCTCATGTGGCCCAATTTATTTCAGAACAGGTCATTTCTGCCATTACAGAGTGTCATTGACGAAGACTCAAACTTTGTCCAAACTTTGTGTTTGTATGTATATGTGTATAATATATATATATATATATATATATATATATATATATATATTACAGTATATATTTATATATATATATATATATATATATATATATATACAGTACAGACCAAAAGTTTGGACACACCTTCTCATTTAAAGATGTTTCTGTATTTTCATGACTATGAAAATTGTAAATTCACACTGTAGGCATCAAAACTATGAATTAACACATGTGGAAGTACTGTATATACTTAATAATGAATCTGTCACCTCATTTTAGCCATATCAGCTAAAGATATGACTGAATAGTGCGTCCCATAAGCAAGCTATCGGTATGTAGCTTATATCCTGATACCCCTGTTTTGATAGCAAAATACCTTAGTAAAGTTGGGATTATTTTCTGTAAATCAGGGCGATCAGGTCCGGAGGGCGGCGTTTTCTCTGTCCCCCCCGCTCCTCGGCATCACTTGCGTATGGTCATCTGTGAATCCCACAGACGGTGTTCGGCTTCCCGCGATTGCGCATTTCAAATTCAGCCCCGCGCATGCTACAGGGCAAGTGGGAAGAACCTGACAAAGCTCCAGAATAGGCGCATCTAATAGATGCGCCTTTTCTGGGCAGCTGGGGGCTGCTGTTTTTAGGCTGGGGGGGCCCATAATCATGGCCCCTTTCGAGTCTGAGAATAGTAGCCCCCAGCTGTATAGTTTTGCCCGCTTGGTTGAAAACCTAAGGGGACCCCACGTCGGGTTTTTCATTGATTCTCCCTGCTCTCAGGCAGAGGGACAGCGCTTACTGTAGCTGTCCATGCTGTCCGTGTGCACGGAGGACTGTGTGAACAGTTCTCCGTGTGCACATTTTCAGGATTTTTGCGGACCGTGTGCTCCCACGAAAACTGACATGTCTCCGTGTTTTCCACACGGACACATAGTCCATGAAAACACGCTGACATGTGCAGAGACACATTGATTTTAATGTGTCTACGTGTGTCAGTGTCTCCGGTACGTGAGGAAACTACACGTACCGGAGCCACTGACGTGTGACACCGGCCTAATGGAGATTGTTGTTTGGCACATGGTGAGTGTGTGTGCAAGGTGTGAGGAACTAGGCTGGAGTTAGCCTGAACTTATTTTGTTGGAATACACGTGCTGCAAAGGTTTAGCAGCAACACTCAAAACAACCCTGGGAATGGCACCTGGCGGACGCCGCTGTCCGGGCAGTCGCTTAGTTAAGCCATGCAAGGGTGAGTCTGAGACCAGTGGTTCTCCAAGCTGGAATATGTTTATGTTTTTCTTATCTTTCTGCTAACCTGCTATTTAAAGTGTCATTAAACCACTGAAGTTGGACTATAAGCCTGTGTGTTGCCTCAATACTGCTGCCCTGCCACTGCCTATCAGAGCAAATCCCTACAGTATGTATGACTGCTGCACTATTCAATTTCCATTACATGTCCCACAGAAAGTAAATGATGCAGTTTTCCCACATGTGCAGTTTCTCAATTCATACAGGAGTCTTTGGGACCCCCATATCCATTATAGGTGGGGATCAGATTTACGACAGACCCTTCCTGTAGATATGCATTGAATATTCACAGTGGGAAAAAAACACTTTTTAATAATTTCACAAACAACTGACAATAGTACAAAATAACAAAATGAGAAAAGTATTTCCCAATATAATTATATTTACAGATTTACAATATCCTCAGTGGTGTCCTGTTTGGCCTTTGTCCATGAATCTCTGATTTGTTTATGCTTAGTATGAAGTGTAAGGGTGCAGGTTGCCCCCCGTATTCTAGAATGTTTTTAATTGTTTCACAACTATTAAACCACTTGATAACATTTTGAGCTGTGGAACCTAGGATGCCAAGATGAGAGTCTTCTACCATTTAGACTGCTTGTGCTTTGTGGTAATAGCATTTTTGCTCTGCTCCCTCAATTTTCTTATCTTTGCCATTGTGAACAAGTAACAAGCATGAAAGCCTCTATTCTTAGGCTAAATAAAGTCATGTGAGTACTGTGAAGGTGGGGCAAGTTAGTAGTTTGTTTTCTACTTAATCACACACGCCCCCTGAGGAAGCGACATCCATGCGAAATGTGCGTTGGGGTACGTAGTCTTGGCAGGATCCCTTACAAAATGGTAGTTAACCTTTTATTAATTACAATCATGTTTATATGTATAGCGTACACCAGAAACGTATTTCACACTTCACAGTAGATTCCGCATCACAGTGTCTTCGCTAGATTTCTCTCTTGCCATTATCCGGTATAGAGTACTAAACTGAAAAATCGGACACAGGAACAGTAGTTTTTGGATAAAATCGATTGGTGGTCCTATCATAATTATGAAATCCTGACCAAGTCTCTGGCCACTTGTTCTTTTCTTCACCTATGGATCAAAATTAAATGTACCCATAAAAGAAATGTATATTGTTAGTGCATATTTTGGCATTTTTTTTGTAATAATAAAATCTTTAGACTTTTTGTATATTTTGACTAAGGTCCTCCTTTTAAAAACAATTGATTACAAGAGTCAATAACTAGATGGGTACATTGTTATTTTGGAACTGGTAATTTTTCTTTGTCTTAATCAGAGTTAGTTTGATTGTGATCTTTGTCTCAAACTGAACAAAGAATGCCTGTAATCATGTCCTGACATTGATTTCAATTTTGTATCTATTTGCCCTTTCAAGTTTTTATTTTGTGCTTTTTGTGTCTTGTACTGTTTATATCAAACATAAAAACTGATATTTATAATTCAAAACAGTTTCACTATACACTATATTTCAGGATATAATTTCATGGTTTGCATATTATTCAAGGTTGCCAATAAAGTTACATGAAATATTACAATCCTGAGAATAGACTATAGGTATTACACCCAACAAGAGGAAAATTCATAATCAACAACATGTTTCCCCAACAAATGTTTAAAAAAATTATATCCGTTCTAAAAAAAGCCTAAACTATAAACTAAAGCTAAGGAGTGAAGACCAAATATATAGTTCTTAGAAACTGTACTCATAGATTTAATTCAGCAGATGTGTTGTACAAAAAACATATCCAAACGAAAACACAAGACTTAAAGACGACATAAATCCTCTTACAAAAGAAACTGTCAGAAGTTTATTTCCTAGTATAATGCATAACATTATCAGTGGTCGTAGACGTCATATTGTCCTTGTGTTTTTTTTTTTAAGTGTAGTGGCGCTTCCCTATGTTAAGGCTTGTTCAGTTTGTTTAGAATGATTATTTATTGGCATACCAATTTCTATGGTGGATTGTAATTCATTAACAGCAATTTGCCTGAAATTTAGTAGACAGTCTTAATTTTTCGCCTTCAAAATGGGATGGGCACCAATGTCTGTAATACACTTGTATAACGTTATTTTAATTATTTAATATTTTGTAGGATATTTATAATGCATCTTTGCTTTATGGCTATGAAGAATCTAAGACCCTACAAATAATAAACCTACAGTGTATGAGCTCTCTGTTTAGTGCAATGTTTAATTCTTGTTATTCAGCAATCCAGGGCATTACTGATTCATATTACCCCTACCGGCAATTTTCTTATTGTGCTGAGTCTGCGCTTCCAGGCAGCAAGCTGTAATCAACTGTTTTGTCTTAGTCTGTCACTTTCTGCGGGAAATCCGCTGCCATTTATTTTATCCTTGTTTCAATAAAACTTTGATTTCTTGATGGGAAAATTGCTGTGATTCATTAAACTGTGACAGACAAACAAAAAGAAAGGAACTACAATTTGCAGAGGTATTTGACCACGATGTCAATGGATATTTAGTATTATCTATATACTTAGTTAAGTGGGTACAATGTAATTTAAACATTTGACTAAACCAGAATGAAAATAAAACATAAATCAATGTCATAAAAATAATCAAGCACAAAAAGATGAAAACACTTTTTTCTTTATACAATATACTGGTAATTGTTCTTAATGTAGTATGTAGTATGTTTTAAAGGAAATCTATCTCCAGGTTTTTTCCACCTAACTGACTGCAGCATAACGTAAAGACAAAGACCCTGACTGCAATAATGTATCACTTACTGGGCTACTTAGTATAGTTTTGATAAAATCCTTGTTTTATCAGCTTCAGCTGTAGATTATTGTTAGAGGACTAGTGAACCTGCTGCCAGGTAGTCCTCCATATTCATGAGCTCCTTATAACCCTGCCTCCAACACTGATTGGCAGCTTATGTATTCTTTATTCGATAATCAAATATTTAAAAGCATAAATAGGAACATACAAAAATCAGATCTAAAATATTAGGTAGGTAATTGATAATAACAAGACTCCCTTGTGTGAATACTGCAAATCAGTACAGAGTTATGCTGTGTACTATCACAGTATTGAGGATGAATACGCAAAAGGTACAAGCAAGAATAGCCAGTGTGCACTACTATCATTATGTGCACTTTTATGTGATATCACTCTGTCTCTATTTACCTGTATGTACCTTAAAGGGCATTAACTTAAAAAGCACTGACTATTTTGGCTTGTACCTTTTGCGTATCCGTCCTCAACACTGTAATTGTACACAGTATAACCGACTCCCACCTGCTCTATGGTTGTCTGCAAAAAACCCAACCCTTCATCAAAATGACTACTTAAGCCCATGCAAGACTTAATGTGCTGGAGAAAAAACTTCTTGGTTTTACATCACTGAAGCCATTAGCCTAAGTGAAACATATCTCTCCTCCAGCACCTTGCCAGTGACTTTGTCACATATCCTCCCTCTGCCCAAAGCCGGGAGTTTTGGCCCCTTCACTCGCTAAACAGGGAAGTCTGGACAGGTCATCTGCATTACCATGTAACTTCCCGGGCTTGTGCTCCACATGAAAACCAAAATCCTAGAAAGCTTGAAACTACTTAGTCATCCGGGCATTCTTCCCGTTCTTTTTTCTCATCCATGTCAGGGGCACATGATCTGACACTAGCCTGAACTTCAGGCCTAACAGGTTGTATCTCAGGGTGTCGATTGCCCACTTGGTGGCCAGACATTCTTTCTTTACATTTCTTTACGATGGCATAGTTCTTTTCACAGGAGGAGAGTTTTGTATAAGACGGAAGGTGCATCATCTGTGTTATCCCATCTATTTTGTGGGCTAACACAGCTCCCAAACTGACTCAGAAGCGTCCATCTGTAGCACAAACTCCTTAGTGAACATAGGTGCGACAAGACCGGCTTTTTGCATAGGACGAGCTTCAACTCCTGGAATGCCATTTCAACTTCAGAGGACTATTTGGCCATTGGCATCTTTGTGCCCTTAAGAAGATCCATCAGGGAGCAGCTATCATGGTGAAGTTTGGAATAAATCGCCGATAGTATCATACGATTCCCAGAAATGCCTGCACTTGTTTATTGGAGACCGGTTTTGACCACTTCTGGATTGCCTCCACCCTATCTATTTGCGGATTTATTTTCCCCCTACCCATGATGTAGCCCAAGTATTTTTCCTCTTCTTTCCCATAGCACATTTATTTGGGTTTATGGTAAACCCTGCCTTCCTTAATGCATTCAGTACCGACTGGACCTTCTGCAGGTGCTTCCCCAGTTCGGGCTGAATATCACAATGTTATCCAGATACAATGCGGCATACTTTTTGTGAGAGACTAGGATCCAGTCCATGGCCCTCTGTAAGGTAGCTGGAGCTCCCTGCAGACCGAACGGCATCCTGGTATACTGAAAGCACCCGTCAGGTGTAGAGAAGGCCATCTTCTCCTTGGCACTTGGGGACAGGAGAACTTGCCAGTACCCTTTCGTTAGGCCCAGGGTGGTGATATATCTGACTTACCCAAGCCTCTCAATGAGCTCATCAACCCGGGGCATCGAATTTGTGTCGAACTTGGACACCTCATTTAGCTTGCTGTAGTTGTTACAGAAGCGCCACTCTCCATCTGGCTTTGGCACAAATAGAATGACCAGCCGCTTTTTGACTCCATGATGTCGCCTAGGCTCAACAGTCTCCTCAACACTTTGACATCACCTCACGGCGAGCTTCGGGAAACCAATACAGCTTTTGGTTCACCTTCACATGTGGTTCAGTCAGGATTTCGTGCTCCACAACCTGCGTACATCCTGGTAACTCTGTAAAAAGGAACCGGTTATGCTGAAGCAGCTCACGGCACTGTTGTTTCTGGGCTGGTGGCAGTGTCTATGTCACTGTGACAACTTTGACCCTGGCTACAGGACTTGCCCCAGGCATGTAGCTTCCACTGGTTCCCTGTCTTGCCATAGTTTCAGCAGGTTATGTGGTACATCTGGTACAGCTATCTTCTCCTTGGTTGGTGGACCTTGTAGTTGACATCACTTAACTTTTTGACCACTTCGTATGGCCCTTGCCACTTGGCCAGGAACTTACTTTACACTGTGGGGATCAGCACCAACACCCAGTCTCCAGGGCTAAACTGTCTCGGCCTTTCCAACCGATTGTAGACCCTTGCCTGGGTCTCTTGTGCTTGAAGGAGGCTCTCCCTGACAATCGGCATCATCCTCACGATCCTGCATCGAACCACATGTTTGATGATGCTTTGGTGGGGCGTTACCTCTGCTTCCCAGATCTCCTTTGAAATGGACAGAAATATTCGAGGGTGCCGTCCATATAGCAACTCGTACAGTGAAAACTCTATAAAGGCCTGTTGGACTTCTCTAATGGAGAACAGTAGGTACGGTAATAGGCAATGCAAGTCCTGGCCACCCTGAGTTGGGTAATCTGGAGGGTCTCTTATTTCCTTGGACATGAACAGTGTCACTTGGTCCATCAGGATCTCCTTAGGCAGGCTCGTCCAGGAGAAAATATGAACTAGCACTAGTTCAATAATCTTGGTGGTGGAGTTTCTCAGTGGCACCTCCTCTGGGTACTGTGTTGCATAGAACCCATTACCACCAGGATGTATTGATGACCCCTGGCAGACTTAACTAAGGGCCCGACAAGGTCCATGGCAATCTGGTCAAATGGGACTTCTATTATGGGAATCCCTGGATCTCAGTATACTGCTTTGGAGTGATTTATGTTGAAAAGCTTTGGTCATGATTATACCTGTAATGGGGGCTTTGGTAGACACTACTTTGAGGGGGTGGGAGCTCGATGTGGCTCGCGAACCTCTCTCAGTGCTGAATGTGGCTCGCGACCCTCTCTCTAAGCTGAATGTGGCTCTCAAGGTCAGAAAGGTTGGGGACCACTGCTCTAGAGCAACCTCATTTATCACAGTCACATTGTCAAATACATTTTTTAAAGTAAGATCCTGCATTTGGGCAGTTCCAAAATTACCCCCCGAAAACCCCAACTCAGGAATCTTGGCTCACTGGTTGCCATCTCATCCTCATCACCAGCAAGGACACACAAGGGGAACTCATCAACCTCCAACTGTGTTGGGGCTTCATCATGGTTGACCTAGCTACTGTACGAATTACTTAGTATCCCCGACACAATTCGCAGAACAGGCGATGTCCAGCCCAACTATCACGGGGTGTAGCAGGTCCTTAACCACCTCGACCTTATGAGACTCAGCCCAACAGTTAGATTTTATAGTCACTCTGTCAAAGGGATATTCCTTGGCATCCCCGTAATACAATGACGCCCACAGTTTTTCCGGGGATTTACTGGTGAGGGAATGAGGCCCTTATGAGGGTCACCAAACTCCCTGAGTCCAAGAGTCCTGAAACCAGTATGCCATTTATTGTCACAGAACATGACTGCTGTCATTGCTCTCTGGGCAAAAACAGCAAAACAATACAAAGTGGTAGCACAAAGCACAGTCCTTGTGGTAGCGGGGATAAGCCTGCTCAGGGTTAGCAAGGCCCACGGTTCACGTTTGAGCCTAGATACAAACACTAATCTGGAGTGTTCCTCTCCTGACACTGAACACTGACTATTTAGGCTCCAGACCACACCCTGGTGTGGAGATAAGGTGGACACCTCCCACCCTCTCTATGGTTGTCCACAAAATCCCAGGCCTTCAACAAAATACCTAGCAATCAACACTTAATGTGCTGGAAGAAAAACTTCTGTGTTTTACATCACTGAATCCATTAGCCTCAGGAAACTTATCTCCTCTCCAGCACTTTGCCAGTGACTTTGTCACAATTGATTTTGAGCCTTGCACATTTCTATATACAGTGCCTTGCGAAAGTATTCGGCCCCCAGGAGCTTTTCACCTGCTCTTGATAGTCTCAGGGTTCTGTTTGAAGCACAGAGAGCATCATGAAGACCAAGGAACACAACAGGCAGGTCCGTGATACTGTTGTGGAGAAGTTTAAAGCTGGATTTGGATACAAAATGATTTCCAAAACTTTAGACATCCCAAGGAGCACTGTGCAAGCAATCATATTGAAATGGAAGGAGTATCATACCACTGCAAAATCTACCAAGACCCAGCCGTCCCTCTAAACTTTCATCTCAAACAAGGAAAAGACTGATCAGAGATGTAGCCAAGAGGCCCATGATCACTCTGGATGAACTGCAAAGATCTACAGCTGAGGTGGGACAGTCTGTCCACAGGACAACAATCAGTCGTACACTGTACAAATCTGGCCTTTATGGAAGAGTGGCAAAAAAGAAAGCCATTTTTCAAAGAGATCCATAAAAAGTGTCATTTAAAGTTTGCAACAAGCCTCATGGGAGACACACCAAACATGTGGAAGAAGGTGTTCTGGTCATATGAAACCAAAATCGAACTTTTTGGCAACAATGCCAAACAATATGTTTGGCGTAAAGGCAACACAGCTCATCACCCTGAACACACCATCCCCACAGTCAAACATGGTGGGGCAGCATAATGGTTTGGGCCTGCTTTTCTTCGGCAGGAACAGGGAAGATGGTTCAAATTGATGGGAAGATGGATGGAGCCAAATACAGGACCATTCTTGAAGAAAACCTGTTGGAGTCTGCAAAAGACCTGAGACTGGGACGGAGATTTGTCTTCCAACAAGACAATGATCCCAAACATAAAGCAAAATCTACAATGGAATGGTTCACAAATAAACCTATCCACGTGATAGAATGGCCAAGTCAAAGTCCAGACCTGAATCCAATCGAAAATCTGTGGAAAGAGCTGAAAACTGCTGTTCACAAACAATCTCCATCCAACCTCACTGAGCTCGAGCTGTTTGCCAAGGAAGAATGGGCAAGAATTTCAGTCTCTCGATGAACAAAACTGATAGAGACATACCCCAAGTGAATTGCAGCTGTAATCGCAGCAAAAGGTGGCGCAACAAAGTATTAAGTTAAAGGGACCAAATAATATTGCATGCCCCACTTTTCAGTTTTTGTATTTCCACAAAAATTTAAAATAACCAATAAATTTCGTTCAACTTCACAATTGTGTCCCACTTGTTGTTGATTCTTCACCAAAAATTTACATTTGGTATCTTTATTTTTGAAGAATGATATGTGGGAAAAGGTTGAAAAGTTCCAGGGGCCGAATACTTTCGCAAGGCACTGTAGATATTCTTGAATTTATTGGTACATTTTAGCGCCCTATATTTTGAGCCTTATACTCATGTAAATGTTTATTTTTTGTCTATGCACAGTGTACACACAAAGCTGCAAATCAGCGATATGGGCAGGATTATACGCAGTTTAGCACTCTGAAAACGGCTAGATCTGCAACAAGTAAAACATTGATTTGATCAGTATGAGTAAGTGACACATTGCTGGACTCAGGGTCTCTGTCCCTACTTTATGCTGCTTTCAGTAGCGTCCTTTAAGGCAGAGGTCCCCAATCTTTCTCACTTTGAGAGCCACATTCAGCTATGAAAGATGGTCGCAAGCCACATTCAGATCTAAGAGAGGTTCGCGAGCCACATATCCAGCTCCTGCTGCACTCACAGTAATGACAACCAGAGTCCCCATGACAGCAAAAGCTTTTCCACTGAAATCAAACCAAGGCATTATTCCAAGCAAAAGTGTTTTCTATCTTACCCCCATTCAGATCTGCTCTTGTGTGAGGGTTGCACACAAAAGTAAAAATCTAGCGATCTGCTATTAACAGCTTGTGCTAATGCACCAAGCTGGTAGACAGCCACCAACCACACATCAGTGCCCGGTGGTCGGCACTCATAGCAAGTGAGCATTTCTGCTATATACAGGCGATCCGATCATCACCAGTATGTAGTAAAGCTGATCAGACAACTGCAGGTTCTAGTTTCTTATGAAGACTATTGAATCATGCAAAAGTAAAAAAAAGTTTTTAAAAATATAAAAAAATAAATATAAAAGTTCAAATCACCCCCTTTCGCCCCATTCAAAATAAAACAGTAAAAAAACAAATATGCACATATTTGGTATTGCCAAGTTCAGAATCACAAGATCTATCAATATAAAAAAAGAATTAACCTGATCGTTAAATGGCATAACGAGAAAAAAAGTCAAAACGCCAGAATTAATTTTTTTTGGTTACTTCAACATTGCATTAAAAAGCAATAATGGGCGATCAAAAGGCCATATCTACACCAAAATTATATCATTAAAACATCAGCTCGTCACGCAAAAAATAAGCCCTCACCCAACCCCAGATCACTAAAAATGGAAATGCTATGGGTAACGTTGAGCGAAACAGGTTGGTCAGATTCTAAAATCGCCGACTTTCGCCAAAGTCGGGTTTCGCCGAGCGAAACCAACCATAGCGTGAGGTCGGCCATGCAGTCGTCGACCCGAGCGCCAAAGTCGGTTTTCCCAGAATGCTTGCAGGCGCCTTTTCTCAGCCAATGAGCAAGGTTGCACACTGTGGGCAACGAGATGACATGGGCAGTGGCCACCACCATCTTAGAGAAGGGCATTGCAGTGATTGGCTTGCTTTGTGTGGCGTCACAGTAGCTATAAAAGCCCTGACCGCCGACCGCCATTTTACTTCTGATGATCTTAGCATAGGGAGAGGTTGCTGCTGCTGTTTCTCAGTAGGGAGAGAGTTAGACAGGAAAGAAAAGTGATTCTGTGCTTGTGCTGATAGCAATTATGCTGTACAGTTAGTGTGCAGTGACCAGGGAGGATTTTTTGTGTGCAGCAGCGCTGGTTATTAGGCTGGCTGCCAGTGACAGGGGAGGATTTTCTTTTGTGCAGCAGCAGAGCTGGTTAATAGACTGCCTGTTAGCTGTATTGCTGTGTGTACACTGCTGTGCAGACTACTTTTTACGCAGCACTAGTACTTTTATTCTTTTTTTCTGCACAGTTACAGAGTGTTTATTTTTTCCCACACCGTATAGAGCTGTACGCGTCTCACACACTACCGTGTACTGGCTGGTATCAAGACAAATACATGCTGACTATCTGTGTGTGATTCTGGAAATATTTACGGAGATTTACAATTACCCCTACACTGTATACAGCTGTACGCTTGTGATACAGTAATAGCAAAAGAAGGCAGAGATGCTCACCTGCCCAGGCCTCCAAACAAATGCACTATCAGGATGCAGTGGACCCACATAGTTAAGTGACGGCAACACAGGTGCAAGAATACCGATGAGGCAACCGCTCACAACCTACCAATAATGGAGGGGGCGGCTGCTTGGTATATTGATGCACAAAAAAGACTTGTATGCAGCGCCGTTCACATTATGGAAATGCATGCCATGTGAACAGACACCACAGTTTACAAGACCAAATGGGCCCACATGCACCCTGTAAAATAAAGTGCAAAAAACACATTAAAAAAATATATTTAAATAATGTGAGGTATTAGTTGGTAATTTGGCCAAAGTACGTAAGCTTATATATTTTTTTAATGTGTTTTTTGCACTTTATTTTACAGGGTGCATGTGGGCCCATTTGGTCTTGTAAACTGTGGTGTCTGTTCACATGGCATGCATTTTAATAGCGCTGGGCAGCCCGCCTGATCTAATAGAAGGGTGTGAATACTAGGCTGTTTAACTGGATGCTGTGCATTGCCATAATGTGAACGGCGCTGCATACAAGTCTTTTTTGTGCATCAATATACCAAGCAGCCGCCCCCTCCATGTATTGGTAGGTTGTGAGCGGTTGCCTCATCGGTATTCTTGCACCTGTGTTGCCGTCATCTTAACTATGTGGGTCCACTGCATCCTGATAGTGCATTTGTTTGGAGGCCTGGGCAGGTGAGCATCTCTGCCTTCTTTTGCTATTTTTGAATTTTTGGAGGATATCTAAGTCCTCTTTCTGTGCTCTTGCTGGTTAGTGTAGACGCTTGTGATACAGTACCCTTTTTCTGCTTTTTGTATTCTGGTCAAATCCATACTGAGTGAGCGTCTGTGAGTTACTCCGGAAATATATACGGAGATTTAAAATTACCCCAACACTGTATACAGCTGTACTCTTCACATACAGTACTCTTTTTCTGCTTTTTATATTCTGGTGTAATCCATACTGAGCCTGAGAGAGTCTGTGTGTGACTCCTGAAATATATACAGAGATTTACAATTTTTTCACTATACTATATACACCTGGTATCTGGTGATACAGTACCCTTTTTCTGCTTTTTATATTCTGGTCTAATCCATACTGAGCCTGCGAGCATCTGTGTGTTACTCCAGAAATATATATACCGAGATTTACAATTACCCCTAGACTGTATACAGCTGTACGCTTGTGATGCAGTACCCTTTTTCAGCTTTTTATACTCTTGTCTAATCCATACTGAGCAGGGGCGTGCTGGCTTATGAAAAGGGCGGTGGATAGTATAGTCATGAGGGCACCATGCTCCAACCCATTCTCCGCCCCTTCCCCCGCCTATTCTCTGCCCCAACCAAAGGGGGGGGGAATGAAATGACAAAAATTATCAGTAATGTACCCCTTTCTTAACCACCACCCACATCCAGTAGTAATGCACCCCCTTTTAACCCCAACCCAGTAGTAATACACCTTTTTACCGCCACCCCATCCAAAAGTAATGCACCCCCATACACTGACCATATAGTAGAAGATATCAGCATTACATAGGCACTCTTCAGACCTCACAATTTACATGTGCCACACTTATGGAAAAGGAGAAGAGGAGGAGGAGGTGGAAAAGAAGAAGAGGAGGAAGAGGAGGCGGTAATCTCTCCCCACCTTGCACAGTATCTCTCCCCCCCCCTTGCACAGTATCTCCATACAATTATACCTAAAACTAAACTGTTGGTAATATGATATAAAAATGTAAAATGAGCGATAAGATTGAATCAAAGGTTTAAAGTTGGGAATGACCCCCACCTCTATAATACACCTGACCTCACACAGACAGCCCCTGACTCACAGCCGCCTCGCGCTTCCCGCCCTCACACAGGAGAAGTCTCTCCATGGCAACGGGCACAGCGCAGGAGCCCCGCCCACTCCCATTATGTGACCCTCGCCACTGCTCCCGCAGCCTCTTCCCCGCCCGCCCTCTCGCCGTCTCGCGTCACCGCAGCCGCAGGTCCTTGTCCTCCGTCCAGGGCCGGCTCCAGGTTTTTATGGGCCCGGGCGAAAGAGCCTCAGTGGGCCCCTTTAACACAGACCACGATTCATGATGCACAGATACGCAGAGAAATATGGGTATAGTACAATGCCAAATACTTCACTTCTTCCATTACATGAGTGATATCTATTGTAAATTGTACAGTCATGGCCAAAAGTTTTATATTCTTGTCTAATCCATACTGAGGCTGTGAGCGTCTGTGTGTTACTCCGGAAATATATACGGAGATTTAAAATTACGCCTAGACTGTATACAGCTGTACGCTTGTGATACAGTAACCTTTTTCAGCTTTTTATATTCTTGTCTAATCCATACTGAGCTTGAGAGCGTCTGTGTGTGACTCCTGAAATATATACGGAGATTTAAAATTACACCAACACTATATACACCTGGTTGTTGTGAATGTGTTAGAAATGAATTCTGAGCAGAAGCTCCCTCTGGTGGTTACAAACAGTACTGAACCATTCAATGAGGATTGGCAATCAGGAGTTACAGACTGGTCTTATATAAGGGAGGTTCCCTCCCATCATGGTTGCCGGTGATCAATTGTTCTTGTCTCAACTGTGGTTCCTGGTTCACTTGGAAGCTTGCTGAGTCTTGCCTGCATCTTCTGCTATCAGATAAGATATTTTCTGCTTTTATTTTTGTGCTTGCTTTTTGCATTGTTCCCTGCACTTCTGCGGAGGTCAGCCAGGTCCCCTCCGGGGGCTTGTGCTCCTCTCAGTTTATCTGAGCCACTGTTATTTGTTCATTTGCCTTTTCCAGTCTTTTCAGTGGCTGCGGCTTAGTTTTGTGACACCAGAGAACTAATTTAGGTGGTAGAGGTCGTGTGATCTCAGGTGTTTTTGCAATTAGTAGAGTTGGTATTTTTTAGGGTTTTTTGGATTGCAGTAAGTGTCCTTCCTATCCTTTTCTGTCCAGGTAGATTGGGCCCCAACATTTGCTCATACTATTTTCTGTCTGTGTCTGTATTTCCTCTTGTCTAACCGCCATTACATGTTTGGGGGCTTCCTATGTTCTTTGGGGATCTGCTCCGGGGCAGATAGCTTTCCTCTTTCTATCTTTAGGTGTAGTTAACCTCTCAGGCTGTGACGAGGCATCTAGGACCAACGTAGGAATGCTCCATGGCTGCCTTTAGTTGTGGTGGTTAGTCAGGGTACTACAATCCAGTAGATTCCAACCTCTCTGGTGTATTGCCGTTTTTGCCTGCTCTCCTCAGCTACCAAATCATAACACCTGGTATCTTCTGATACAGTAACCTTTTTCAGCTTTTTGTGTTCTTGTCTAATCCATACTGAGCCTGAGAGCGTCTTTGTGTAACTCCTAAAATATATACGGAGAATTACAATTTTCCCCTTCACTGTATACAGCTGTATATTTCTGATACAGTACCATATATCTGCTGGTATTTTGGGTACATTTTCCTAAACATGAGAAAGTATGGTGTAAGAGGCCGCAGATGTGGGCGGGGGGGCTAGCTGGTACTGATGGTGGTGGTGGTGCATCTGCTGGTAATGCCAAAAGCACAATAGCACCTAAAGCAGGAGGTGTTGAGCCTGCATAATCGTCTGGCTCAACAAGGCCTGGAAGGCTCCCTTTTCTGGGAGTAGGTAAACCGCTTTTAAAGCCGGAGCATCAGGAACAAGTTTTGACTTACATTGCCGAAACAGCCTCCAGCTCTATCGCCTCCTCTTCTGAAGTTTCAAAAATGCAAACACTGAGTCGTCAGTGCAGGCTCCTGGTCAGGAACAACACCTTTCCTTGTGTACTTCACCCCCACCAAAAGTGAAGGATGCGGCAGGCCACACTTCAGATTACTCCATGGAGCTCTTTTCACATATCATGCCTGGGTTATCAAGTGAAATCCTGAATTCCCCAGTCCAAGATGAATATGACATGGAGTGCACTGATGCACAGCCACTGCTATATGATTCTGCTGGTACATTCATCCAGAGCACTGCATGCCCTCGCAGTCTACTGAGCCAGATTCTGACCCTGATGAAACTCAGGTTCCCCTTCCCGCATACTATACCACCTTACATGGTGACACAGAGGAAGGTGCAGATGAAATTGAAGAGGACGTGATGGATGACCCAGTTGTTGACCCGGTGTAAGGTTCTATGTATATATTCCTGAAACTCAGTTTGTTCGTCAGCCATTTTACTTTCTGTCTTGCTGCAGCTATCTTGCCCTCAGTCAAAATGGAGTTTCCAGCTTGCATGTTCCCGCCCTGATTCTCTCCTTTGCTTCTTAAGGCAGCCACAGCTGAGCAATCAGTGCTTCAGAATCTAGCCTGCAGTGAACCTGTGACTTGACTCCTGTAAGCCTTGGACCTTGTACTCCAGCTATTCCTACTGAGGAACTCTGAAGCACTTGTGGACTCTGAACCCTGCTCTTTGAAAGACCCACGTTTGCATGGACTTACGGTAACAGAGAAGAAGATCCTGAATCTGTATTGGAGAGTGATTGCTGAGCTTGGATTACTCTGGCCTGCTGTGTCTCCTGTTTCTGTGTCTGCAAACTGTGTGACTATTTCTGCCAACTTGTATGAAGTAATACAGGACTTTTCTATATCAAACCTGTGACTCCTGTGTTTTCATCGCACCCAAGCACAAGACGCTATATGAACTGTACTACATACATTACAAGATTCTGAAGCCAAAACGTTAGTGTCTGCTGGGTCTGGAAGGCTGTGTCTGCTGTACTGTGGATATCAGACGTCCGGTTGTACTTTCTGTGATGACAGTGGTTGTGACTTCTCACAACCATTCCAGGTGAGCAATTCCCTTAAGTTTTTTCTTTTTGCAGTGTTACCACAGGTAAACACTATTGTTTTTTTTTTTCCTTTCTTTTCTCTTTTTTGTCTGCTGTAACTCTGGATATCAGATGTCTGGTTGAAACTTTCTGTGATGATAGTGGTTGTGACTTCTCACAACCATTCCAGGTGAGCAGTTCCCTTAATTTTTTTTTTCTCTCTGCAGTGTTGCCACAGGTGAACACTATTGTTTTTTTTCTCTCCTCTTCTTCCAGTAATCCTGTCTTAAAAGATCTGGAAAATGGAGGCCCGCATAAAGGAACTTTGCGGAGTGACTGATAATATCCTTGCAGATTTGCAGAATATAAAGACCCGTTTTACAAATCTACAGGACCTCAATAATCACAATTTGCAAGTGGTTGGACAGACTACCCAGGATTTGCGAGCCAGGATTGAGGTTCTAGAGGGGCGAGTCCAGGCTCCTGCCGTAGCCCCGAGTGCTGGGATTCCCAAGTTGCCCCTTTTCGTTTTGGCGGTGAACGTGAGAAATTCAGGGGATTTATTAATCAATGCAATCTTTTTTTTTCTGCACATGCTTCACAATTTCCCACTGAACGATCTAAGGTGCTTACTATAATTATGTTGCTTACCAACAAGGCTTTAATGTGGGCAAACCCTCTGATTGAGACTGAGGATGATTGTTTGAATCACCTTGATGATTTTATTTCAGCCATGGGGCAGGTGTTTGATGACCCCAATCGAGGTGCAACAGCTGAAGCAGCCATGTTAGCTTTGCGCCAAGGTAAGCACTCGGTAGCTGAATATGCCTTGGATTTCAGGAGATGGGCCCTTGATACCACCTGGGACAGTTCCGCCAAAAAATCTATTTTTCAAAGGGTTATCTCCACTGATTAAGGATGAATGTTATGTTTCGGTAGCTGAGGAGTGCAGGTAAAAAAGGCAATACACCAGAGCAGTTGGAATCTATGAGATTGCAGTACCCTGACTAACCACCACAACTAGAGGCAGCCGTGGAGCGTTCCTACGTTGGTCCTAGACGCCTCGTCACAGCCTGAGAAACTAACTACACCTAAAGATAGAAATAGGAAAGCTATCTGCCCCGGAGCAGAACCCCAAAGATAACAGAAAGCCCCCAAACATGTAATGGCGGTTAGACAAGAGGAAATACTGACACAGAAAGAAAATAGTATGAGCAAACGCTGGGGCCCAAACTATCTAAATAGAAAAGGATAGGAAGGGTACTTACTGCAATCCCAGAAAACCCTGAAAAGCACCAACTCCACTAATTTCAAAATCACCTGAGATCACACGACCTCTACCACCTAAATTAGTTCTCTGGTGTAACAAAATCAAAACAGCAGCCACTGAAAAAAGTGGAAAAAGCAAAAGAACAAAACTCAGTGGCTGAACTAAACTGAGAGGGCAGAAGCCCCCGGAGGGGACCCTGAAGGCCCCCAAAGAAGTGCAGGACAAAATGCAAAAATATAGCAAAAACACAAAAGAAGCAAAAGTCTTATCTGTAAGCAGGAGATGCAGACACGACTAGCAGGCTACAAGGGAAACTGGAATGAAGGATTCAGACCAGAAAATTGATCACCGGCAACCCTGATGGGAAAATGACTCCCTTATATAAGACCAGTCAGTAACACCTGATTCCCAGTCCTCACAATCCTCACTAGCACCGCTTGTAACCACCAGAGGGAGCCTCTGCTCAGAACTCATCTCAAACCCATTCACAACAGATGAACTTGCTCGTGCCAACCCTCCCACTGCGTTAGGTGACTTTATTAACTACTGCATCCGTATTGATACTCGTCTGACTGAACGCAGGCAAGAGAGATGGTTCGAAAGCAATCGTACTAACCTTTTCCTACCTTCCTCTCCAGCTAAGGAACCTTTGAGTAGGATTACACGGGAACCTGAACCTGAACCCATGCAGGTAGACTCTTTACAACGACGGGTTAGTGATGCACGCAAGGAACATCATTTTAAGGAGAATCTATGTTTCTATTGTGGTAAGTCAGGGCACTTCATTATAAACTGCCCCAGCCGTTCTCGTAAGACTACTGCAGCACTCATTCATTGTGAGTGTTGCGAGAGGGGATCTGTCAGGTCCGAGCCTCAGGCTCCAGAGAGATCTGCAGCAACAGATCTTGATTTCTCGGACTTAAACTCCGTTACCTCTGAGGACGTTGACTGTGTAAACGCTGCCATTTTTCAAGTTTCCTCAGCGGTGTCCCAGCTGAGTTGTAAGAAAAACAATTCTCATTGCTTTCTTTCCATCAAACTCTGGGTTGACTCAGCTTGGGTGTCTAGCTCTGCTATGATCGACTCAGGGGCAAGTGGAAATTTTATGGATGTCTCCTTTGCTCTGAAACAGGGAATACGTTCAGTGAAGAAGGCTACTCCAGTACAGATGGAAACTGTGGATGGCTCCCTGCTGACCTCTGGACCAGTGGATCAGGAAACAGAGCCTTTGAGGGTTCTTATGGGTAAAGATCATCAAGAGAAACTGTCCTTTATGCTTATCTCTTCTCCCCACTTTCCCATTATTCTAGGGCTACCATGGCTGCAGGCTCAGAATCCTACCATTAACTGGGAGACCAAGGAATTACACTTTCCAGAGAAACAGATGAGTCCAAAAGTTTCAGCTTGCTCTGTTCCTAAAGGAATCATGTCAGTCCTGAACTACCAGCTGTATACCAGGACTATGTGGATTTATGTGACAAGAAGAACGCTGACCAGCTTCCTCCTCACCGTCCATATGATTGTCCAATTGAATTATTGCCTGGAGCAGAGATACCTTTTGGTAAGATCTACCCCCTGGCGGGGCCCGAGCTAAAGGCTTTAAAGGATTACATAGATGAAAATCTAGCCAAGGGCTTCATACGCCCCTCTTCATCTCCTGCAGGTGCACCCATCTTCTTTGTAAAGAAGAAAGATTGATCTCTGAGACCATGCGTAGACTATAGGGAACTCAATAAGGTTACTATTAGAAACCGTTATCCATTGCCTTTAATCCCTGAGTTATTGGAGAGAGTGCGACATGCCAAAATTTTTTCTAAACTAGATCTTCGTGGGGCCTATAACTTAGTCCGTATTAGACCTGGGGATGAATGGAAGACTGCATTCAGGTCACGCTATGGACACTTTGAATATCTAGTTATGCCTTTTGGTCTGAGTACCGCCCCAGCCACTTTCCAACACTTGGTGAATGACATCTTCAGGGATCTCCTAGATACATTCGTGGTAATTTATTTGGATGATATTCTAATTTTTTCTAACTCCACAGAGGAACATCATGGACATGTGAGAATGGTCTTGGAACGTCTAAGACAAAATCATCTTTACATCAAACTTGAAAAGTGTGAATTCCATAGGACCGAAATTCAATTTCTGGGGTATGTACTGTCTACACAAGGAATTAGTATGGATGGAAGCAAAACCCAAGCCATCAAGGATTGGCCAAGTCCTAGAAATGTGAAGGAGGTACAGCGCTTCATCGGGTTTGCCAACTTCTATAGACGTTTCATTAGAAATTTCTCTGAGGTAGTGTCACCTATCACTCAACTTACCCGGAAAGAGTCTAGGTTTTCCTGGACTCCCCAAGCCCAGGAAGCATTTTCCCGTCTAAAAGATAAATTTACCACTGCACCTATCCTAGTACATCCCAACCCCGAGCTTGCCTTCATAATAGAGGTGGATGCTTCAGACTGTGCCGTTGGAGCTATACTCTCTCAGAGAACAGGTGAGAAGAATGTCTTGCATCCCTGTGCCTTCTTTTCCCAGCAGTTGTCTTCGGCTGAGAGGAACTACGATGTGGGCAATAGAGAGTTGTTGGCCATTATTGCCGCCTTCAAAGAATGGAGACACCTTCTTCAGGGAGCTGCACAGCAAATAGTCGTCCTGACAGACCATCGTAACCTTGAGTTTATCAGGTCGGCTAAGTGCCTGACTCCTCGCCAGGCTCGCTGGAATCTTTTCTTAAACCAATTTAATTTTATCATCTCTTATAGACCAGGATCGCGCAATGGAAAGGCTGATGCACTCTCTAGGATTTACTCAGCAGAGACACGTCCAATTACTCCTCCTAAGACTATTCTTCCTGACTCTAGATTCCTAGGAGTAATTCATAATCAAGACCTACTTAAGGACATCAAGGAAGCATACCATGCGGATTCCTTTTTGGCACAACCCCCAAGGGACGTAAGTCTTGTCTTTAAGAATGGTGTGTGGATTCAGGGACAACGTCTGTATATTCCTGAAACAGTCAGATTAAGAGTATTGCAACTCATTCACGATTCCAAGATAGCTGGGCATAGAGGAATTCTAAAGACACAGGAATTTCTTTCTCGTTTCTTTTGGTGGCCCACTTGCAGGAAGGATGTTTTGAATTATGTCACTTCATGTGAGGTCTGTGCAAGATGCAAAACACCTCGCTCCTCACCAACTGGTCTGTTACAGCCTCTTCCCACCCCGTCCCGCCCGTGGGGATCCATTTCTATGGACTTCATTGTGGAGTTACCAACCTCTCAGGGGAAGAACACCATTCTAGTGGTGGTTGACCGTCTAACAAAGGCAGCTCATTTTATCCCTTGTGTCGGCTTACCCACTGCAAAACAGACATCAGATTTGATGATTAAAGATGTGTTTCGCTTACATGGAGTACCGGATGAGGTTATTTCGGATCGAGGGGTGCAATTCACTTCTAGGTTTTGGCAAAATTTCTGTGCAGCATTGGACATTAAAGTAAACCTTTCTTCTGCTTTTCATCCCCAGACTAATGGACAGACCGAACGAACCAATCAAACCCTGGAGCAGTATCTCCGCTGCTTTATCTGCCACCTACAGGATGATTGGGTGGATCTACTTCCATTAGCTGAGTTCTCGTATAACAACTCTCAGAGTGCCTCCACTAAACAGTCTCCTTTTTACTCTAATCTAGGTTATCATCCTAACATTCTACCACGATTTCCCATAGAAACGCCTTTACCAGCAGTGGCTGAAAGAATCACGTCTTTACAGAAGAATATGGATCTTCTAAAGGAAAATCTGGAATCGGCTCAAGAAAGGTACAAGAAAGCAGCAGATAAATTTCGTAAACCTGCACCAGCTTTCAAGGTAGGAGACTTGGTCTAACTGTCAACCAGAAATCTTAAGTTAAGGATTCCATCGTCTAAGTTGGGACATAAGTACATTGGACCCTATAAAATCAGTAAAATTATAAGTGCCGTTGCTTGTCGTCTTCAACTGCCCAGAACTATGAGAATCCACCCTGTCTTTCATGTATCCCTACTAAAGGCTGCGACACCCAATACGTTTCCTGGACGTTCCTCTCCTTGCCCTGACCCAGTGCTAGTCGATGGTCAGGAAGAATTTGTGGTGGAAAGGATTTTAGATTCCAGGTTGTATAGAAATCAGTTACAATATCTGATTAAATGGCAGGGCTACCCAGTGGAGGACAACTCATGGGAACCGGTCAATAACGTTAATGCTCCTCGCTTGCTCCGTCAGTTTCATCAGAGGTACCCACACAAGCCTGGTCTGAGGTCATCCGGAGGTTGTCCTTAAGGGGGGAGTAATGTAAGGTTCTATGTATATATTCCTGAAACTCAGTTTGTTCGTCAGCCATTTTACTTTCTGTCTTGCTGCAGCTATCTTGCCCTCAGTCAAAATGGAGTTTCCAGCTTGCATGTTCCCGCCCTGATTCTCTCCTTTGCTTCTTAAGCAGCCACAGCTGAGCAATCAGTGCTTCAGAATCTAGCCTGCAGTGAACCTGTGACTTGACTCCTGTAAGCCTTGGACCTTGTACTCCAGCTATTCCTACTGAGGAACTCTGAAGCACTTGTGGACTCTGAACCCTGCTCTTTGAAAGACCCACGTTTGCATGGACTTACGGTAACAGAGAAGAAGATCCTGAATCTGTATTGGAGAGTGATTGCTGAGCTTGGATTACTCTGGCCTGCTGTGTCTCCTGTTTCTGTGTCTGCAAACTGTGTGACTATTTCTGCCAACTTGTATGAAGTAATACAGGACTTTTCTATATCAAACCTGTGACTCCTGTGTTTTCATCGCACCCAAGCACAAGACGCTATATGAACTGTACTACATACATTACACCCGGATTGGAATCCATTGGGGGAAGAGGGTGCACTGGCAATAGCTCAGAAGAGGAGGAGGATTCGCAGCAGGCATCGACATCGCAGCTGCGGTTATTTGGCAGGCCCGTAGCAGTCCAAAATGTGTTAAAAAAGCAAAAAGAGTTGCATGACAGCTTGGCCAGACAGTCAAATTAGCACAGCGTGCAAGCCCTGAAAATTTATCCCATAGTAGGAAAAGTGCAGTGTAGCACTTTTTTGACAAAATTCCTATTGATGAGGCAAAGGTTATCTGTAAGAAGTGCGGAAGGACCTTTAGCCGAGGGAAAAATCTCTGAAATTTAAATACCAGTTGCATGCTTAGACATTTAAATACCATGCACTTGCAAGCGTGGACAGACTACAAAACCTCAGGTAGCACATGTGCACCTGCTCTGACTGAAGGTAGCCAGCAGCGCTACATCGCTTCCCCCACTGTAAGCCCACTGGTTAGCACCCCACCAGCAAGAAATGTTGAGGTGTCATCGCAAGGCCAAAGCAGTCAGTGAATCACAATGTTTTTCCAATGAAAGACTGAATCTAGGCCATCACCACCCCCACCAACATCACCAACCCCCTCTCAGTCTGCCATGTCCACCGCTAGTTCCACCATATGCAGCTCTCAAGTCCAGGTCACCCTAGCAGAGACTCTGAGTAGGACAAGAAAGCTGTCATCCTCTCATCCGCGTACACTGGCTGTGAACACCTACATTGCCAAACTGATCTCATTAGAGATGATGCCCTTCCGTTTGGTTGAAAGCGCAGCGTTCCGTGAGCTCATGGCCTACGCTGTCCCATGCTATGACCTACACAGTCGGCACTTCTTTTCTAGAAAAGCCATCCCTGCCCTCCACCTGCATGTGAAAGACCGCATTGTCCATGCACTCAAACAATCAGTGAGTGGAAAGGTGCACCTCACAACAGATGCATGGGCCAGTAGGCATGGCCAGGGCCATTACGTGTCCATCACTGCGCACTGGGTTAATGTGGTGGATGCAGGGTCCACAGGGGACAGCGGCGGTGGGACAGTGCTGCCTAGCCCATGGTATAGGCAACAGTTGGCTGTAGGCGTTCGACCCTCCTCCTCCCGAAGCGAAAGCTTGTCGACAGAGCGCAGTCACACAAGCACTCCATCTGCAGCTTCCAATGTTGCACACGAGGTGTCCACTATCGAACAGCTAGTGGTAAGTGTCAGCAGGCTGTTTTAAAGATGATGTCTTTGGGCGACAACAGACACACCATGGAGGTACTGGCCAACTACTTGCAGCGAGAAACTGAGTCATGGTAGGCAGTCTACATCTTGAGCCAGGCAAGGTAGTCAGTGATAACCGATGTAATTTTGTGGCGGCCATCGCCCTGGCAAAACTCAGACACATACCTTGCCTGGCTCCCACCTTGAAACTGGTGGTGTAGTGCTTCATAAATAATTGTCCGGAGTTACCAGCCCTGCTCCATAAGTTGCGAAGACTGTGCTCGCACATCTGTCGCTCACCCGTAGACTCCAGTCGTATGCAGAGGCTGCAGTGATCGCTCCACCTCCCCAAGCACCGCCTAATTATAGATGTTGCAACAAGGTGGAAATCCACCATGCACATGGTTGAGAGGCTGTGCAAACAGAGGCAGGCTGTAATGCATTTGTGGGAGGATACACGGGCAGGCAATTTGATGGCAGACATCGAGTTGTCGGGTGTGCAGTGGTCAAAGCAGAAAGACCTCTGTAAAGTCCTTCAGTGTTTTGAGGAATGCACACGGCTGGTAAGAGCAGTTGATGCCATCATAAGCGTGAGCATCCCACTTATGCATCTGGTCATGGAAACTTTGACGCACATTAAGGATCAGGCGTCTGCAGCTGAGGAGGAAGAGGAGGAGGAGGGAAGCCTTGATGACAGTCAGCCATTGTCTGCTCAGGGAACTGTCCAGGACGAGGTGGAGGAAGAAGAGGAAGAGGAGGAGGATGAGGATGAGGGGAATGATTATTTTGGGGAGGAGGATGCTTCTCAGGAGGCAAGAGAAAATGTTAGCTTGCCAAGGTCAGGTACAGGGTTTGTGTGTGACTGGAGGGATGTGGATTTGGCAGAAAGTGCTCCTCCACCCACCACTGGCAGTGCATCATTGACACCTGGAACACATGTGTGATTATCTCTTGCGGATCCTAAAAAGGGACCCCCGCATTGCCAAAATTATGAAGGATGACGACTACTGGTTGGTCAGCATCCTCGATCCATGCTATAAAGGCAAATTATAGAACATCATGCCAAAGGAGAACCTAGAGCTAATATTGGCAAACATACAAGCAACTCTAGTAAACCGTTTGTTAGAGGCATTCCCAGCACACAGCAGCGTTGCACGTTCTACCACGAGCCGTACTGGGCAACATGGAAGAGGTGTTCGTGGGGCACACAGCCGAAGTGGCGTTGGAGACAGGTGTTTCATGACCATGTTGTGGACTGATTTATCGAGTACCGCTCACACGACTGTTAATACTGAATCGATTGCAACTGACAGGAGACAGCAGTTGTCAGCTATGGTTCAAAATTAGAATCATCAAAGAATCATAGAATGGTAGAGTTGGAAGGGACATCCTGGGCCATCTGGTCCAACCCCCTGCTTAAAGCAGGATTCACTAAATCATCCCAGACAGATGTCTGTCCAGCCTCTGTTTGAAGACTTCCATTGAAGGAGAACTCACCACCTCTTGAGGCAGCCTGTTCCACTCATTGATCACTCTAACTGTCAAAAAGTTTTTTCTAATATCTAATCTGTGTCTCCTCCCATTCAGTTTCATCCCATTGCTTCTAGTCTTTCCTTGTGCAAATGAGAATAAAGATGATCCTTCTACAATGTGACAGCCCTTGAGATATTTGTATACAGCTATTAAGTCACCTCCAGTCTTCTTTTTTGCAAGCTAAACATTCCCAAATCCTGTAACTGTTCCTCATAGGACATGGTTTTGCAGACCTACACCATTCTGGTCGCTCTTCTCTGAACTTGCTCCAGTTTGTTGATGTCTTTTTTAAAATGTGGTGCCCAAAACTGGATACAGTATTCCAGATGAGGTCTGACCAAAGAGGAGTAGAGGTCAATAATGACTTCACGTGATCTAGACTGTATGCTTCTGTTAATACATCCCAGAATTGTATTTGCCTTTTTTGCTGCTGCATCACACTGTTGACTCATGTTCAGTCTGTGATCAATTAGTATACCCAAGTCTTTTTCACATGTGCTGTTGCTTAGCCTTATTCCTCCCATTCTGTATACGCTTTTTTAATTTTTATTTCCCAGATGAAGTACTTTGCATTTTTCCCTGTTAAAAACCATTCTGTCAGTTGCTGCCCATTGCTCCAGTTTATTTATATCTTTTTGAATCCTCTCTCTCTCTTCTCTAGTATTAGCTATCCCTCCTAGCTTTGTGTCATCAGCAAATTTAATCAGTTTACTCTCAATTCCTTCATCTAAATCATTGATAAAGATGTTGAACAATACAGGGCCAAAGACAGAGCCCTGTTGTACCCCACTTGAGACATTCTTCCAACTGGATGTGCAGCCATTTACTACCACTCTTTGGGTTCGATCACTAAGCCAGTTATGAATCCACCTAACAGTTGCCTTGTCCATTCCATACTTAGTCATTTTTTCAATAAGGATTGTGTGAGATACTTTGTCAAATGCTTTGCTGAAGTCAAGATATAATATATCTACAGCATTTCACTGATCCACCCAGTCAGTGATTCTGTCATAGAAGGAAATTAAATTAGTCTGACATGACTTATTAGTTACAAACCCATGCTGACTCTGGCTAATCACTTCATTCTTGTCCAGGTACTTACATACATGTTGTTTAATAATTTGTTCAAAGATCTTTCCTGGTATAGATGTCAGACTCACCGGTCTATAGTTCCCTGGGTCCACCTTCTTCCCCTTTTTGAAGACAGGAACAACATTTGCTCTTCTCCAGTCTTCTGGGACTTCTCCTGTTCTCCAAGAATTTTCAAAGATTATGGAGAGTGGTTCAAAAATTTCTTCTGCTATCTCCTTCAGTACTCTGGGGTGTAATTCATCTGGACCTGGAGACGTGAATTCATTTATGTTAGCTAAGTGTTTCCTCACTATTTTTCTGTTTATAGATATCCTGGATTCTTCTATTCCTTTAATAGGACAGTGAAGATCAGTTGATGTTACATTTCCTTTCTGAGAGAAATCAGATGCAAAATAGGAATTTAAAAGTTCGGCCTTTTCAACATCCTTTCTTACCATTTCATAATTTTCATCCTGTAAAAATCCTATAGCATCTTTGACTTTTCTTTTACTTTTGACATATCTCCAAAATCCTTTTTTATTGATTTTGACATCTCTTTCAAGCCTTAATTCATTGTCAGCTTTACCTAATCTGATTCTTGCCCTGCAGGTTCTGCAGACATCATTATATTCTTCTCTAGATATGCCTCCCTCTTTCCATTTGATATACATTTCTTTCTTCCTTTTTAGCATGTGTTTAAGTTTTGTGTTCATCCATCCTGGTTTCGTTAAATGCTTCCTATTCTTCCCTCTTTTCGGAATTTTAATGATTGTGCTTTGAGAATCTCATTTTTCAAGATTTCCCATCCTTCCTGGACATTTTTGTCCTTAAGGATATCCAGCCATTGGATCCCTCCAATTCTCTTTCTGAGTCCCTTAAAATCTGCCATTCTGAAATCTAACCTTGAAGTCTGAGTCTTCACCGGTCTTCCTCCTCTAATTATCCAAAATTCTAAAATAGCATGGTCGATACCTCCTAGGGTCCCAGCCACTCTTACCTCCTCAACCATTTCCTCCCTGTTTATAAGGATTAGATCAAAGGTAGCAGATCCCTTGTTTTCTCCAGTTTACAGGCCCAGTAGTCAAAGGGGAATGAACTGTGAGGGAGAACATAGATAGGGGAGGAGAGGTAATTTTGAACCATAGTTGACAACTGCTGTCTCCTGTCTGTTGCAATCGATTCAGTATTAACAGTCGTGTGAGCGGTACTCGAGAAATCAGTCCACAACATGGTCACGAAACCCGTCTCCAACCCACTTCGGCTGTGTGCCCCACGAACACCTCTTCCATGTTGCCCAGTATTGCTCGTGATAGAACCTGCACCGCTGCTGTGTGCTAGGAATGCCTCTAACAAACGTTTTACCAGAGTTGCTTGTTTGTTCGCAAATATTAGCTCTAGGTTCTCCTGCGGCATGATGTTCTGTAATTTGCCTTTATAGCGTGGATCGATGATGCTGACCAACGAGTATCGTCATCCTTCATAATTTTGGCAATGCGGGGGTCCCTTTTTAGGATCCGCAAGAGATAATCACACATGTGGGCCAATGTTCCAGGTGTCAATGATGCACTGCCAGTGGTGGGTGGAGGAGCACTTTCTGCCAAATCCACATCACTCCAGTCATGCACAAACCTGTACCTGACCTTGGCAAGCCAACATTTTCTCTTTGCCCCTGAGAAGCATCCTCCTCCCCAAAATAATCATCCCCCTCATCCTCCTCCTCCTCCTCCTACTCTTCTTCATCTTACTCCACCTCGTCCAGGACAGTTCCCTTAGCAGACAATGTCTGACTGTCATCAAGGCTTCCCTCCTCCTTCTCCGCTGCAGACGCCTGATCCTTAATGTGCGTCAAAGTTTGCATGAGCAGACGCATAAGTGGGATGCTCATGCTTATGATGGCGTCGTCTGCGCTTACCAGGGTGTGCATTCCACAAAACACTGAAGGACTTTACAGAGGTCTTTCAGCTTTGACCACTGCACACCCGACAACTCAATGTCTGCCCTCAAACTGCCTGCCCGTGTATCCTCCCACAAATGCATTACAGCCTGCCTCTGTTCACACAACTCTCAACCATGTGCATGGTGGAGTTTCACCTTGTTGCAATATCTATGATTAGGCGGTGCTTTGGGAGGTGGAGCGAACGCTGCAGCCTCTGCATATGACTGGTGTCTACGGTGTGAGCGACGAATGTGCGAGCACAGTCTTCACACTTATTGTTATGTTTTGGTAGCTGAGGAGAGCAGGCAAAAACGGCAATACACCAGAGAGGTTGGAATCTACTGAATTGCAGTACCCTGACTAACCACCACAACTAAAGGCAGCCGTGGAGCGTTCCTACGTTGGTCCTAGACGCCTCGTCACAGCTGAGAGGCTAACTACACCTAAAGATAGAAAGAGGAAAGCTATCTGCCCCGGAGCAGATCCCCAAAGAACATAGGAAGCCCCCAAACATGTAATGGCGGTTAGACAAGAGGAAATACAGACACAGAAGAAAATAGTATGAGCAAACGCTGGGGCCCAATCTATTAAAAGAAAAGGATAGGAAGGGTACTTACTGCAATCCAAAAACCCTGAAAAAAAGCACAACCCACTAATTTTCAAAATCACCTGAGATCACACGACCTCTACCACCTAAATTAGTTCTCTGGTGTAACAAAACTAAGCCGCAGCCACAGAAAAAAACTGGAAAAGGCAAATGAACAAACAACAATGGCTCCAAAGGAACTGAGAGGAGACCAAGCCCCCGGGGAGGGGAACCTGGCCAACCTCACAGAAATGCAGCGAAATATACAAATGGCAAGCACAAAAACAAAAAACAGAAAATATCTTATCTGAGAACAGGAGAAGAGGCAAGACTCAGCAAGCTTCCAAGTGAAACAGGAAACAACGTTGAGACAAGAACAATTGATCACCGGCAACCATGATGGGGGGAAACCTCCTTTATATCCAGCCAGTCCGTGATCCCTGATTGCCAATCCTCATTGAAATTGAATGGTTCAGTACTGTCTGCAACCACCAGAAGGAGCTTCTGCTCAGAATTCATTTCTAAAACATTCATAAAACTTATGGAGCAGGGCTGGTAACTCCGGATAATTATTTATGAAGTACTGCACCACCAGGTTCAAGGTGATGAGCCAGGCAAGGTATGTGTCTGAGTTTTGCCAGGACTATGGCTGCCACAAAATTACATCCGTTATTACTGACTACCTTGCCTGGCTCAAGATGTAGACTGCCTAGCCATGACTCAGTTTCTCTCTAAAAATAGTCAGCCAGTACCTCCGCGGTGTTTCTGTTGTCGCCCAAAGACATCATCTTTAAAACAGCCTGCTGATGCTTACCACTAGCTGTTGGATAGTGGGACACCTCGTGTGCAACATTGGCAGCTGCGGATGGAGTGCTCGTGTGACTGTGCTCTGTTGACGAGCTTTCGCTTCTGGAGGAGAAGGAGGAGGAGGGTCAAAAGCCTACAGCCAACTGTTGCCTATACCGTGGGCTAGGCAGCACTGTCCCACCACCGCTATCCCCTGTGGACCCTGTATCCACCACATTAACCCAGTGAGCAGTGATGGACGCATAATGGCCCTGGCCATGCCTACTGGCCCATGCATCTGTTGTGAGGTGCACCTTTCCACTCACTGATTGCTTGAGTGCATGGACAATGCGGTCTTTCACATGCAGATGGAGGGCAAGGATGGATTTTCTAGAAAGAAATGCTGACTGGGTAGGTCATACCGTGGGACAGCGTAGGCCATGAGCTCTCGGAAGGCTGCGCCTTCAACCAAACGGAAGGGCATCATTTCTAATGAGATCAGTTTGGCAATGGAGGCGTTCAAAACCAGTGTACGTGGATGAGAGGATGAATACTTTCTTGTCCTACTCAGAGTCTCTGCTATGGTGAGCTAGACTTGAGAGCTGCATATGGTGGAGCTAGCGGTGGACATGACTGACTGAGAGGGGGTTGATGATGGTGATGGTGGTGGTGGTGATGGCCTAGATTCAGTCTTTCGTTGGAAAAACATTGTGATTCCCTGACTGCTTTGGCCTTGCAATGACACCTCAACATTTCTTGCTGGTGGTGTGCTAACCGGTGGGCTTACAGTGGGGCAAGCGATATAGCGTTGCTGGCTACCTTCAGTCGGAGCAGGTCCACGTGTGCTACCTGAGGTTTTGTAGTCCGTCCACGCATGCAAGTGCATGGTGTTTAAATGTCTAAGCATGCAACTAGTATTCAAATTTCAGAGATTTTTCCCTCGGCTAAAGGTCCTTCCGCACTTCTTACATATAACCTTTGCCTCATCAATAGGATTTGGTCAAAAAAGTGCCACACTGAACTCTTCTTACTATGGGATAAATTTTCAGGGCTTGCACGCTGTGCTAATTTGACCGTCTGGCCAATCGGTCCTGCAACTCTTTTTGTTTTTTTTAACACATTTTTGGACTGCTACGGGCCTGCCAGAAAACCGTAGCTGCGATGTCGATGCCTGCTGTGGATCCTCCTCCTCTTCTGAGACATTGCCATCGGCACCCTCTTCCCCAATGGATGCCAATCTGGGTCAACAACTGCGTCATTCATCACCTCCTCTTCGATTTCATCTGCACCTTCCTCTGTGTCACCGTGTTAAGTGGTATAGTATGCATGAAGGGCACCTGAGTTTCATCAGGGTCAGAATCTAGCTCAGTATACTGTGAGGGCAATGCAGTGCTCTGGGTGAATGTACCAGCAGAATCATATAGCAGTGGCTGTGCATCAGTGCACTCCATGTCATATTCATCTTGGACTGGGGAATTCAGGATTTCACTTGATAACCAGGCATGGTATGTGAAAAGACCTCCAGGGAGTAATCTGAAGTGTGGCCTTCACTTTTGGGGGGGGTGAAAGACACAATGAAAGGTGTTGTTCCTGACCAGGAGCCTGCACTGATGACTCAGTGCTTGCTAGGGTTGAGCATTCCGATACTGCAAATATCGGGTATCGGCCGATATTGGCTGTATCGGAATTCCGATTCCGAGTATCGATATTTTCGTCATATCGGATACCGGAATCGGAATTGTCACTGTCACTGTCTGTGTCCGTCGGTCGGGTCTGTCAGGAGTCAGCGGCACTTACCCGGCAGAAGATCTCCGGCGGTCACATCCCGGACTGCTTCATGGCCGCCATCCTCTTCTCCCCGGCGGTCACATGCAGTTTCTCGCGATAACTGCAGTGACTGCTGGGTAATCGCGGCCGTAAAGCAGTCCGATGACGTCACCGCCGGGAAGCTGGTAAGCAGCCGTGCTGCATGCGGCTCGGTATGATGTACAGAGCTGGATCGTCTGGGACTGTCGTTACTATGGACTGCGTCGGACAGGTGGTATACTGTTGGTTTGTTTTTTTTATTTTTTTACAGGAGATCGATGGCGTCGCAGGAATGAGAGAGTAATAAAAAAAATGAAAACTGTGTTGTCTCTTTTATTTCATTAAAAGACTTTTTTCTTGCTGTGTCTTTTTTTTACACATTTAAAAACTTTGGGATTAATAATGGATCGGTGTCTTATTGACGCCTCTCCATTATTAACCGGGCTTATTGTCACCGTGCAATCAACGGTGACATTAACCCCTTATTACCCCGCTTGCCACCGCTACAGGGCAAGTGGGAAGAGCCGGGTAAAGTGCCACAATTGGCACATCTTTTGATGCGCCAAATGTGGGGCTGCTGTAGCCTGGTATTATCAGGCTGTTGAGGGCCAAAATCCATGGGCCTTGACAGTCTTTTAATACCAGGCTGCAGCAGTCTGCATTTTACTTGGCTGGATAACAAAAATAGGGGGACCCCTACGCCGTTTTTTTTTCGAGGGGATCCCCTATTTTTGTTAACCAGCCAAGCTAAGCAGACTGCTGTGGCCTGGTATTATCAGGCTTGCAAGGTCCATGGATATTGGATCCTTACCAGCCTGAAAAACAGGCCTCAGCGGTCTGCTTCATCTGGCTGGTTAACAAAAATAGGGGGGACCCCACGCCAATTTTTTTCGAGGGGATCCCCTATTTTTGTTAATCAGCCAAGATATGCAGACTGCTGTGGCCTGGTATTATCAGGCTGGCAAGGTCCATGGATCTTGGCTCCTTAACAGCCTGAAAATCCAGGCCTCAGCGGTCTGCTTCATCTGGCTGGTTAACAAAAATAGGGGGACCCCACGCCATTTTTTTTTCGAAGGGAACCCTATTTTTGTTAATCAGTTCCCTCTGAGTCACTGATGGTGTCCCTGGCTGACCTGAAGTGAAAGTGGAAAGCAATCAATTAAGCTTTCCACTTCCTCTCCTGTCAGCCAGGAGAGGAGCTCATTCATTTGGGGGTTTACTGTGAGGCTGCAGCATTAGCTGCGGTCCCTGCAGTAAACATTAACCCTTTCTGAAGGATTACACCGTGGGACCTGACTGTGCATCGGATTGGTAAGAATAATTTTGCTTTATTATTTTATTTTTATTACAGGAAATGGTTTTAGCAGGTAAATAAAATATGGTCAAAAACTGTGTGATTATTTCATTAAACTTCTTTTTTATTAAAGTGTGTGTGTTTGATTTTTCTTTCATACAATAGGATTAATAATTGATAGTTGTCTAATTGACAGCTCTCAATTATTAACCTGGTTAAAGTGACCTTTCAATTGCAAGGTCATTTTAACCCCTTATTAACCCATTCGCCACCGCTACAGGGCAATGGGAATAGACGGGCAAAGTGCCAGAAAGGGCAAATCTAATTAGAGATTTGCCCTTTCTGGTGTGTCTGGGGGCAGATGTTAGTAGCCGGGGGGGGGCAAAAATAATGGTCCCTCTCTGGGCTATTATTATCTGCCCCCACTCACTGGCTTTGTCTGTCTGGTTGCGAAAATAGGGCGGGAGCCCACGCATTTTTTTTCAGCAATTTTACACCTCATATATATATATATGCATGTCATTGAATTTGTGACACATATATTATATTTATATTTAGTTCATACACTTCTACATAGTATAATAGCCGCTAATTCAATTGCCGGCTTTTGTGAAAATGCAGAACCCGACATGAAATGACACTTGGTGTACATAGGTTAACCATGTCTTTTCATGTAGTTTGATATCTGATTTGCACAAACAATTACATGAGTGTAAGTGTGCAAAATTTCACACCTGTAGGGGTTAATTAAAGGTGTAAATTCGTAGCAAAAAAGTCCGTTTTTTTTTAACAACGAATTTACACCTTTAATTAACCCCTACAGGTGTGAAATTTTGCACACATAGACTGATGTAATTGTTTGTGCAAATCAGATAGCAAAGGACATGAGAAGACATGGTTAACCCTATGTACACCAAGTGTCATTTCATGTCGGGTGCTTCTGTCTTTTCACAAATGCCGGCTTTACCCGGCAATTGAATCAGAGGATATTTTACTATGTAGAAGTGTATAAACTATACATATATGTATATATATATATGTCACAATGACATGTATATATATATATATATATTTTATGTATTCTATGTGTGTATATTTAGTGTTTACAAGGAAAGAAAGAGGTTTTTTTAGTTACGATATTTTGTTCCCATAGACTTACATGGGACTTCCGGTATCGGTATCGGGTATCGCCGATATTTTAATGGTATCGGCGATACCATTCCGATTCCGATACTTTTGGATATCGGAAAGTATCGCTCAACTCTAGTGCTTGCATTTTTTGAAACTTCAGAAGAGGAGGCGATAGAGCTGGATGCTGTTTCGGCAATGTAAGTCAAAACCTGTTCCTGATGCTACGGCTTTAAAAGCGGTTTACCTACTCCCAGAAAAGGGAGCCTTCCAGGCCTTCTGGAGCCAGACGATGGCGCAGGCTCAACACCTCCTGCCTTAGGTGCTATTGTGCTTTTAGCACTACCAGCAGAAGCACACCACCACCACCATCAGTACCAGCTGCCCCCGCCCATCCCAGCCTCTCCACCAACTTCTCATGTTGGAAAATACGAAAGCCCGCAGATATATGACGTATGAGGCTACACTGTATATGGTTGTAGGGAAAATTAAACCGAATATTTCCGGGTACACACAGATCACTGATTGGATTGACCGAACAAATGCAGAAATACGGTACTGTATCAAAAGCGGACAGCTGTATACGGTTTTGGGGAAAATTTAAATCTCCGAAAATATTTCTGGAGTCACACACAGACGCTTCTAGTATGGATTTGACCGTAATACAAAAGCAGAAAAACGGTACTGTATCAAAGATACCAGCTGTATACGGTGAGGGGAAAATTTAAATCTCCGTATATATTTCCGGAGTCACACACAGATGCTCTCTCAGTATGGATTTGACCGTAATACAAAGAGCAGATATACGGTACTGTATCAGAAGCAGACAGCTGTATACAGGTTTGGGGAAAATTTAAATCTCGGTATATATTTCCGAAGTCACGCACAGACACTATCTCAGTATGGATTTGACCATAATACAAAAGGCAGAAAAGAGGTACTGTATCAGAAGATACCAGGTGTATATAGTATAGGGGAAAATTTAAATCTCCGTATATATTTCCGGAGACACACACAGATAGTCAGCATGTATTTGTCCGTGATACCAGCCGGTACACGGTAGTGTGTGAGGAGCGTACAGCTCTATACGGTGTGGGAAAAAATGAACGCTCGGTAACTGTGCAGAAAAAAAAAATAAAAGTATTTGTGCTGTGTAAAAAGCATCCTGCACAGCAGTGTACACACAGCAATACAGCTATTAGGCAGCCTAATAACCAGCGCTGCTGCACACAAGAAAATCCTCCCCTGTCACTGCACACTAACTGTACAGCACAATTGCTATCAGCACAAGCACAGAAGAACTTCTTTTTCCAGCCCTAACGCTCTCCCTACTGAAAAACAGCATCAGCAACCTCTCCCTACTGTTAAGATCGGCAGAAGTAAAATGGTGTTCGGCGGTCAGGGCTTTTATAGACACTATGACCCCCAAAGCAAGCCAATCACTGCAATGCCTTTCTCTAAGATGGTGGTGGATGCTGCCTATGTCATCTCGTTGCCCACAGTGTACGTACTTGTTATTGGCTGAAAAAAGGCACCTGCAGGCATTCTGGGAAATTCGACTTTTGGCGCTCTGTTATGATTTGGTAGCTGAGGAGTGCAGGTAAAAAAGGCAATACACCAGAGCAGTTGGAATCTATGAGATTGCAGTACCCTGACTAACCACCACAACTAGAGGCAGCCGTGGAGCGTTCCTACGTTGGTCCTAGACGCCTCGTCACAGCCTGAGAAACTAACTACACCTAAAGATAGAAATAGGAAAGCTATCTGCCCCGGAGCAGAACCCCAAAGATAATAGAAAGCCCCCAAACATGTAATGGCGGTTAGACAAGATGAAATACTGACACAGAAAGAAAATAGTATGAGCAAACGCTGGGGCCCAAACTAACTAAATAGAAAAGGATAGGAAGGGTACTTACTGCAATCCCAGAAAACCCTGAAAAGCACCAACTCTACTAATTTCAAAAACACCTGAGATCACACGACCTCTACCACCTAAATTAGTTCTCTGGTGTAACAAAATCAAAACAGCAGCCACTGAAAAAACTGGAAAAAGCAAAAGTACAAACATCAGTGGCTGAACTAAACTGAGAGGGCAAAAGCCCCCGGAGGGGACCCTGAAGGCCCCCACAGAAGTGCAGGACAAAATGCAAAAATATAGCACAAAAACAAAAAGAAGAAAATGTCTTATCTGTTAGCAGGAGATGCAGACACGACACAGCAGGCTACAAGGGAAACTGGAATCAAGGATTCAGACCAGAACAATTGATCACCGGCAACCCTGATGGGAAGGTGACTCCCTTATATAAGACCAGTCAGTAACACCTGATTCCCAGTCCTCACAATCTTCACTGGACAGACCAGCACCGCTTGTAACCACCAGAGGAAGCCTCTGCTCAGAACTCATCTCAAACCCATTCACAACAGTACCTCCCCCTTAAGGAGGGGTCACCGAACCCTCATTTGAGCAACCAGGTGGTCAGGATGAGTTCTATGATACGCACGGATAAGTCTCCTAGCATGGATGTCCGAAGCAAACACCCAAGAATTGTCTTCCTGACCATAACCTCTCCATTTAACCAAATACTGGAGTTTCCGTCTAGAAAAACGAGAATATAATATTTTCTCAACCACATACTCCAGATTGCCCTCAACCAAAACAGGGTCAGGAGGCACAGCAGCAGGAACCACTGGCTCAACAAATCTCTTCAACAAGAACTTGTGGAACACGTTATGGATCTTAAATGTCCCTGGAAGAAGCAAACGAAAAGAAACAGGATTAATAATCTCCATGATCTTATAAGGTCCAATGAACCTAGGCTTAAATTTAGGAGATGCTACTCTCATAGGAATATTCTTTGAGGACAACCAGACCAAGTCCCCCACTTTAAACCGAGGACCATCAGTCCTATGCCGGTTAGCAAACCGCTGGGCCTTCTCCTGAGAGAGGGACAACCTCTCCACTACCTGGTCCCAAATCTGTTGCATACGCTCCACAACAGAGTCAACACCTGGACAGACAGAAGCCTCCGTCTGTCCTGAAGAAAATTGAGGGTGAAACCCAGAATTACAGAAAAACGGAGACATCAAAGTGGCAGAGCTAGCCCTATTATTAAGAGCAAACTCAGCCAAAGGCAAAAAAGAGACCCAGTCATCCTGATCAGCAGACACAAAGCATCTTAGATAAGTCTCCAATGTCTGGTTTGTTCTCTCAGTTTGACCATTGGTCTGAGGATGAAATGCCGAGGAGAAAGACAATTGAACACCCAGTTTAGAACAAAAAGTCCTCCAAAATCTGGAAACAAACTGGACTCCTCTGTCAGACACAATGTTCTCAGGAATGCCGTGTAAACGAACCACGTGCTGAAGGAACAACGGCACAAATTCAGAGGAGGAAGGCAACTTAGGTAATGGCACAAGATGTATCATTTTGGAAAACCTATCACAAATTACCCAGATGGTGGTCATTCTCTGAGAAACAGGAAGGTCGGAAATGAAATCCATAGAGATATGGGTCCATGGTCTCTTGGGCACAGGCAATGGCATCAACAAACCACTAGAGCGAGAGCAAGGCTTGGAGCGAGAGTAAGTCCCGCAGGACTGCACAAATTCCCTGACATCACGAGACAAGGTAGGCCACCAAAAGGACCGACTAACCAAGTCTCTGGTACCAAAAATTCCGGGATGCCCAGCCAATGCGGAACAATGAATCTCAGACATCACACTCTTTTTCCACTGGTCCGGGACAAACAATTTTCCAACAGGGCAGCATTCGGGCCTATCCTCCTGACACCCCTCCAGAGCAAGTCTCAAATTGGGCGAGATGGCGGAAAGAACTACACCCTCTTTCAAAATAACAGAAGGATCAGATAACTCAGGAGAGTCCGCAAGGAAACTCCACGAGAGGGCATCCGCCTTAACATTCTTAGTGCCAGGAAGAAAGGAAACCACAAAATTAAAACGTGTCAAAAACAAGGCCCACCTGGCCTGTCTAGGATTGAGTCGCTTGGCAGATTCCAGATAGACCAGATTCTTATGGTCCGTAAGGACCACCACCTGATGTTTGGCTCCCTCCAGCCAATGTCTCCACTCTTCAAAAGCCCACTTCATGGCCAATAACTCCCGATTACCCATGTCATAATTACGTTCAGTAGGAGAAAATTTTCGAGAGAAAAAGGCACAAGGGTTACTTTTAGAGGTCTCTGGATCTTTTTGGGACAAAACGGCACCTGCCCCAATTTCAGAGGCATCAACCTCCACCTGAAATGGCAGAGAAACATCAGGCTGCCGTAGAACAGGAGCAGAAGTGAATCTCTGCTTAAGTTCCTGAAATGCAGAGACTGCCTCAGGAGGCCAATTCACCACATCAGAACCCTTTCTGGTCAAATCAGTTAATGGTTTAACAATAACCGAGAAATTACCAATATATTTACGATAAAAATTGGCAAAACCCAAAAATCTCTGAAGAGCCTTTAATGAAGTAGGTTGGACCCAATCACAGATGGCCTGAACCTTGACCGGGTCCATTTCAATAACAGATGGGGACAAAATGAATCCCAGAAATGAGATCCTCTGTACGCCAAAAAGACACTTTGATCCCTTCACATACAGAGCATTCTCTCTCAAAATCTGGAATACAGTTCGAACATGTTTCACATGAGAGTCCCAGTCATTAGAAAAAATCAAGATATCATCCAAATAAACAATCAGAAATTTGTCCACAAAATCCCTGAAAATGTCATTCATGAAGGACTGGAAGACGGAAGGAGCATTAGTGAGCCCAAAGGGCATCACTAGGTACTCAAAATGCCCTTCAGGGGTATTGAATGCCGTCTTCCATTCATCCCCGTGCTTAATGCGAATAAGGTTATACGCCCCCCTGAGGTCAAGCTTGGTAAACCAAGTAGCGTTTTTCACCCTGGAAAACAGGTCAGAAATCAAGGGTAACGGGTATTGATATTTCACAGTAATATTGTTCAAGAGACGATAATCAATACACGGCCTTAATGAACCATCCTTTTTGGCCACAAAGAAAAAACCGGCACCTAAGGGTGAAGAGGATGGTCTGATATGACCCTTCTCCAATGATTCCTTGATATAAGACCGCATAGCGTCATGTTCAGGTACAGACAAGTTAAAAAGGCGACCTTTAGGGAATTTACTACCCGGCATTAATTCAATAGCGCAGTCATAGCTCCTATGGGGAGGCAAGGATGCAGATTTACTTTCGCTAAACACATCAGAAAAATCAATCAAAAAGTCAGGAACATCCTGAGCCTGGGGGGAGGCAGAAAAAACAGGAGTGTTGGTATTAACACATTGGCAACCCCAACTGGTTACAGACACAGATTTCCAATCCAAAACAGGATTATGAGACTGTAACCAAGGGAAACCCAGCACGATAATGTCATGCAGATTATACAGAACCAAAAATTTGCAGCACTCCTGGTGATCAGGTTCAACCCTCATTATCACCTGAGTAGAAAACTGGGGTTTATTCTCAGCCAAAGGTGTAGAATCGATCCCCAGTAGGGGAATAGACTTCTGTAGGGGTATCAAGGGAAACCCACAACGTTTAGCAAAATCATAATCCATCAGGTTAATAGCTGCTCCAGAATCAACGAAAGCCTGAGCAGAAAATGAGGACAGAGAGCATATCAGAGTGACAGTTAATAAAAACTTAGTCTGAACACTACCCAAGACAACTGAGCGTGCAAAACGTCTTCCCCGCTTAGGGCAGACTGAAATAGCATGAGAGGCATCACCACAGTAGAAACATAACCCATTGCGCTTTCGAAACTCATGACGCTGTGCCCCAGACACCACTCTATCACACTGCATGGGTTCAGAAGCTGGTTCACAAGGCAACACCATTCCAAGCATACTTCTCCGCTCACGCAAACGTCTGTCAATTTGAATCGCTAATGACATAGAATCATTGAGACCAGAGGGGACAGGGAATCCCACCATAACATCCTTTACATTATCTGACAGACCCTTCCGGAAAAGGGCTGCCAAAGCGTCGTCATTCCATTTGGTCAGGACTGCCCACCTACGGAATCTCTGACAGTATAACTCAGCGTCATAAAGCCCCTGATTTAATGCCAACAAGGCTTTTTCAGCTTGATAAGTGACATTAGGCTCATCGTACAATAACCCCAAAGCCTGAAAAAATGCATCAACATCACTCAAAACAGGATCCCCAGGTGTCAGGGAAAAAGCCCAATCCTGAGGATCGCCGCGCAGGAGAGAGATGATAATTTGAACCTGCTGCGCTGCGTTCCCTGAGGACTTCGATTTTAAGGCAAAAAACAATTTACAATTATTTTTGAAATTCTGAAACTTAGCTCGATCCCCTAAAAACAAATCTGGCATGGGAATCCTAGGTTCCACAACAGGCAACCTAGCAAGATATGCAGCAATACTCCGAACCTCAGTGGCAAGCTGATCCACACGGCCAGACAACTGTGCAAACTCCATTGAGAGAAAAGATCCTCCCCAGCACCCAGAGATACAGAGGGAAAAAATGCAACAAACAGAAAAATATCTCTGACAACTCTGACAACCTTTTTTTTTTTTTTTTTACAATATTCTTCCCTTCTGTGAGTACCATATAATTTTCAGTTTTGGCCGGTGATACTGTTATGATTTGGTAGCTGAGGAGTGCAGGTAAAAAAGGCAATACACCAGAGCAGTTGGAATCTATGAGATTGCAGTACCCTGACTAACCACCACAACTAGAGGCAGCCGTGGAGCGTTCCTACGTTGGTCCTAGACGCCTCGTCACAGCCTGAGAAACTAACTACACCTAAAGATAGAAATAGGAAAGCTATCTGCCCCGGAGCAGAACCCCAAAGATAATAGAAAGCCCCCAAACATGTAATGGCGGTTAGACAAGATGAAATACTGACACAGAAAGAAAATAGTATGAGCAAACGCTGGGGCCCAAACTAACTAAATAGAAAAGGATAGGAAGGGTACTTACTGCAATCCCAGAAAACCCTGAAAAGCACCAACTCTACTAATTTCAAAAACACCTGAGATCACACGACCTCTACCACCTAAATTAGTTCTCTGGTGTAACAAAATCAAAACAGCAGCCACTGAAAAAACTGGAAAAAGCAAAAGTACAAACATCAGTGGCTGAACTAAACTGAGAGGGCAAAAGCCCCCGGAGGGGACCCTGAAGGCCCCCACAGAAGTGCAGGACAAAATGCAAAAATATAGCACAAAAACAAAAAGAAGAAAATGTCTTATCTGTTAGCAGGAGATGCAGACACGACACAGCAGGCTACAAGGAAACTGGAATCAAGGATTCAGACCAGAACAATTGATCACCGGAACCCTGATGGGAAGGTGACTCCCTTATATAAGACCAGTCAGTAACACCTGATTCCCAGTCCTCACAATCTTCACTGGACAGACCAGCACCGCTTGTAACCACCAGAGGAAGCCTCTGCTCAGAACTCATCTCAAACCCATTCACAACAGCGCTCGTTTCGATGACCGCATGGCCGACTGCACGCTATAGTCGTGTTTCGGTTGACGAAACTCGACTTTGGCTAAAGTCGGCGACTTTTGAATCTGACCGACCTGTTTCGCTCAACTCTAGTGACAACTATTTATCAAGAATCTGCCAAAATTCAAATTCACTATTTGCTTGAATTTCATCAAGATATTTGGTCCACATTGAATTTATTCAATGCGAATCAAGTGTTTCTTACAGTTATTCTTTTATTTATTGAAAAGTTATACAGTTATCTGATATATATTCTGAATCAATTACTCATGGTTTTTAAGATCTATGATTACAGTCATTCATGAGGAACCAATGTAGACATTATGTTGGTATGCATTTTTTGCTGTCAGAACAGTATCTAATCGTTGGTTAGGAAAATTGTCATGTTGTAAAAGACATGTTTCACTGCAGTATCACGATTCATCACCTGGAGGCCAGTGCTTTTGAAATACAATTCATTTTGACATTTTTAAATTTGAAGTTCTTCATTTGGATATGAGACTACAGTGCTCAAACAGCTTCTGGTGTACTGAATAAATAAGTATTATCCTAAAAGTGAAATGTAGAAAACTCCATACTAGGTGCTACAATTTTAAAATGTTGTTTGAAACATTGATAACCTCTGACTTCATTTACAAGAATGTAGACACCTCATCACAAGATCTGAGTGCCTTATTCAAGGCAATTTGGCAGGAAATCTGTAGTTTACTCAAATACTCTTACTGGCAGTCTGACTATGACCTGAAATCTGTCCAAGAAGGTATCCTCATATCATAAAAATTAGGAATGGTGGTTGGGAAACTGACACAGTAGTAACCACAAAGGGTATAAAGTTAATGCTTAGCTGCAGATAATTGCTGTATATAGTGCTCCTATAGCCTTTGCACTTGTTTTTGTCTTTTGCAGAACTGCTTGGCTGTTAATGCAGAATGCTTGTAATTAATTTTCTGTAACCTAAAATGTATTTACATGGAAATGCAATCTTTTAATGGAAATTTTGACATCTTATCTTACTATTTGTCTAATTGTAAACAAAAAGACTAATCATTTTTTTTCTTCTCTGAGCTTGTTTACCTTAGAAAAAAGATGCCTCTGAGGAGATCTCATTTACATGAATAAATATATGTGTGGTTAGTACAAAGGACTGACACATGACTTATTCCTTCCAATGACTATACTAAGGACCAGGGGACCCTCTTTACAGATGGAACAAAGGAGATTCCGCAGCTTCATAGGAAAGGGTTCTTTACAGTTAAGGTACTGCCACACTAAGCAATCCCGCTAGCGATCTCGTTAGCGTTGCATACTAATGAGATCGCTAGCGGGATTGTTTTTATATCGCTAAATGCTGCCGCATTTTAGCGATATAGTTAACGACGCTATCGCCGTTAGCGATCTTAACGACTTTAGCGGTACAAAAGTACCGCTAAATCGCTAAGAAAAGGTGCCACACAGCGATAAGATACTTACCCAGCGGGAGCGCCAGCGATGAAATAGGGTCCGGAACGATTCCAGCGACGAGCGAGATCACAGCAGGAAGCTCGTCGCTGGAAGCTGCCGCACTGAACAATATCGCTAACGGGATCGCTAAATAGTGACGTTTTTTAGCGATCCCGTTAGCGATATTGTTTAGTGTGGCATACCCTTTAGATCAGTCAGTATGTGGAATGCCCTATCACAATAGGTAGTAATGGCATGCACTATAACAGCTTTTAAAAAAGGTGGAGAATGCTTGAACTTGAAGGACCTATGTCTTTTTTCAACCTATGCAACTATGTAACTGTTTTTAGTGACATATTGTACATCATGATAGTAGTAAAATGTGTTCTATATGACTTGCTTTTATTTGTGAAAATAATAGAAATTTGGCAAATATTTTGCAATTTTCAAACTTTTAATTCTTATACCTTTAAACCAGAAAGTTATGTCACACAAAATAGTTAATAAATTACATGTATCACATGTCTACTTTACATCTGCATCATTTTTGAAATATAATTTTTTTGTTAGGAAATTAGAAGGGTTAAACATTGATCAACAATTTCTCACTTTTCCAACAAAACTCACAAAACCATTTTGTTAGGGACTGCATCACATTTGAAGTTACTTTGGGGGTGTATATGACAGAATATACCAAAGAAATGACAACATTCTAAAAACTGCACCCATCAAACTGCCCAAAACCACATCCAAGAAGTTTATTAACCCTTCAAGTGCTTCACAGGAATTAATGCAATGTGTAAGGAAAAAAATGAACATTTAACTTTTTTCCACCAAAATTTTACTTTAGTCCCAATTTTTTAAATTTTAAAAGGGTAACAGGAGAAAATGGACCCCAAAATTTATTGTGCTATTTCTCCTGAGTACGCCGATACCCCATATGTGGAGGAAAACTACTAAGAAGGATGACATTTTGAAATGCAGACTTTGATGGAATAGTCTGTGTGTGTCATGTCGCATTTTAAGAGCCCCTGATGCGTCTAAGCAGTGGAACCCCCATCACAATTGATGCCATTTTGAAAACTAAACCCCTCAAGGAATTTATCTAGATGTATCTTGAACCTACAGGTGCTTTACAGAATTTTACAATGTTGAACTGTGAAAAATTCAAAAATTATTTTCCCATGAAAATGCTGTTTTAACCCCAATTTTTTGCATATTCACAAGGATATTAAGAGAAAAAGGACCCAAAATTTGTTACACATTCTTCTGAGAATACTGATACCCCATATGTGGTCAAAAAATACTTTTGAGGCACAGTGCAAAGCTAAGAAGAGAAGAAGTGCCATGTTGGAGTTCAGATTTTGCTGGAATGGTTTGAGGGTGCCATGTCATATTGACAGAGCCCCTGAAGTGCCAGAACAGTAGAAACCCTCCATAAGTGACCCCATTTAACAAAATACATCCTCTAGTGATTTCATCTAGTGGTGCAGTGATCATATTACCACCACAGGTGCCCCACAGAATTTTATACCATTGGACAGTGAAGAAAGAATAATTACATTTTTATCACTAAAATGTTTTAGATCATTTTACATTTTTGTAAGGGCTAATAGGAAAAAATGGATCTCTCAGTTTGTTATGCATTTTCTATGTTTGTCGTGTGCCAATACCCTACATATAATCAGGAAATACTTTTCAGGCACAGTGCAAAGCTTAGAAGATAAGGAGCGCCATATTATAGTGCAGATTTTACTGTAATGGTTTGCCATGACCCCCTGGGAGAGCTCTTGAGGTGTCATAACAGCAGAAACTCCCATAAGTGACCAGATTTTACAAACTATACCTCTCAATGATTTCATATAGGGGTGCAGTGATTATATTGACACCACAGGTGATTCACAGAATTTTATACCATTGGGCAGCAAAGAAAAAATACTTACATTTTTACCACAAAAAAATGTTTTAGCCCCAGATTTTACATTTTCACAAAAAAAATTATCACATAATTTCTGCTGAATGTAGAAATAGCCCATATATGACTGTACAGTACTGCTTAAACATACAGCGAGTCGGAGGGATAGAGCACTATTTGCCTCCTGAAGTACAGATTTTCCTAGGACTCCATATATAGAACCTCTAAGTTTTACAAGAGCAGAATACCCCATCACATAACCTTATTTTGGAAATTATATGCCTTTGGGAATTTATCTACAGGTGTAGTGATGATTTGACTTTATGGGTGTTCTCCAAAAACAAGCAGTAGTGGATGTTGCTTTTTGAAAATTGCAAATCTGCTATTGCAGCACCCAAGTACATTGTACATTGCTTCTATGAAGAGATAAGTTCCGGACTGGACCAAGGGAACACAGTGGATGGGGTGTATGTGGACCTTTCAAAAGCTTTTGATACAGTGCCACACAAAAGGTTGATACATAAAATGAGAACAATGGGGATTAGAGGAAAATATGTGTAAGTGGGTTAAGAATTGGCTCAGGGATAGAAAACAAAGGGTGGTTATTAATGGAGCACACTCGGACTGGGTCGCGGTTAGCAGTGGGGTACCGCAGAGGTCGGTGTTGGGCCCGCTTCTTTTTAACATATTTATTAATGACCTTGTAGGGGGCATACAGAGTAGAATTTCAATATTTGCACATGACACTAAACTCTGCAGGGTAATCAATACAGAGGAGGACAATTTAATATTACAGGAAGATTTATGTAAACTTGGGCTGATAAATGGCAAATGAGCTTTAATGGGGATAAATGTAAGGTCATGCACTTGGGCAGAGGAAATAAGATGTATAACTATGTGCTTAATTGTAAAACACTGGGCAAAACTGTCACTGAAAAAGACCTGGGTGTATGGGTGGACGACAAACTCACATTTAGTGGCCAGTGTCAGGCAGCTGCTGCAAAGGCAAATAAAATAATGGGATGCATTAAAAGAGGCATAGATGCTCATGAGGGGAACATAATTTTACCCCTATACAAGTCACTGGTGCGACCACACGTAGAATACTGTGTACATTTCTGGTCTCCGGTGTATAAGAAAGACATAGCTGAACTAGAGTGGGTGCAGAGAAGAGCGACCAAGGTTATTAGAGAGCTGGGGGGGTCTGCAATAACAAGACAGGCTATTACACTTGGGGTTATTTAGTTTGGAAAAACAAAGGCTAAGGGGTGATCTTATTACAATGTATAAATATATGAGGGGACAGTACAAACACCTTTCTAATGATTTTTTTTTTAACAAATCATTTTCATTATCGTAATTTTCACATTTTTAGTAAACAAACATTTGCATCAATGCAATATAACAAACACCCCACAAAAAGGTAACACATCTCAATTTTACCCTCCCCCTTCCTTTTAATAGTAAACAACTCTATTTTGGACCAGAGGGCACATCGTGGATGACTTGAAAACATTACGGTCAAAAGATATGGACCTTCAATTTCCCCAAAGAACCCTTCAAATCATTCATCAAATACCTATCTGCTTGTACAAACGGTGTCATTATTAGAGTAATCTCCTCCTGTGTCCACTTATACTCTATAAACTTTCTCCATTTATTGAAAAATCTTTCTGTTAACTTTGTTTTATCCCTCTTAGCTTCCAGCTTTTCCAGATTTAACAACTGTTTCATGTTGTTCAATAATTCTTTCACTGTCGGGGTCTCTGCTGTGATCCAATGTCATAGAACACATTTCTTGGCTAAAAGCACTACATCATGCATAAGTGACAACTTATCCCCTCCTTTACCACCCCCTCCAACATAGTGGAAAATCCATCGCATCGGATCTAAATCCCAGTCCTCCACCCCTAAACCCCGACTGAATTTACAAGCCAGTTTCCAGAATTGTTGAATTACATTACATCCCCATAGACAGTGGAACATATCAGAACGTTCTGCCCCACATTTCGGAAACTTCTCTCTACTTGAATCAGATGGGCAGTTTGGTATATTGAAGCCATAAATAGGTCTATGGATTATTCTGAACTGAGTGTCTCTCCAATTTTCGTTGGTAATATTCTTTCTAAATAAACACCATCCCTGAATAATTTTGTCCATAATACCCGCATCCCCATCTGCTTCACCCAAGCCTTTGCGCACGTTTGGTTCCCTGTCGGAGTAAACAACTCTATCATTATACTGTATATCCGAGACACATTTAGACTAGAGAGATCATCCTCCAACAGAGTATCAAACTCAGTTTTATGCAGTTCTCTAGAGATATCCAGCAAATCACGCATAATAGATTTTCTGATTTGCGCATATTGTAAGCCCTGGAACTTATTAAGCCCATTTTAATGCACCACATGCCTGGCTAGACAAGAGAGGTTAAAACCTCTAACATTAGGAAGCTTGATCCACAGAGGACATTAGAGTGCTCAATTTTATTCTGGGTTTCTTTCCCCTCCAGAGAAACCATGTAAATGCGCTATTATTCTACAAATATCCTTATGCTTAAGCAGCAAAGGAATCGTCTGCAAGGGATAGAGCAGCCTCGGGAAACTTATCATCTTTATCAGGTGAACCCTAGCCAACAATGAAATAGGTAGGCCACCCCATCCCTTTAGTTGAACTTTAATCTTAGCGATAAGTGGGCAATAATTTAAGTCGTAAACTGAATCGGCCGTGCGGCCCAAATGTACACCCAAGTATTTGGCTGAGGTCTTGCAATCGGAATCCCAAAAATTTTAGTCAACTGATTATGTCCTGATGGATTGTCTCCCTTTTTCAGGAATAACAACTCATATTTATTCTTGTTAAGCTTGAAGCCTGAAAATGCCCCAAACCTTTCTATGAGGAGCAGAGTTTGACCAAGATCCCTATATGGGCTACACATAAATAGGACTATGTCTTCTGCGAACAGCTCAGACTGCATTATTCTATCACCTATTTTGATCCCCTGGAAGCTGTCGCCACCATTAAGAACCCTCGATATTGGCTCGATAGCTATGTTAAACAGCAGGGGCGACAGCGGGCAACCTTGGCGTGTGCCCTTCCCAGAGGGAACATGTCTGATAAAAACCCAGTTGTGTACACCCTTGCCTGAGGATTCGAGTAAAGCATTTGCAGGTACCTGTGAAACCTGCCATTTAGGCCTATCACATCCAGAACCCGATCCAACCACGACCACCTCACATTGTCAAATGCCTTCTCGGCATCCATCGAGACCAACGCCGGGTGCCCCGATGCATTCTCCTTCTCACAATTAATCTCGTCTATGATCAACATTGCCTTTCTACTGTTGGAAACTGCTGACCGTTTTTTTTATAAAGCCAGATTGGTGTGGTATAATTATTCAAGGCAGAATTGTAGCCTGACGGTCTGCTAATATCTTAGATGCCAATTTTAGGTCCTGGTTGATAAGAGAAATTGGGGTCTCCCAAATTTTTGTCTCCCTTTGATAGATGTTTTATATACGCAGTATTAACATGCATAGAAACATCTATCAAAGGGAGACAAAAATATGTGGATGGGGGATCCACATATTGAACAAACCCATCAAGGTCGGGGAAATCTGGTCATTTAGAATTTTATAGAACTCACTCCCAAATCCATCTGGGCCCGGAGTTTTACTGTTATTAAGACCCTTAATGCTTTCCTTAACCATTCTTCACCTCCCCCCTCCACATCCCCCTGAGGTGCCCCATAAAAAGTCTCTGTAGTAGTTCCCAAAAATTTTGTTTATTTCCCTTGGATTTGAGGTCAGCCCCCATCCTTCCTCTTCAGACTAGAAATTAGGGTTGTTTGTCTTTGACCCTTGGCCAAATTAGCAAGCATCTTTCCAGCCTTGTTCCCAAATCTATGAAGCACCACCTCCTGCTGAGATCCATAAATTTGTTCCTTTTCATCAGCCCACGAATTGAAATTAGACTTAGCCTCCAACCACTTTCTCTTCATCGAAGGGTAGCCGGTTGTCAGGAAGACCGCATACGCCTCCCTCAGGTCTTCACTTACCTTTGAGTACTGCTCATTTTTTTTTTTTAATGTGGCCATGTATCCAAGCAGACGTATGACTGACTTGGCTGTCTCCCAAAATAGCATTTGGTTTTGCTCGTGCTCCCCATTCGTCCTCCCACCATTCCCTCAGTACCCTATGGACATTATCTCGTATCCACACACTCACAGGACTGTGATCAGAAATCACTATACTCTATCATGCTCTCTCTCATCCTGGGCAGTAGGCTCTCACTCAGCCAAAACGGTGTCAATGCGAGACCAACTATCATGCGGATGCGAGTAGTGGGTATATTCCCTGTCATTAGGATGCTGCAAGCGCCATACATCCCTAAGTCTTAGATCTTGCTCCAGCATGCACCCATATCTCCCTTCCCCCCTGATTTCCTATCCCCTGGTTCCTTCAAAGTCCATGTGGTGCGGTACCCCGTTGAAATATTCCCCCACCACTATCTGGGGTTCATTATCCTTCAGAATGTTGGTTCTCAGCTCCTCGAAAAAGAGATCTTGCCCCGAATTGGGAGCATATACATTATGTATACTTAATCTTCCAGCAGACCTTGCAATCACTAAATGCTGCCACCTCCCATCAATATCATGCTCCTCCTCCAGCATTGAGTGGTTGAAATGCCTGTTTATCAAGATCAGTGTGCCCGCTTTCCTACCCTTAGCCGGCGAACCAAACACCTTTCCCACCCACCATTTTTTCATCCTGAAGCAATCTTCCTTCAACAGATGTGTTTCCTGCAACAATGCTCCCAGTCTTTTTAAATGCCGCAGAACCGTAGATATTTTTCCTGGTGATCTCAGGCCTTTAACGTTCCTCTTAACAATTTTAACCATTGTCATACTGAAAAATGATTTCACTAGAAGGTCTCAAAGTAATTCCCACATCATCCACACAAGCTGTCCGTTAAACCTCAATGACCCGTCCCATCATTCTAACCCCCTCTTCTCCCCCACTATTTGAACTTGAACATTTAACTCCCCCAACAAATATAATTTCTGTACAATCCTTTGCTCGACTTCCCTTATCTTGGCCGCCTCGTATCTCCCTTGTCCGCCCACGTGTGACTGGTATGTCATCTATGAACAGGGTTAGATCTTATCCTCAACTAAGTTTGTGGCAACATGTCGAAAGATTGCTGCAAAGTTGTACCTGGATTAGGCATGAGCAGTGAAACAAAACAAGCAAAGTGTAGCAGATACCTGGCATGAAGGAGAGAAAAGAAAAAAAAAAAGAGAATGAAGAGCAAAGAACATCTGTCGTCCATCAGTAAGTCTGCATCCGCAGTGACCATTCACAAACTCTTCTTAGCCTGATGTCTCTGTCTCTCTCGAGTGGAATGCCTTGCGTCGACCAATGAGCTTTTGCCGTTCTTTCTATGTGGTTCCAACATAGGTGAGCCATTCCCTCTCAGGGAACTGTCCTCTCTCCCACCATTCCTCGCCCCCTCCCTTTCTCTCTGGAGTCGACAGCAATTGAGATTCAGCCTCCTCGTGGTTTTTGAAGTAGGTATAAAGTGGGTAAATGAGCCATCAGGTTGTTTCACCTTCAGTGTGGCAGGATACAAAAGCTGAAATCGTATCTTCTTGTGAAACAGTGCAGTGTAGTGAATACGCTGGAGGTGACTTCGGAGCAGGGGCTCCCTCTGGTGGTTGCTGAGAGTAATGAACTAATTGCAGAATGGCTTTCAGCTGGATCCGAATGGTCTGATATAGGTGATCTGAACTCCCTGCAGCCTTGCCGGTAATCAATTGGTCTTTCTTGGAGCACAGCTAGCTTCCCTGCTCTCATTCAGATAAGTGTTTGCTGTTTTTTTTTCCTCTGTTGGATTTTCACTGCTGGTTTGCTGCTTGCAGTGGACTGCAGCCTGTCCCCTTTTGGGGGTCTGGCGCTGCAATTGTGCTCAGTTTGTGCTTGCACTTTTGCTTCGTCCCTTTGTCACTTTTTATTTGCTGAATTGCTGTTTGTTACACCAGGGATCTGATTTAGGTGGTTGAGATCGTGTGGTCTCAATTTTTTTGTTAATCAGAAGTGTTGGTATTTTTGTCAGGGTTTTGTTGGATTGCAGTCAGAATTCTTTCTTATACTTTTCTATCTAGACAGATTGGGCCCCAGCGTTTGCTCATTCTATTTTCTGTCTGTGCCCGTGTTTTCTTCTTGTCTAACCACCATTACATGTTTGTAGGCTTCCTATTTCTTTGGGGACTCTGCTCCGGGGCAGATAGCTTTCATCTTTCTGCCTTTAGGTGTAGTTATCTCTCCAGCTGTGACGAGGCGTCTAGGATCACCATAGGTACGCTCCACGGCTACTTCTAGTGTGTGCGGTTAGTTTAGGTTACTGCAATCCAATAGGGTCCAGCCTCTCTGGTGTATTACTGCTTTTGCTATTTTTTGCAATTTCTCCTCAGCTACCGAAACATAACAGAGCAGTACACACCCTGCTGAAGACTTTTCTCCCCCTCATCACCTCAGCAGAATAATCGCCAAATAACAAAAGCTTGTGACCCTTGACCTGCAATGGCTTGCAACATTCTCTGAAGGCTCTCAAAATTTACTCTTTATGTTTATAGTCCAAATACTTGACTATAACCTGTCTGGACCAAGTCATCAGCGCCTGTTCTCTACCCTTATCAATCACTCTGCGGTCAGCGTGAGCCCATGGCGGTCAAATTCTAAGGGCTCTCACCACCCTGCAGCTTTTTTTAGGCCTAGAGCTTGCGATATCTCACGTTCACATATGTCATCTAGTTGTCCTGGTTGTACCGCCTCCGGGAGACCTACTATTCTCAAATTACTGCATCTGGAGCGATTCTCAAAGTCATCATTTTTTTCATATAGCTTATCTGATAGAGCCATCAGATCGTGCACCTGATTATTCAGAGTATTGTTGCATCTTCAGCATCCGATATCCTCTGCTTCGCCTCTTTCAGCTTAAAGTCATGACCCTCCAGTTTCATCTCCAATTTGTTTAGGGCCCCTTGTATAGCAGACTGAATGGTCCTTTTATTCCCCAATGTGGAGCTTAGTTTTTGCTGCATGGGTTTTTTTGCCTTCCTCTGGATCAACATGTTAGGCTATGGGTTGAACTAGATGGACTTAAAGTCTTCCTTCAACCTTAAATACTATGTTACTATGTTGCTATGTAATGCCCACTTCGTTGTAGTGCTCAGCTCGTTTTTCTGGAGAAATGCTCCTGTAAATTAGGTGTGCTCTCATCACTACAGAATGGAGAGACATGTGGAACATAAATGTGGTTTACGCACACTGTGGGACTCAGAAGGGAGGGGGCATTTGGATTTGGGAGTGCAGAATTTGCTAAAATTCTTTTTGGGGGCAAAGGAGCCATAGTGCTTTTCCAGAGCCTCTGTGCTATATTTCCATTAATAGATGACAGACCTGAGTGAGGACTTTTTTTGTGGATCGAATTTAAGCTTTTATTGGGAACATTTTACATAACGTTTGGGATCACATTTATCCTGCGCTCTATGCTAAGCACTTACATCAGTGTTTCTATTTAAATCTCCGATTGACATAATTTAGATGACATGCCCAACAGGTTAAATCACTATAATGTAGCAGCAGATTACTGCATCTGGCCTGTATTCAGTGGCGTCCTTCTTTTCAGAAGTGCAAAAAACTGTGGCAAACTGTGCTTTTATGCATGCCTGACAAGACAGACCCAGCCAGATCATAGTCCAGACCACATCAAAAGTGATGTGGTCATTTTCCCGGTGGCCTCTGGGAAAATGGTCGCTGGGGGCAGCGCATGCTCAGATTCAGATCTTATCCCAAGATCTCGGGAGACGAGATCTCATTGCAGAGGTCTGAATCTGAGCATGCGCCGCCTCCAGTGGCCATTTTCCCGGAGGCTACCGCATCGCAGCAATTGAGCCACCGGGCTTTGAGGAAATGCCGGCGGAGCTCCCCATGCTGTACAAAGAGCCATTGGTGAAACCCCCACGCTGCACAAAGAGCCGCTGCCGCCGCCTCCAATCACAGAGAGCCGCACAGAGCACAGCAGCCGCAAGAAGGTAATAGGGATACTTCATTTACACCTTCCCGATGAGGCGCCCCCTCACCTCGTCATCGGGACCACTCCTCCGCACTGCCCTATAAGACAACCCCCGACTTTTAAGAAGATTTTCAGGGGTTAAAAAGTCGTCTTATACGCCGGAAAATACAGTATATATTTTTTTAATGTTTTAGCACTTTTACACAATAAAAACTATTTTATTGAAAAAAATAATTATTTTTGCACAGCTTTATTCTGAGAGCAAAAGCTTTTGATTTTTCCACTGATGGAACTGTATGGCAACTTTTTTTTGTGGGATAAGATGCCGTTTTCAGCTATACCATTTTTATTTACAATTGCCCTTTAGACCACCTTTTATTCCACTTTTTGTTTGGCAGCATGATGAAAAAGCATCTTTTTTTTTACAGTGTTCACTGAAGGGGTTAATTAGTTTGACAGTTTTATTGTATAAATTATATAAATTTATTTGCATTTTGCAGTGAGAAATAGGTATGTGATCCCCAAAGACCAGTTAGACGCTCCTAATCAACTCATTACCTGCATTAAAGACAGTTGTCTTACATAGTCACCTTTATAAAAGACTCCTGTCCACAGACTCAATTAATCAGTCAGCATCTAACCTCTACAACATGGGCAAGACCAAAGAGCTTTCTAAGGATGTCACGGACAAGATCATAGACCAGCACAAAGCTGGAATGGGCTACAAAACCATACGTAAGGTGCTGGGTGAGAAGGAGAAAACTGTTGGTGCAATAGTAAGAAAATGGAAGAAATACAAAATGATTGTCAATTGACATCGATCTGGGGCATCATGCAAAATCTCACCTCGTGGGGTATCCTTGATCATGAGGAAGGTGAGAGATCAACCTAAAACTACACGAAGGGAATTTGTTAATGATCTCAATGCAGCTGGGACCGCAGTCACCAAGAAAACCATTGGTAACACATTACGTAATAAAGGTTTAAAATCTTGCAGTGCCCCAAGGACCCCCTGCTCAAGAAGGCACATGTGCAGGCCCTTCTGAAGTTTGCCAATAAACACCTGAATGATTCTGTGAGTGATTGGGAGAAGGTGCTATGGTCAGATGAGAAAAAAATTGAGGTCTTTGGCATTAACTCAACTGGCCGTGTTTGGAGGAAGAGAAATGCTGCCCATAACCCAAAGAACATTGTCTCCACTGTCAAGCATGGAGGTGGAAACATTATGTTTTGGGGGTGTTTCTCTGCTAGGGGCACAGGACTACTTCATCGCATCAATCGGAGAATGGATGGAGCCTTGCTCTGTGATATCCTTAGTGACAACCTCCTTCCTTCCGCCAGGACGCTAAAAATGGGTCGTGGCTCGGTCTTCCAGCAAGACAATGAACCAAAACATACAGCCAAGGAAACAAAGGAGTGGCTCAAAAAGAAGCACATTAAGGTCATGGAGTGGTCTAGCCAGTCTCCAGACCTTAATCCCATAGAAAACTTATGGAGGGAGTTGAAGCTCTGGGGTGCCAAGCGACAGTCTCAAAATCTTAATGATTTAGAGATGATCTGCGAAGAGGAGTGGACCTAAATTCCTCATGACATACGTGCAAACCTCATCTTTAACTACAAAAACATCTAAATGCTGTGCTTTCCAACAAGGGTTTTGCCACCAAATATTAAGTCTTGTTTGCCAGAGGGATCAAATACATACTTCTCACTGCAAAATGCAAATAAATTTATATAATTTATATGATGTGATTTTCTGGATTTTATTTCTAATGTTCTATCTCTCATTGTCAAAATTAACCTACCCTTAAAATTATAGACAGTTTTCATGTGTTTGTCAGTGGGAAAACTTACAAAATCAGCTAGGGATCAAATAATTATTTCCTTCAGTATATATATTGTAAGGATTGTACTCACTCAGGTGCGTAGGAGGAAACAGGAGGCACATTCTCTTCAACGTCCATGTGGGTTTATTTGCCTCATAAACCATCAAGTCAGCAACAAAAAGGACAGTCTTTACATCAGGCAGATACAGCATCAATGTCCACATAGCAGAGCTCTGCTCTCTCAGGCCTGTGGGTACACAGGCTGTGCAATGTCCAGCATGCAGACTCTGTCTGGAGCCACAGACACAGGGAGGCTTCTCGTTCTCAAGACACAGACCACTCTGTAGTGTCCAGCCTGGACACATGGAAATCTGTCCACATTGGAAGACTCCCAAACACTCACTGCCATGTGCCAAATGTGGCACCCCTGAGGGTCCAGTCGCCACAGAGTTACTGCACCTAATCCAGAGGTGTAGTATCCCACTCTCAAGTAAGAAGGGAGCACTACCCAGGACTCTAACACTCGCACCCAACACACACTAGTTTAGTCAGGGCACCTGGGCGTACCCCTATGGAGGAGGGCCTCATCTCAGGCTAGGTAGGAAAGGGTGTTGGGGTGTGGGTGGAGAATGTAGAGAAAGGGGGAGGAGCTAAGAGAGAGAGAAGAACAGAGCACTTGATCTGAGGAGACCAAAGATCAAGGAGTGCGGCAGAGAGGTTGCAGAGAGAGAATTGTGAGTAGAGGCTGAAGGAAGCTCCCAGGAGGACAGAAGGGGTCCTAGGGACACAGAAAGTGCTGAAATCACTGGCCCCTAAGACTAGTAGAGGACTGCAAGACTTAGCTAGCAAGCAAGGGACTTTTATTCACTTAGTCCCTCTATGGGACTTTCACTTTCATTACTCTGATCGCTGTTATAAATCAATGTAATGTTCAAATATTGCAATGCTTTATAACTGCCAATGCTGCACTGACACAAGACCCTTAGACCATGCTTTGCATATGATCTAAGGAGCTTGCCATAGCTTGGTGACCCGGATGTCATAATGACTACCTCAGGTCACCATGGCAACTATCGGACCGGTTCTTGTGATGACGTTGAGGGGGCACCGATTGGAGGAGAGGGGGAGTCTCCTCTCCCTATATCTGCCTTCTAAATGCTGCAATCGATATCGATTGCAGCATTCAGGGTTTAAACTGCCGGGAGAGATGCGGGTACTGCTCCTGGCAGTGAGAGGTGGGCGTGAGCCAGATATTTGCTGAAGATCCAGCAGCAATCTCCCGTGCACAGCTCCTGTGCAAGAGCGATCACCATGACGTATGTATGCATCTTCGGTTGAGAATTACTTCCCTTCTATGGCGTATATATCCTGCAAATGTCGGGAAGGGGATAAAGCGCCACTGGACTGTCAGGAAATTTTGACATTTACAAAATTTTTGAGTCATCATGGGGATTGTGGAGTTAGCATTTTTTCACTACACTCCCTAAGCAGATTCCCCGGGACTGCAGTCCTCGGCCCAGGGATAGCAAAACTCAGGCCCACTGCTGACAAAACGTCGTCCACTGGCCCTTTCATTGCTCCTGTCATTGCATGCACACAGCGTACACTACTGAACACTGTGGTTCGTGCAATGAAGCCTTACATCCTGTCATGAGCCAGCATCAGGATGTCCTATGTACTGTAGCTGGAGTCAGCATGCTTAGTGCTTCAATCCCACCAATGACAACAACGACAACAACAGCAGTGCTAGCCTCTTTTGTAATGTATGTGTCTCAGAGTCTCATGTCATGTATATGCCCCAGCATCTCCTGTGATATATATGCTTCCAGAGTCTCTTGTGATGTATATATATCCCAATGTCTCCTGTGTTGTATATGTCCCAACATTGCCTGTGATGTATATGCCCCAATGTCTCCTGTGATTTATATGCCCCAGCATCTCCTGTGATGTATATGCCCCCAGGGTCCGTTGTGATGTATATGCCCCAACATTTCCTGTGATGTATATGCTTTATCTCCTGTGATGTATGTGCTCCAGCCCCAATGTCTCCTGTGATGTATATGCCCCAGCAATGCCTGTGATGCATATGCCCCAACCTCTCCTCTAATGTATATTCCCCAGTCCCAGCATCTCCTGTGCTCTATATGACTCAGCATCTCCCATGTTGTATGTGCCCCAGGGTCTCCCGTGATGTGTATACCCAAGCGTTTCATGTGATGTGTATGTATCAGTGTCTCCTGTAATGTATGTACCCCAGTAACAGCATATTCTATGTGGTTTAGATGCTCCAGTACCAGCGCCTCTTATGTGCTGTTAATGCTCCAGCCCCAGAGTCTCCTATGTGATGTATTTACAGTAGTGTGTGTCTTCTATGTGATGCATATAAAGCAGTCTCAGTATCTCCTATGTGATGTATACTGCAGACCCACCTGCTTAAATTCTAGAAACGTTACATGAAAAGTGATGAATTTCCCACTGTGAGGAGACCTACAGCGTAATATCCATCTGTGTTCAGATCTTATTGCTGCAAATTCATTTAAAAATTCATTGCAAAGATTCGACTGTGCTCCAGACAAAAGCAAATCTGGAAAAGCAACACAATTCCAAACAGAATCTTTGAAGTGCATTTTTGACTAAATCCCAAAATAAAGTGCATGTACATGAAATGCTGTGGACCAGACATACAATTTACTTTAACCCTTTATGACCGCCGATATGCCTTTTAACAGTGGTCATTAAGATTACTTATTCCTCAGTGCCGCTTTTCAACAATGCTGGGAAATAATAGAATATCTCCACCGCTGGTGGTTGCAGCCGGTGTCAGCTGTACATGACAGCTGACACGCAGTATCGGACCCAACTGGTTTTGCGACCGATCAGGGCCGATTAACCCCTTAAATATCGCTGTCAATTGTGACAGCAGTATTTAAGTTGTTACAAGGGGGTCACAAGACCCCCTTAGTAACCATCGGACCCCCGTGATGATAATCGTGGATCCCGATGGTTACAATGGTACCCTGAGGTCATGCAATGACCCCAGTCTACAGTAGCCTGTGAGATCCAGCAATATGCTGAGTCTCACAAACTGAGTCAGTGAGTGTCAGTCAGACACTAACTAATCTCATGCACTGCTGTACAGGAGCACAGCAGTATATGAGATTAGTGATCAAAGTAAAAATTAAACGTGTCTCACAGAAAAAAAATGTGGAAAAGATAAATAAAATACGTAAAAGAGTTAAACGACACACAAAAATGTGCACACAAATCACTAAAATTCATTTAGCGTTTTTGATAAAACAATAATAAACTAAGAGTACACATAATTGATATTGCCATGTCAGTAACGACCCCCTCTCTAAAACTGGCACATTATTTATTCTGTTTAGTGAACGTAGTAAAAAATAATAAAAAAACATGCCCAAAATGTAAATTTTTCATCATAGCGACTAAAAATACAGTGCATAAAAAGTGATCAAAGAGTCGTATGTAAAAAAAATGATATAAATGAAAACGCCAAACTGTCCCACAAAAAACAAGCTCTAATATGTCTCATTTGGCAAAAAAATAAAAAAGTTACAGCTCTCAGAATAAGACTATGCAAAAACAAATTTGTTTTGCTAAAACATTGTTTTTAGTGTGTAAAAATAGAAAATCATTAAAAAAAACTATATAAATCCGGTATAGTTGTAATCGTACCGACCCAACGAACAAATCGGTCTTATCACTTTTACCGCACGTTGAACGGAGTAAAATAAAAAATAAAAACAATAACTGAATTGCTGTTTTTTGTTCATTCTGTCTGAAAAATGTGAATAAAAAGCGATCAAAAAATAGTATGTACCTCAAACTGATACCAAAACAATTTGCAACTCATCCAACAAAAAATAAATCCATGTGCAGCTCTGTTTGCCAAAAAACAAAAAAGTTACAGCTCTGAGAATATGACGACAAAAAACCCCACTCTTTATAAAAAAAATTTTTTATTGTGTGATAGTGTTACTGTAAAAGTCAGAAGGGCCCGGGAAAAAAACCCAGATTTACCGGTCAATCTGGACTTTTACCCAGGCCCCGGTAAAATCAAAAAGAAAAAATAAAATTGGAAATTTTAAAACCCAAATCTTGGTAAAGTTAACATTTTCCGTTGGCGTGGGAAAAGTCAGAAATTTTAGGGGTAAGAGGAACATCGACTTTAACCAAGCGCATTGGTAAATGTGCACATTTCCACAGCTTCTGGTAAATTATGAAAGGGGAATAAAAAATTTTTAAAGCCACCCGGGGAAAGGTGTCGATTAGGCAATAGGGGGAGGAAAGGGAGGACACAGGGGAAAGGGTCTGATTAGGCAGTACGGCGAGGAAAGGAGAAGAGTGTTCAAAGTTTTATAAAGTAATAAGAGAAATGGGAAAAATATGGTAATAACAGTGAACAAAACGCACCCTGTAAGTATCTCTACCCTTTACGAGTACGTTCTTTTTTACAATGTCAAACGATATCCTTTAAAGTATGTGTTCATTTTAAAATGTCAATCCGACTATCCATGATTATTTTTCGTATAAAAAAAAGTGCCCCTTCCCCTAAAAATACACCCAAAACCCCCACTAAAAAGCAAAAGAGAACTCCTATGAATCTTAGGGGATCGTGTTCCCACCCCCTCACAAAAAATTTCAAGGTACACTGCGCGGGGGTATAGGTATAAAAATTTTCCGCTTTGCTTCCTGTAGAGCGCAGAGTCCCAAAAACTTTCCATGGGCCCCTTCAAGGTGGACGTAACACCGCTCACACGATTACCGTTTCCCCGCCCAAAAGGGGGAGAAAACCCGAAGATATGCAATAAGCTTGAGCCGGATTTTTTGGGGGCCATGAACGGGCTGTTCCACCCAGCACCGTAGTCCTGATGGGGATCGGAAACAGGCCCCTTCCGAGAAAAGGCTGGAAGGAAAAAAGCGCAACACCCCGTCTTGGCTCAGTCTGTCAGCACAGCACCAGTCCTTCCCCCTTCCCTAAAAATAGCCCTGCCCCAAACCTGTTTTTCCCGGGGGGTTTTCTTCTTAAAAATTACT
>JARQOD010000001.1:863931755-863990071 GCA_033576555.1 Oophaga sylvatica | reverse complement strand
TATTAAGAGCAAACTAGCCAAAGGCAAAAAAACCCCCAGTACCTGATCACGACACAAAGCCTTAGATAAGTCTCCAATGTCGGGTTTTTGTTCTCTCAGTTTGAACATTGGTCTGAGGATTGAAATCCCGAGGAGAAAGACAATTGAACACCCAGTTTAGAACAAAAAGTCCTCCAAAATCTGGAAACAAACTGGACTCCTCTGTCAGACACAATGTTCTCAGGAATGCCGTTTTAAAACAAACCACGTGCTGAAGGAACAACGGAAACCAATTCGGGGGAGGAAGGAACTTAGGTAATGGCACAAGATGTATCATTTTGGAAAACCTTTTCACAAATTACCCAGATGGTGGTCATTCTTTTGAGAAACAGGAAGGTCGGAAATGAAATCCATAGAGATATGGGTCCATGGTCTCTTGGGCACGGCAATGGCATCAACAAACCACTAGAGCGAGAGCAAGGCTTGGAGCGAGAGCAAGTTCCGCAGGACTGCACAAATTCCCTGACATCACAAGACAAGGTAGGCCCCCAAAAAAGGACCGACTAACCAAGTCTCTGGTACCAAAAATTTCCCGGGGATGCCCAGCCAATGCGGAAAAATGAATCTCAGACATCACACTCTTTTTCCACTGGTCCGGGACAAACAATTTTCCAACAGGGCAGCGCTCGGGCCTATCCTCCTGACACCCCCCCAGAGCAAGTCTCAAATTGGGCGAGATGGCGGAAAAACCCTACACCCTCTTTCAAAATAACAGAAGGAATCAGATAACTCAGGAGAGCCCGCAAGGAAACTCCTCGAGAGGGCATCCGCCTTAACATTCTTAGTGCCAGGAAGAAAGGAAACCACAAAATTAAAACGTGTGAAAACAAGGCCCACCTGGCCTGTCTAGGATTGAGTCGCTTGGCAGATTAGAGATAGACCAGATTCTTATGGTCCGTAAGGACCACCACCCGATGTTTGGCTCCCTCCAGCCCAAAGTCTCCACTCTTCAAAAGCCCACTTCATGGCCAATAACTCCCGATTACCCACGTCATATTTACGTTCAGTAGGAGAAAATTTTCGAGAGAAAAAGCAAAGGGGTTTCTTTTTGAGGTCTCTGGATCCCTTTGGGACAAAACGGCACCTGCCCCAATCTCAGAAGCATCAACCTCCACCGATCTGCAGAGAAACATCAGGCTGCCGTAGAACCCGGAGCAGAAATGAATCTCTGCTTAAGTTCCTGAAACGCAGAAATTGCCTCAGGAGGCCAATCACCCCATCGGAACCCTTTTTGGTCAAATCAGTCAATGGTTTAACATACCAGAGAAATTACCAATAAATTTACGATTTAAAAAATTTGGGAAAACCCAAAAATCTTGAAGAGCCTTTAATGAAGTAGGTTGGACCCAATCACAGATGGCCTGAACCTTGACGGGTCCATTTTCAATAACAGATGGGGACAAAAAGAATCCCGAAATGGATCCTCTGTACGCCAAAAAAGACACTTTGATCCTTCACATACAGAGCATTCTCTCTCAAAATCTGAATTCAGTTCGAACATGTTTCACATGAGAGTCCCAGTCATTAGAAAAATCAAGATATCATCCAAATAAACAATCAGAAATTTGTCCACAAAATCCCTGAAAATGTCATTCATGAAGGACTGGAAGACGGAAGGAGCATTAGTGAGCCCAAAGGGCATCACCAGGTACTCAAAATGCCCTTCAGGGGTATTGAATGCAATCTTCCATTCATCCCCGTGCTTAATGCGAATAAGGTTATACGCCCCCCTGAGGTCAAGCTTGGTAAACCAAGTAGCGTTTTTCACCCTGGAAAACAGGTCAGAAATCAAGGGTAACGGGTATTGATATTTCACAGTAATATTGTTCAAGAGACGATAATCAATACACGGCCTTAATGAACCATCCTTTTTGGCCACAAAGAAAAAACCGGCACCCAAGGGTGAAGAGGATGGTCTGATATGACCCTTCTCCAATGATTCCTTGATATAAGACCGCATAGCGTCATGTTCAGGTACAGACAAGTTAAAAAGGCGACCTTTAGGGAATTTACTACCCGGCACTAATTCAATAGCGCAGTCATAGCTCCTATGGGGAGGCAAGGATGCAGATTTACTTTCGCTAAACACATCAGAAAAATCAATCAAAAAGTCAGGAACATCCTGAGCCTGGGGGAGGCAGAAAAAACAGGAGTATTGGTATTAACACATTGGCAGCCCCAACTGGTTACAGACACAGATTTCCAATCCAAAACAGGATTATGAGACTGTAACCAAGGAAAACCCAGCACGATAATGTCATGCAGATTATACAGAACAAAAAATTTGCAGCACTCCTGGTGATCAGGTTCAACCCTCATTATCACCTGAGTAGAAAACTGGGGTTTATTCTCAGCCAAAGGGGTAGAATCGATCCCCAGTAGGGGAATAGACTTCTGTAGGGGTATCAAGGGAAATCCACAACGTTTAGCAAAATCATAATCCATCAGGTTAATAGCTGCTCCAGAATCAACGAAAGCCTGAGCAGAAAATGAGGACAGAGAGCATATCAGAGTGACAGTTAATAAAAACTTAGTCTGAACACTACCCAAGACAACTGAGCGTGCAAAACGTCTTCCCCGCTTAGGGCAGACTGAAATAGCATGAGAGGCATCACCACAGTAGAAACATAACCCATTGCGCTTTCGAAACTCATGACGCTGTGCCCCAGACACCACTCTATCACACTGCATGGGTTCAGAAGCTGGTTCACAAGGCAACACCATTCCACGCATACTTCTCCGCTCACGCAAACGTCTGTCAATTTGAATCGCTAATGACATAGAATCATTGAGACCAGAGGGGACAGGGAATCCCACCATAACATCCTTTACATTATCAGACAGACCCTTCCGGAAAAGGGCTGCCAAAGCGTCGTCATTCCATTTGGTCAGGACTGCCCACCTACGGAATCTCTGACAGTATAACTCAGCGTCATCAAGCCCCTGATTTAATGCCAACAAGGCTTTTTCAGCTTGATCAGTGACATTAGGCTCATCGTACAATAACCCCAAGGCCTGAAAAAACGCATCAACATCACTCAAAACAGGATCCCCAGGTATCAGTGAAAAAGCCCAATCCTGAGGATCGCCGCGCAGGAGAGAGATGATAATTTGAACCTGCTGTGCTGCATTCCCTGAGGACTTAGGTTTTAAGGAAAAAAACAATTTACAATTATTTTTGAAATTCTGAAACTTAGCTCGATCCCCTAAAAACAAATCTGGCATGGGAATCCTAGGTTCCACAACAGGCAACCCAGCAAGATAGATAGCAATACTCCGAACCTCAGTGGCAAGCTGATCCACACGGCCAGACAACTGTGCAAACTCCATTGAGAGAAAAGATCCTCCCCAGCACCCAGAGATACAGAGGGGAAAAAAAAATGCAACAAACAGAAAAATATCTCTGACAACTCTGACAACCTTTTTTCTTTCACAATATTTTTTCCCTTCTGTGAGTACCATACAATTTTCAATTTTTAGGCCGGTGATACTGTTATGTTTCGGTAGCTGAGGAGTGCAGGTAAAAAAGGCAACACCAGAGCAGTTGGAATCTATGAGATTGCAGTACCCTGACTAACCACCACAACTAGAGGCAGCCGTGGAGCGTTCCTACGTTGGTCCTAGACGCCTCGTCACAGCCTGAGAAACTAACTACACCTAAAGATAGAAATAGGAAAGCTATCTGCCCCGCAGCAGAACCCCAAAGATAATAGAAAGCCCCCAAACATGTAATGGCGGTTAGACAAGATGAAATACTGACACAGAAAGAAAATAGTATGAGCAAACGCTGGGGCCCAAACTAACTAAATAGAAAAGGATAGGCAGGGTACTTACTGCAATCCCAGAAAACCCTGAAAGGCACCAACTCTACTAATTTCAAAAACACCTGAGATCACACAACCTCTTCCACCTAAATTAGTTCTCTGGTGTAACAAAATCAAAACAGCAGCCACTGAAAAAACTGGAAAAAGCAAAAGTACAAACATCAGTGGCTGAACAAAACTGAGAGGGCAGAAGCCCCCGGAGGGGACCCTGAAGGCCCCCACAGAAGTGCAGGACAAAATGCAAAAATATAGCACAAACACAAAAGAAGAAAATGTCTTATCTGTTAGCAGGAGATGCAGACACGACACAGCAGGCTACAAGGGAAACAGGAATAAAGGATCCAGACCAGAACAATTGATCACCGGCAACCCTGATGGGAAGGTGACTCCCTTATATAAGACCAATCAGTAACACCTGATTCCCAGTCCTCACAATCTTCACTGGACAGACTAGCACCGCTTGTAACCACCAGAGGGAGCCTCTGCTCAGAACTCATCTCAAACCCATTCACAACAATAACCCATTGCGTTTTCGAAACTCATGACGCTGTGCCCCAGAAGCCACTCTATCACGCTGCATGGGTTCAGAAGCTGGTTCACAGGCAACACTATTCCACGCATACCTCTACGCTCACGCAAACGTCTGTCAATTTGAATCGCTAATGACATAGAATCATTGAGACCAGAGGGAGCAGGGAAACCCACCATAACATCTTTTACATTCTCTGACAGACCCTTCCGAAAAAGGGCTGCCAAAGCATCATCATTCCATTTGGTCAGGACTGCCCACTTTCTGAATTTCTGACAGTACAACTCAGCGTCCTCAAGCCCCTGATTTAATGCCAACAAGGTTTTTTCAGCTTGATCACTGACATTAGGTTCATCGTACAATAACCCCAGAGCCAGAGAAAATGCATTAACATTACTCAAAACAGGGTCCCCAGGTGTCAGGGAAAAAGCCCAATTCTGAGGATCGCCGCGCAGGAGAGAGATGACAATTTGAACCTGCTGTGCTGCGTTCCCTGAGGACTTAGGTTTTAAGGCAAAAAACAACTTACAGTTATTTTTGAAATTCAGAAATTTAGCTCGATCCCCCAAAAATAAATCTGGCATGGGGATTCTAGGTTCCACAACCAGCAACCCTGCAAGATAGGTAGCAATACTCCGAACTTCAGTGGCAACCTGATCCACACGGCCAGACAACTGTGCAAACTCCATTAAGAGGAAAAAAAAAAATCCTCCTCAGCACCCAGAGAAAAAGAGGGAAAAAATGCAACAAACAGAGAAAAAAAAAATTTCTGACAACTTCCTTTTTTCTTTTTCCTTTTACTATTTTTCCCTTCTGTTGAGTACCATATAATTTTCAGTTTGGCCGGTGATACTGTTATGATTTGGTAGCTGAGGAGAGCAGGCAAAAACGGCAATACACCAGAGAGGTTGGAATCTACTGGATTGCAGTACCCTGACTAACCACCACAACTAAAGGCAGCCGTGGAGCGTTCCTAAGTTGGTCCTAGACGCCTCGTCACAGCCTGAGAGGTTAACTACACCTAAAGATAGAAAGAGGAAAGCTATCTGCCCCGGAGCAGATCCCCAAAGAACATAGGAAGCACCCAAACATGTAATGGCGGTTAGACAAGAGGAAATACAGACACAGACAGAAAATAGGATGAGCAAACGTTGGGGCCCAATCTTCCTAGAAAGAAAAGGATAGGAAGGACACTTACTGCAATCCAAAAAACCCTAAAAAATACCAACTCTACTAATTGCAAAAACACCTGAGATCACACAACCTCTACCACCTAAATTAGTTCTCTGGTGTAACAAAACTCAGCCGCAGCCACTGACAAAAACTGGAAAAGGCAAATGAACAAATAACAGTGGCTCCAGAGGAACCGAGAGGAGCCCAAGCCCTCGGAGGGGACCTGGCTGACCTCCACAGAAGTGCAGGGAACAATGCAAAAAGCAAGCAAAAAAAATAAAAGCAGAAAATATCTTATCTGATAGCAGAAGATGCAGGCAAGACTCAGCAAGCTTCAAAGTGAATCAGGAACCACAGTTGAGACAAGAACAATTGATCACCGGCAACCATGATGGGAGGGAACCTCCCTTATATAAGACCAGTCTGTAACTCCTGATTCCCAATCCTCATTGAATGGTTCAGTACTGTTTGTAACCACCAGAGGGAGCTTCTGCTCAGAATTCATTTCTAACACATTCACAACAGTAGTCTATCTGGATGACATATTGATTTATTCGTCAGATCTCGAGTCACACCAGATACATGTCAGGCAGTTCTTGCAAATGCTTAGGGACAATAAATTATATGCAAAACCAGAGAAATGTATGTTCTCGGTTCAGGAGATCACTTTTCTGGGTTATTTGTTATCATCCACCTGTTTTCTCATGAATCCGGCAAAAGCTCCTGCGTTAGAGAATTTGGATCATCCTGAAGACTTAAAAGCTTTGCAAAGGTTTTTAGGATTCTCCAATTATTACTGTAAGTTCATCAAGAGCCTTTCAGAAGTGGCTAAACCACTGATGAATATGACCAGGAAAGGGACGGACTTTTCTAAATGGTCCAGTCCGGCCAGTGAGGCGTTTGCTACTTTAAAGAGATATTTTTTCTTCTGTGCCAATTCTTATACAGCCTTACATCACTTAGCCATTCATTGTAGAGGTTTACGAGTCAAAGGTGGGGTTGGGGATATATTGTCACAGGGTTTATCCCCAAATAAATGGCGTCCATGTGCATACTTCTCTATTAAATTGTTGTCCTCTGAGAGAAACTATGACAGTAATAGGGAACTCTTGGCAAAAAAATTCCTTTGAGGAGTGGCGTCATTTTTGGGAGGTGACAGTTTATCTGGTCATAGTAATCACCAATCATAAAAATGTTTTGTATTTGGAATCTGTGAAATGTGTGACACATAGTCAGGCAAGATCATCATTATTCTTTATTAGATTCAACTTTGTTGTGACTTATAGGTCGAGGGATAAGAACATTAAGGTGGATGCTTTATCTTATTGTTTTCCGGGGTGAGGAAGTAATTGCGAGTCAGTTCCTAAATTACAGAAAGATGTAGTTATTGCTACTATATATTATGATCTGGAGAATGAGGCTCTAGAGGCTCAGGGGGATGCTCCTGATGATTGTCCTTCAAGTAAACGCTTTGGCCCTGTAAACCTCCATCTTAAAGTTTTGAGTGAACATCATGATTCGGTCTTGGCTGGGCATCCTGGTAGTAAAGCCACCACAAATTTTCTTACTCATATTTTTTGGCGGTCTAGGGTGCAGTAGGATGTTCGGGAATATATAGTTGCCTTCAATACTTGCGCGCATTCTAAAACACCACATACTCATCTGTCTGAGGATCATCAACTTTTGGCAATTCCCTGCAGACTAAGGACTCATTTGTCTGTAGATTTCATCACTGCTCTACCCATATCTGTAGGTAACACTGTAATATTGGTGGTAATGGATAGGTTTGTCAAGATGGCTTATTTCATTGCGCTACCTACTTTACCAAATGCCAAGACTTTGATGCAAATTTTTATTAAAAAAATTGTGAAATTTCATGGGATTCCATCTGATATTATTTCCAACAGGGGGGGGTTCAATTTATTTCCAAATTTTGGAAAGCATTTTGTGCTTGCTTGGAGATTTATCCATCATTTTCATTTTTCTTTCATCCACAGTCTAATGGGGAAACTGAACAAGTGAACCAGAATGTTATGATATATCTTATTTCTTTGTGTCCGAGAATCAGGAGGATTGGGTTTCTTACTTTTCTCTAGCTGAGTTCGCCGTGAATAACTGTTATCATGAATCTACGGGCAAATTCCCGTTCTTCGGGGCATACAGTTTTCATCCTCATTTCTGCTTCTTCAATAGGAATCATTCTTCAAGAGTACCTGAGGAGTAATGGTTTTCTTTGTCTATTACATCAGTGTGCCAAAGTGTTCTTAAAAATTTAAGCAGGATGAGGTCCAAATATAAGAGAATGGCTGATCTGAAACACTTTGTGGGTCCGAACCTTAGTGTTGGTGATTTGGTGTGGTTGTCCTTGAAGAACAATAAGTTGAAGGTTCCGTCTTGCAAACTGAGACCCAGGTTTATTGCCCCCTATAAAATAGTTGCAGTTGTTAATCCAGTAGCTGCGCCTGCTCAGCATCAGTAGCATCTATCTATCCCCACCCTCGTTTACCCATTTACTACTGTAAAAATAAAAAATCACAGTATTCTTCACGTGTCAGCCGATAAATCTTTCCCACGAAGTGCTCCAATTTTGCTACATCTTGATACATTGCTGAGTGGTGGCATGATGTGACCACTCAGCTGTGCATCCAGGAGTCACTTAGCTGAGCATCAGAACTCAGCTATGTGTGACTGGCGGTTACATCATTAAAGTTACCGATGAACACACGCCGAGGTTCTCTTGCTCTGCTCAGTGTGTTCCTGCAGGCATGGAGAGCGGTGGCATCACTGATGTGACCGTTACCGAAACTATTCAGATCCTCATGGGACATGGCCATTAACGGATTATCAGCAGAAAGGTGAGTTTAGATTTGCTTTTTTTATTTTAATTTTTGTGAATAAATGGCTAAAATAGGGTTGAGGAGTTTTATTTCAAATAAAGGAGTCTGTATGTTAATTTCAATTAAAAGACTTTACTCTGTCTTTATTATATTTGTCTATAGAGTTAATAATGGGGGTGTCTTATAAACACCTCTCCATTCAGTGGCCAGAAAACAGCTGATATCAACCCCACAACTATTACCACATTTGACACCAGGGCAAGTGGGAAGAGCTGGGCAAAGTGCCAGAATTGGCGTATCTAATGGATGTGCCTTTTCTTGGGCGGCTGCGTGCTTCTATTTTTAGGCTGGGGAAGGCCAATATCCATGACCCCTTATCAGTCTGAGAATACCAGCCCCCAGCTGTCCTCTTTAGCTTGGCTGGATATCAAAAATGGGGGGGACCCCACATTTGTTTTTTTTTTTATATTATTTATTTAAATAATTTTTAAAAATGGCATGGGGACCCCTCTATTTTTGATAACCAACCAAAATAAAGCTAACAGCTGGGGCTGCAGCTCACAGCTGTCAGTATTGCCTGCGCTGGTTATCAAAAATAGATGAGACCCATGTTTTTATTTTTTTCACAGTGCATGCCAGCCAATCACAGACATGCCAATTCTAGACATGGCTGTGATTGAGCTGGAAGTACCCACACAGAAAAACTTGTTGATTGGCTACGTTGCAGCCTACCAATAAGCTTTGTTTGGGCTGCTGAATCTAGAGAAGTCCGTGTTCGGAGTCGATGCAGAGGACACTCAGTGTTCGGTACAGACTCCAAATTTTACTGTTCAGGTTCTCCCATCCCTTTTGCCTGACTTTGGACCTCATTTTGACCATCCGTCTGTTTAACCCTTTTGTTCTGATCCGCTATCTCCCTGATATTTTGACCTCGCACTGTTAAGGGTATGCCCACTAAACAACATCGCTAACGGGATCGCTAAAAAACGTCACTATTTAGCGATCCCGTTAGCGATGTTGTTGTGTGCGGCATGCAGCAACGACGTGGCCCCTGCTGTGATCTCGTCCGTCGTCCTGATCGTTCCGGACCCTATTTTCATCGCTGGCGTCCCGCTGGTAAGTATATATCGCTGAGTGTGGCACCTTTTGTTAGCGATTTAGCAGTACTTTTGTACCGCTAAAGTCGTTAAGGAGATCGCTAACCGCGATAGCGTCCTTAACGACATCGCTAAATTAGGTAGCTACTAGCGATATAGAAATAATCCCGCTAGCGATCTCATTAGTATGCGACGCTAACGAGATCGCTAGCGGGATTGTGTAGTGTGGCAGTACCTTTACCTGACTACACCTTTGTCTTTTCCCTCTGTTTATGATGCACCCTCCTGGCTTATCCATGAAAAGTGACTCAGCATCACAATAGTGGTTACAACAGATCTTAGACATATGCCTTCAAGAGGAAATCCTTATGCCAAACATTTAAGTGCTGTTGTCATTATGTTTCAGAGACTTCACAAAGGATTAAGAAAATATATTAATTTAAACAGAAATCACTTGTATACAGAAGAGACAGGCATGTACATCTGTGAAAAACCCTTTGAAGTTGATGCATGAATAACTCTGTGCTGGATGAATACTGGTGACTGAGCTGCATAATCAGGTACAAAAATTCATGTGATGTTACTTGGTCCATTGACAATACAATTTATGTGCACTTATACAGTGTATTGTACATTCTACTTTAAATGGCAGTTTGTTTAATTCCTTATTCTTTATGTAGCATTATTAAATTCTTTTAAAGAAAAAAATGTATTTTTTAAGATAATTTGAATTTGTTGAATTTACTTTCTTTTAATAGTGATTTTTGAGCCGTAATACTGATTCACAGTTTCTCTGCCGAACATAAAATAGCTCTCTCTCCAGACCTCTTTATTCACATTTGCATTTGACTAACACTCATCCACCGCATGAGCATTAATAGGTATGGTGATGTAGAAAAACATAATACAATTTTAATGAAGCTGTTGGAAGGCTTGCTAATTTGCTTTAATAACGCTGCCATGGACTATGAGTTTCTCATAAAGAGAGTCAAACAGGGATGTGGTTCCCTAACAGAGTTTGGACATAGTACGTAATGTCTTAAATATACATCTGGAACTAATAAATTATATTATCATCTATTATTTATTATCTGAATCTGGATGAAAATTTAATGAAATGCCCAGTCTTTATAAAGTGTACCAAAGGATAACCAGTGGTCATTTACTAGATCCGCTGTTCACATATTTTAATAATGTGTTGTACTGCAATTCTAAAATAGAGTGCAGCCTTAACTATTGAGGGTGACACTATTGTTATCCTTAACATAACAATCAAATAGAACAGGGGTGGGCAATTAATTTTCCCGAGGGGCCACATGAGAGACCATGACTGTTGTGGAGGGCCAAACCAATAGGCCAATATTAATTCTGCTCAATATTAATATCAATATATTATAATTATTATATTATTGATAATGATATTAATATTAATTGTATCACTTAATATTGAGCAGAATTAAATATGCTGACATCCTCCTATATAAAATGAGCCCCCCAACAGCCCTTATATGATGCGAGTCCCACACAGCCTCCCCCATATGCAGCATGAGCCCTACACAGCCTCTCCCACATGTGACATAAGCCTCATACAGCCTCCCCCATATGCGGCATGAGCCCCACACAGCCTCCCCATATACTGCATGAGCACCACACAGCCTCCCTAAATACACTATATGAGCCCAACTCAGCCTCCCTATAGACACTGCATGAGCCCCACACAGCCTCCCTATATGCACTGCATGAGCCCCACACGACCTCACTATATACACTGCTCTCGCTCCGCGCTCTGCCGTTCCATCCTGCTCTCGCTCCGCTCCTTGCAGTTCTGCCTTGCTCCGCTCCTTGCGGTTCTGCCTTGCTTCACCCCTTGTGACTTTTCCCTTTTCTCCGCAACCGGTGGCTCTGGTCTACTCCCGCTCCACTCCCTGCAGTTCCAGCTCCACCAGTCTGAACAGGTCCCTACCTGTTCCCATACATCTCATTCCAGTCTGTGTCACTGTCCTTCCTGAACCAACTCCAGCTTCTCCAGTCTGAACAGGTTCCTACCTGTTCCATTCATACCTGCCCATGTTCCTGTGCCTTCCAAGTCAGTTCCTGTCCCTTCTGTCTCAGCCGTGTCCTGTCTGCCAGTGTCTCAGCTGTGCCCGCCTGTCTGCCAGTGTCTAAGCCATGCCCGCCTGTCTGCCTGAGTCTCGGCCGTGCCCGCCTGTCAGCCAAGAATACCTGCCGTGCCCACCATAGTACCAGTCGTGCCTGTCGACTCTTGCCCGCACTTGTCATACACTATGTTCCAAATTATTATGCAAATGATATTTTTCTCTGATTTTCCTAAGTGGTCGGTGCAAATGACAGTCAGTCTAATAAAAGTCATCACCCGTTAGAGTATAAATCAAATTTTATTGAAGAAACCTCCCAATGATAACAGTATAATCTCCAAAATGGAAAAAAAACTCAAAATGCACTGTTCCAAATCATTAGGCACAGTAGAATTTCTGAACATTTGATCTGTTTTAAAGAACTGAAAATGCTCATTTGTGGAATTTGCAGCATTAGGAGGTCACATTCACTGAACAAAAAAGCTACTTAACTCCAAAACATCCTAACAGGCCAAGTTACATGTTAACATAGGAACCCTTCTTTGATATCACCTTCACAATTCTTGCATCTATTGAACTTGTGAGTTTTTGGAGAGTTTCTGCTTGTATTTCTTTGCATGAAGTCAGAATAGCCTCCCAGAGCTGCGGTTTTGATGTGAACTGCCTCCCACCCTCTCAGATCTTTTGCTTGATGATACTCCAAAGGTTCTCTATAGGATTGAGGTCAGGGGAGTTTATTTCCTTCTATGCCCATAACAGCCAAAGACTCCAAGGTATTCTTTGCAGCATGAGATGGTGCATTGTCATGAATGAAGATGATTTTTCTCCTGAAGACACGTATCTGCTTTTTATACCATGGAAGAAAGTTGTCAGTCAGAAACTCTATATACTTTGCAGAGGTCATTTTCACACCTTCAGGAACCTTAAAGGGCCCTACCAGCAGTTTCCCCATGATTCCGGCCCAAATCATGACTCCTCCACCTCCTTGCTAACGAAGCAGCCTTGTTGGGACATGGTGGCCATCCACCAACCATCCACTACTCCATCCATCTGGACCATCCAGGGTTGCTCAACACTCATCAGTAAACAAGACTGAAAATTAGTCTTCATGTATGTCTGGGTCCACTGCAACCATTTCTGCTTGTGAGCACTGTTTAGGTGTGGCCGAATAGTAGGTTTATGCACCACAACAAGCCTTAGAAGTATCCTACACCTTGAGGTTCAAGGGACTCCAGAGGCACCAGCAGCTTTAAATATCTGTTTGCTGGTTTGTAATGGATTTGTAGCTGCTGCTCTCTTAATCCGATGAACTTGCCTGGCAGAAACCTTCCTCATTCTGTCTTTATCAGCACAAACACGTCTGTGCTCAGAATCAGCCACAAATCTCTTAACAGTACGATGATCAAGCTTAAGTTTTCGGGAAATATCTAATGCTTTCATCCCTTGACCAAGGCATTGCACTATTTGATGCTTTTCAGCAGCAGAGAGATCCTTTTTCTTTCCCATATTACTTGAAAACTCTGGCCTGCTTAATAGTGTGGAACATCCAGTTTTCCTTTTATTGGGCTCACATGCCAAACTAATTATCACAGGTATCTGAGATTGATTTCAGTTATCCAAAGAACCCTGAGACACAATACCATCAATGGGTTTCATTTACAAAAAAAAACAAAAAACGCTATGACACTTAAAACCGATTTGCATATTTATTTGGAATATAGTGTAGTGTTCTGTCCTCAGGGGGATCAGCAGCCACAGCCAGACACCACCCTGGAGTGGTACCTGGCAGCTAACTGCCGCAAAAGCCTGACCTCACCATCATAGGCTCCAGTGAACACCAAGGTAGCTGCTTAATCACGTCCTTTCCAGGGTAGTCTGGTTTGTGGCAAAGTGGGGCCATAACTTCCACGCTCGCGCCACCCAGTCAGGGCGCGAGCGTAACATATACATATATATAGACTCTCGCCTACCATGGAAAACTCCAAAAAGCACCTGAAGACCCACGTCTTCTGACAAGCTTACAACCTGCAGTGATCCTCAGTCTACTGAACCGCCGCACGACCAGCTCTACCCTCTCCTAGTGTATACTCACCCATTCCCTGTAGACTGTGAGTCCTTGCGGGCAGGGTCCTCTCTCCTTCTGTACTTCTGTGTGCCTGTTTTGCTCATGTTTATTGTACTTGTCTATATTTGCCCCTTTTCACATGTAAAGCGCCATGGAATAAGTGGCGTTATAAATATATATAACAATAATAATAATAATAATAATAATATATATATATATATATATATATATATACAGCTCTGGCAAAAATTAAGAGACCACTGCACAATTTTATAAAAATAAGCTTCTCTACATGTCTGACAGCCATTCCAGTATCAGTTGAATTCCAACTAGAGTACACCTCATTCTACTTAATGTGCTTCTTATTAGGTGATCACCTGAACCAAATCTTATTTAATGAAGGAAAGTATAAAAAACACAAATGTGGTGTTCACAATCCTCTTGCAATAGGACAAGCTGGAGAGGTGTACAAGCCACAGTGTCTTGCACCCACTGTGAAATTTGGTGGAGAATCGATGATGATCTGGTGATGCTTCAGCAAGGCTGGAATTGGGCAGGTTATTCTTGTGCGAAGGACGTATGAATCAAGCCGGATACAAGGTTATCCTGGAAAACAGTTGATTCCTTCTACTCAGGCAATGTTCCCAAACTCTGAGGACTGGTTTTTCCAGCAGTACAATGCACCATGCCACACAGCTAGGTCAATCAATGTGTGGATGAAGGACCACCACATCAAATCCCTGTCATGGCCAACCCAATCTCCAGACCTGAACCTCATTGAAAACCTCTGGAATGTAATCAAGAGGAAGATGGATAGTCACAAGCTATCAAACAAAGAAGAACTGCTTAAATTTTTGTACCAGGAGTGGCATGAGGTCACCCAAAAGCAGTGTGAAAGACTGGTGGAAAACATACCAAGACACATGAAAGCTGTGACTAGAAATCATGGTTATTCCACAACATATTAATTTATGAATTCTTCCTGAGTTAAAACTTTAGTATTATTGTTCCTAAATGATTATGAACTTGTTTTCTTAGCATTATTTGAGGTCTGCAAGCACTGCATTTTTTTGTTATTTTGACCATTTCTCATTTTCTGAAAATATACAAAATTTATTGCTTGGAAATTCGGAGACATGTTGTCAGTAGTTTATAGAATAAAAGAGCAATTTACATTTTACTCAAAAATATACCTATAAAGAGAAAAATCAAACTGAAAATTTTGCAGTGGTCTCTTAATTTTTGCTAGAGCTGTATATACACATATGCAAACACACACACACACACACACATAGGCAGGGTGCTCATGATCTGGAAACTAGCATCGCTTTGGACGCAGCGCATGTTTGTTGCGTCCAAAGCACTGCCTACTATTGAACGCAGGTAAATCCACATGTGTTCAATGAAGCATGCAGATTTACCGCATTCAATACATTTCTATTAATTTAATTCGGAGACATGTTGTCAGTAGTTTATAGAATAAAAGAGCAATTTACATTTTACTCAAAAATATACCTATAAAGAGAAAAATCTGAAAATTTTGCAGTGGTCTCTTAATTTTTGCCAGAGCTGTATATATATATATATATATATATATATATATATATACACACAGTTGTGTGAAAAGTCAAACAAATGTAACTATTAGACAAAGATGACACAAGTAAACATAAAATGTAGTTTTTAAAGTAATGTCTTTAATATTAAGGAAAAAAGAAATCCAAACCCACACTGAAGCTTTGGGAAGTTGAGTTCAAATACCCCAGCCACACCCAGGCCTTTTTACTGCCACACCTGTTCTCAATCAAGAAATCACTTAAATAGGACCTGCCTGACAAAGTGAAGTAGATCCAAAAGATCCTCAAAAGCTAGACATCATGCTGCTATACAAAGAAATTCTGGAACAAATGAAAAGCAAAGCAATTGAGATATATCAGTCTGGAAAAGGTTATAAAGCCATTTCTAAAGCTTTGGGACTCCAGCGAATCATTATCCACAAATGGCAAAAACATGGAACATTGGTGAACCTTCCCAGGAGTGGCCAGCTAACCAAAATTACCCAAAAAGCGCAGAGACAACTCATCCATGAGGTCACAAAAAGACCCCACAACAACATCCAAAGAAATGCAAGCCTAGCTTGCCTCAGTTAAGGTCAGTGTTCATGACTACACTATAAGAAAGAAACTGGGCAAAAATGGCCTGCATTGCAGTTCCAAGACAAAAATCAATAAGAACATTTAGACTCATCTAAGTTTTGCCAGAAAACATCTTGATGATTCCCAAGACTTTTGGAAGAATACTTTCAGGACCCTGCTGCAGACTTGCAGCAGGAGTCAGCGCACAGATACCAAGGGGTCAGGAAGTGTGAGAGGAGAGCTGCGGTGAGCTTACCTTCAGCAGAGCAGGACCTGAAGCACGTGACCACCGGGGGAGTGGCCGGGGGCAGAGTCAGGTGCCGAGTAGCGGCGGAGACTGGCGATGCCGGAGAGTGGTCAGAATGAGCCAAAGTCAAGCCGGGAGGTCAATGAGGTGCAAAAGGGTTAAACACAGAGTGGTCAAGATGTAGCCAAATGTCAGGAAGCAAAAGATAGCTGTACACTAGAAATGGGGCAGATGGGTGGGAAGTCAGAGTAAACAAGTCAAAGGTCAGAGCCGGAATAGACAGTAAGCACAGAGTTACAAGGCAAGGCACAGAACGAGAAAAACAGACTGGATCATAAACTGAGAGGCAATTGGAAAAAACAGTATGCAAGCACACCAGGGGGTCAGACACACAGCCAAAAGCAAATGTGTTATGTTTTGGTAGCTGAGGAGAGCAGGCAAAACGGCAATACACCAGAGAGGTTGGAATCTACTGGATTGCAGTACCCTGACTAACCACCACAACTAAAGGCAGCCGTGGAGCGTTCCTACGTTGGTACTAGACGCCTCGTCACAGCCTGAGAGGTTAACTACACCTAAAGATAGAAAGAGGAAAGCTATCTGCCCCAGAGCAGATCCCCAAAGAACATAGGAAGCCCCCAAACATGTAATGGCGGTTAAACAAGAGGAAATAGAGACACAGACAGAAAATAGTATGAGCAAACGTTGGGGCCCAATCTGCCTAGACAGAAAAAGGATAGGAAGGATACTTACTGCAATCCAAAAAAAACCCTAAAAAAAGCCAACTCTACTAATTGCAAAAACACCTGAGATCACACGACCTCTAACACCTAAATTAGCTCTCTGGTGTAACAAAACTAAGCCGCAGCCACTGAAAAAACTGGAAAAGGTAAATGAACAAATAACAGTGGCTCCAGAGGAACTGAGAGGAGCCCAAGCCCCCCGGGGAGGGGGACCTGGACAACTTCACAGAAATGCAGAGAAATATGCAAATGGTAAGCACAAAAACAAAAAACAGAAAATATCTTATCTGAGAGCAGGAGAAGAGGCAAGACTCAGCAAGCTTCCAAGTGAACCAGGAAACAATGTTGAGACAAGAACAATTGATCAACGGCAACCATGATGGGAGGGAACCTCCCTTATATAAGACCAGTCTGTGATTCCTGATTGCCAATCCTCATTGAATGGTTCAGTACTGTTTGTAACCACCAGAGGGAGCTTCTGCTCAGAATTCATTTCTAAAACATTCACAACACAAATGTATCACTGACAAGGAACTCCAGATGGGGGTGGGTATATATAGCCCTCCCTAATCCAAAAGGAGGCCATACAAAATTAACCCTAAGAGGATGGGACAAGAAATCCCATCCACAGCCATGACAGTACCCCCCCTCTTAACGGGGGGCCACTGGACCCTCAGGCTTCTCAGGATGCCTGGCATGAAATGCTCGAACCAATCGATCGGCATGCACCGAATTAGCTGGGACCCAAGACTGATCATCCGGACCATATCCCTTCCAGTAAACTAAGTACTGCAAGCCCAGGTGTACCCACCGAGAATCAATGATGCGCCCCACCTCATACTCTAAGTGACCCTCCACCAACACTGGAGGAGTGATAGACGAGGAACTCTCCTCCAGAGCTCCCAACAGCTTCAAAAGGGACCTGTGGAAAATGTTGGATATCTTAAAAGAGGCAGGAAGTCGTAACCTATAGGCTACAGGGTTAATGACCTCCATGATTTCATATGGAGCGATAAACTTACAACCCAGCTTGGCAGATGGAACCCTAAGCTTACTGTTGTGGGTGGATAACCAACACCTTCTCCCCCACATGGAATGCAGGACGCAACAACCTTCTTTTGTCCGCAAAAATCTTATACCTTCCATGAGCTTTGATGATGTTCTGTTGCACTTCCCCCCACAGGACCCTCAAGTGCTGCACAGTACCCTCCGCCCCGGGACAACCAGAGTCCAAGCGAGAAAACTCTCCAAAATGCAGATTAAATCCATAATTGACGAGAAAAGGAGACATTCCTGTGGACTGACTCACTCGACCGTTGAAGGCAAACTCGGCCAAGGGCAACGCATCACACCAGTCAACCTGTCTGGAAGATGCCAAACATTGCAGAATTTGCTCCAGAGACTGATTGGTATGTTCGGTCTGTCCGTTAGACTCAGGATGGTAAGCAGATAAAAACGACAGTGTGATTCCCAACTTCTTACAGAATGCCCTCCAGAACCTTGCCACGAACTGCACCCCTCTGTCAGACACCATGTTCATAGGCACACCATGCAAATGGACCACATGCTACACAAACAATCTGGCCAAGGTTTCTGCAGAAGGCAACGCAGTCAGTGGTATAAAATGAGCCTGTTTGGAAAATCTGTTCACCACCACCCACACAACAGAGTTATCCCTGGAAGTGTTAGGGTTCCCGCTGCTGCACAAGGGGAGTCTCGACCCAGTCCCGCTGCGGTCCCCCATTCATCTCCATCCACAGTGGAGCCTGCTCAGCTTAGACGTCGGTCCCAGCGTCTCGCCCAGTCTAACAGTGTGCAGAGGATTACTGCTGTTCCTCCAGGCTCTGCCATTGTGGCCAGTACTGGTTAGCGGCGAGCAGACGTCTTTAGGACAAAGTCCTTGTTTTCCCCTTCTGAGCATGCCCAGAGTGAGATCTCTCATTGGAGATCAGGGGTCACATGCTCAGGTACTACAGCAGCTCCTATTGGTCTGCCAGGAAGGTCCTGTGACTACTGGTGTTCTGGAACAAGTTTCATTGGTCCTTGTTTCTGGCAGGTCCTGTAGCTGTTGCTATAAAAGGTTGGCATGCCTGGGCCGCCATGCTCTAATATCAACCATTATATGCTTTGCGCCAGTGTGGTCATGCGTGTGTGTGGTTAGAGCCCAGCTGAAATAAGCCCCTAGAATACCGACTTAATCGGTGAGGAGTTTGGTATGCTAGCTGGTCAGGGTCGGTGTCCTAGATGCCCTAGATTACCGGCATAACTGGTGAGGAGTTTGATTGCCGTATTCAGGGCCTGGCGTTCAGACGCCATAGATTGCGGGTGACTCCCACGAGGACATTAGCGCATGATCACGTTCTATGTTCGCTTAGCAGTTAGCTGTGTACCTGGGTGCCTGACAGGACACAGAACTTTTTCTCAGCGGCCCTGTGACGTAACAGGTTTCGCTTTCAATGCTAGACAGCGCCCTAGCGTGTTTATTTGCGACTCAGTTGTGTTTAGTGAGTTCGCACACATCGCAATATAGCGCTGCGGCACTCCTTCTAGCGGCTCTGTGAAATAACAGAGTTCGCACATATTGCCACAGCGCATTGCGGTGTTTATTTTGGCGACTCTGCAGGATAACAGAGTTCGCGTCTTGCGCCACTTTACTAGCAGCAGGTTCCGCCTGCACGGTGGACCCCGGGCTGCGAATGCACCTCTCTACCTCATATATTTGGTGCGTTCCACAGACCCTAACATAATATTAGCGCCAGGATCTGGCTAGTAAAATGGCAGATGACCAGCGTCTACCGCAGTACATCCAGCAGCTGGAGGGTAGGTTGGCGGCTCTTGAGCGCACAACCTCAGCTGTGGATGTTACCGCAGTCACTGTTCAGGCTGCTAGCGTGGCTGCAGCCAGTTTGTCCTCTGCCACCTCTGCCCCTACATTATCCCACCTCCCGCTTCCTGACAAGTTTGCTGGTGACAGCAAGCAATGTCGGGGATTCGTGAGTCAGTGCTCTATACAGCTCGAGCTTCTGGCTGCACGTTTCCCCACGGATCGGGCACAAGTGGGTTTTGTACTGTCTCTACTCTCGGGCAGAGCGTTGGAGTGGGCAACGCTGCTGTGGGAGCGCGACGATCGTGTGGTGCGGAGTGCTCCTCGTTTCCTGGAGACTCTTAAAAAGGTCTTTTTAGGACCTCAGGTCACCCACGATACGGCGCTACAACTGCTGGCATTGGCACAGGGTTCGTCTTTGGTCAGTCAGTTTTCCGTCCAGTTTCGGACTCTGGCCTCAAAAATAGACTGGTCGGATAAAGTTCTCATTCCAGTCTACTGGCGAGGACTGGCTGATCATGTTAAAGACGCTCTGGCTACCAGGGAGATTCCCGTCACACTGGAGAAGCTTATCTCCATATCTACCCGCATCGGCCTCCGTTTTCACGAGCGGAGGTTGGAGCAGGACCAGTGTAGGCAGAGGATTCGGTTGGCTCCCACCTTTGCCACACCTCTCGAATCCCCCGATCTGGCGTCCGAATCCCAAAAGGCCACAGAGGTTCCTCGTGCAGGACCTAAGTCTCGAGTCGTCCGAGTATCTGTGGTCTGTAACCTTTGTCAGCAGACAGAACACTATGCCAACAAATGTCCACAGCGATTGGGGAAGCGATCGCGTCTAGTGGCCCTGGGAGGAGGTACACTAGAGACAGCGGCATTTTCCTCCAAGATGACATTTAAAGGGACAGTCACTGTGGACTCTTCCACACTTACAGTCGAGCTTTGTGTGGACTCAGGAGCAGAGGGGAATTTCATGTCATCCACCTTTGCTCGTCGCCACGCAATACATCTGGTAGCGCTTGACAAACCAGTGACTGTCTGGGTAGTGAATGGGTTGACATTGCCCTCGCCAATTACACATCAGACTGTCCTTCTTACTTTGTGTGTACCCCCTTCCCATCAGGAAATTATTTCCCTTCTCGTCCTTCCCGAGGGAATAGACAAAATCCTACTGGGAGTACCCTGGCTCCGTTCCCACTCCCCTCATATTGAGTGGACCTCCAGTAGGATACTGGGTTGGAGTGAGTCATGTAAGGACAGATGTGTCAGGGAGTGCATTCAGGTTACCACTACAGAGATACCAGCAGATCTTTCTCCTCTTCCCAAGTGTTATCAGTCATATGCAGACGTGTTCTCAAAAAAGGCTGCGGAGACTCTGCCGCCCCATCGTCCCTACGACTGTCCTATTGACCTCTTGCCTGGAGCAGAACCTCCTCGGGGAAGGGTCTATCCCCTCTCTCTTCCTGAGACGGAGGCTATGTCTCAATATATCCAGGAGAATCTGGCAAGAGGGTTCATTAGGAAGTCGGTGTCACCAGCAGGAGCGGGGTTCTTCTTCGTGCAGATGAAGAGTGGAGAATTACGTCCATGTATAGATTACAGAGGTCTTAACGCCATCACCGTTAAGAATAAGTACCCGTTGCCCTGATCTCTGAGCTCTTTGATAGGCTCCGGGGAGCAAGGATATTTACTAAATTAGATCTGCGTGGTGCTTATAACCTGATCCGCATCCGTGAAGGGGACGAATGGAAGACGGCTTTTAATACCAGGGATGGGCATTATGAATACCTGGTGATGCCCTTCGGGCTCTGTAATGCCCCAGCCGTTTTCCAAGACTTTGTCAATGATATCTTCCGGGATATGCTTTCCACCTCTGTAGTAGTCTATCTGGATGATATTCTCATCTTTTCTCCAGATATTGACTCTCACCGGAGGGATGTCTGCAAAGTCTTCGACCTGTTACGGGCAAACTCCCTCTATGCAAAGTTGGAGAAATGCATGTTTGAGCAGGAGTCTTTACCTTTCCTGGGCTATATCATCTCCGCCCAGGGATTGGCTATGGATCCTGCCAAACTACAGGCTGTGATGGATTGGCAAGAACCCCATTCTCTTAAAGCGGTGCAGCGCTTTATGGGGTTCATTAATTACTATTGCCAATTCATTCCCCACTTCTCCACTTTGGTAGCTCCCTTGGTAGCCCTCACCAAGAAGGGAGCCAATCCCAAATTGTGGTCAGAGGAGGTCTCCAAGGCCTTTATTTCAATTAAGTCCCATTTTGCTAGCGCTCCCATCTTACATCGCCCCGAGGTTGATAAGCCTTTTTTACTGGAGGTCGATGCCTTGTCCGTTGGTGCTGGAGCAGTCCTTTTTCAAAAGGATGCTCAAGGTCGGAAACATCCTTGTTTCTTCTTTTCCAAGACCTTCACACCAGCGGAGAGGAATTATTCCATTGGGGATAGGGAGTCGCTAGCCATGAAGTTGGCCTTTTCCGAGTGGAGACATCTCCTGGAGGGGGCTCGCTTTCCCTTTCAAGTTTTCACTGACCACAAAAGTTTGGTCTATTTACAGACCGCCCAGCGGCTAAATTCTCATCAGGCCAGATGATCCCTGTTCTTCTCCCGGTTTCATTTCACCCTTCATTTCCTCTCCGGTGAGAAGAACATTCGGGCCGATGCGCTTTCTCGCTCCGTGGTGTCCTCTGAGGAGGTGGAGGAGGAGCCTCGGTTGATTGTCCCCACAGAGAGCCTAAGAACTGTAGCCCCGGTTTCGCTTGAGTCTGTGCCTCCGGGCAAGACTTTTGTGCCCACCAATTTGCGACCGGAGGTACTCTCTTGGGCACATTCGTCCAGGGTGGGTGGACATTTTGGGGCAAAAAGGACATCTGAGTTGCTGGCGAGGATATACTGGTGGCCACATATGGTCCGTGACGTCAGGGAATACGTTCAGGCGTGCGTCTCCTGCGCCAAGAATAAGTCCCCTCGACAAGAGCCAGCTGGGCTATTTTTCCCTTTACCAGTGGCAGACAGGCCTTGGGAGATGGTCGGGATGGATTTTGTGGTGGGCTTACCCAAGTCTCGGGGCTGCACCATCATCTGGGTGATAACCGACCACTTCTCCAAAATGGTGCACTTAGTGCCATTACCACGGTTACCATCTGCACGGGCCTTGGCAGCATTGTTCATTAGGCATATTTTTCGCCTACACGGTATGTCAGACAAAATTGTCAGTGATCGAGGTCCCCAGTTTGCGTCTCGGTTCTGGAGAGAGCTGTGTCGTTTACTCAGCATTGAGTTGAATCTCTCCTCTGCATACCATCCCGAGACGAATGGGTTGGTAGAGAGGGCCAACCAGACCTTGGTCACATATTTGCGACATTTTGTCTCTGCCAGGCAGGATGACTGGGCATCCTTGCTACCGTGGGCTGAGTTCGCTCTAAATAATGCTGTGGCTGACTCCACCGGACAGACCCCATTCCTCCTGAACTACGGTCAGCATCCGCGGGTACCAGTGCCCATGCCCGTGTCTTCCGCCGATTCCAGGGTGGCAGACTGGGCTGTGGAGGCATGGGACATTTGGTACCGCACCCAGGTTGCCATTCAGGCCTCCAAAGAGAGGATGAGGTCTTCGGCCGATGCCCATCGGCGCCCCGCTCCTACATTTGCTCCGGGTGACCTAGTGTGGCTTTCTGCCCGAAACATCAGGCTATGTGTAGAGTCCACCAAGTTGGCACCTCGCTTTTTGGGCCCCTTTAAAGTTCTTGAGCAGGTGAACCCGGTGGTTTACCGGCTAGCCCTTCCGCCTCGCCTTGGTATCACCGACACCATTCACGTATCCCTCCTGAAACCCGTGGCCATTTCCGGTTTTCCGAGTCATCTGCTGGGACGTCGGGTTCATCTACCGACGATCATGAGGTGAACGCCATTGTTGGGTGCAAGGTGGTACGAGGCAAAAAATTTTATTTGGTGGATTGGAGGGGTTATGGGCCTGAGGATAGATCCTGGGAGCCTGCCGAGCATGTTCACGCTCCGCAGCTCATTGCTGCCTTTGAGCGCAGCGAGGCCCAAAGAAGGGGGGGTAATGTTAGGGTTTGAGTTCCCGCTGCTGCACAAGGGGAGTCTCGAACCAGTCCCGCTGTGGTCCCCCATTCATCTCCGTCCGCAGTGGAGCCTGCTCAGCTTAGACGTCGGTCCCAGCGTCTCGCCCAGTCTAACAGTGTGCAGAGGATTACTGCTGTTCCTCCAGGCTCTGCCATTGTGGCCAGTACTGGTTAGCGGCGAGCAGACGTCTTTAGGACAAAGTCCTTGTTTTCCCCTTCTGAGCATGCCCAGAGTGAGATCTCTCATTGGAGATCAGGGGTCACATGCTCAGGTACTGCAGCAGCTCCTATTGGTCTGCCAGGAAGGTCCTGTGACTACTGGTGTTCTGGAACAAGTTTCATTGGTCCTTGTTTCTGGCAGGTCCTGTAGCTGTTGCTGTAAAAGGGTGGCATGCCTGGGCCGCCATGCGCTAATATCAACCATTATATGCTTTGCGCCAGTGTGGTCATGCGTGTGTGTGGTTAGGGCCCGGCTGAAATAAGCCCCTAGAATACCGACTTAATCGGTGAGGAGTTTGGTATGCTAGCTGGTCAGGGTCGGTGTCCTAGATGCCCTAGATTACCGGCATAACCGGTGAGGAGTTTGATTGCCGTATTCAGGGCCTGGCGTTCAGACGCCATAGATTGCGGGTGACTCCCACGAGGACATTAGCGCATGATCACGTTCTATGTTCGCTTAGCAGTTAACTGTGTACCTGGGTGCCTGACAGGACACAGAACTTTTTCTCAGCGGCCCTGTGACGTAACAGGTTTCGCTTTCAACGCTAGACAGCGCCCTAGCGTGTTTATTTTGCGACTCAGTTGTGTTTAGTGAGTTCGCACACATCGCCATATAGCGCTGCGGCACTCCTTCTAGCGGCTCTGTGAAATAACAGAGTTCGCACATATTGCCACAGCCATTGCGGTGTTTATTTTGGCGACTCTTCGGGATAACAGAGTTCGCGTCTTGCGCCATTTTACTAGCAGCAGGTTCCGCCTGCACGGTGGACCCCGGGCTGCGAACGCACCTCTCTACCTCATATATTTGGTGCGTTCCACAGACCCTAACAGGAAGGAGGGAGATTCATGATAAAATCCATGGACAAATGTGACAATGGTCTATCTGGAACTGGCAAAGTCATCAATTCCCCGGCCGGCCAGCAACGAGAACTCTTGGAACGAGCATAAGACCCCTCACGCAGACACAAACTTTTTGACATCCGCAACCAAAGAGGGCCACCAGAAAACCCTAGTTACTGCCTCCTGGGTGGCCAAAATCCCCGGATGAGCACTCAACACCAACTCATGAAACTCCCGCAGGAGTCTAAGATGGAATTGCTTCGGACAAACAATTTACCTGCAGGTTTAGCACTTGGAGCCAGAGACTAGGCCTGGAAAATCTCGCTTTCCAAATCTGATGAAATCTCGGCCACCATCACCCCAGGCTGAAGAATGGAGTATGGAGGCTCGGGGGGAGACACCGGATCAAAGCTTCGGGACAACGCATTGGCCTTAATATTTTTAGATCCAAGCCAAAAATAACGGAGAATTGAAATCGCGAAAAGCGACCACCGAGCCTGCCTGGAGGTCAACCTTTTGGCAGACTCAATATAAGCTAAATTTTTGTGATCAGTGATCACGGTGACAGGATGAACAGCCCCTCCAAAAAATGCCTTTGCTCTTCAAAAGCCAACTTGACCGCCAAATTTCTCTATTTCCCACATCATAATTTCTCTCAGCAGAAGAGAACTTTTTGGAAAAGAAGGCACAAGGTCTGAGGTTGGTCAAGGTGGTGGGACCCTGGCACAACACTACCCCCACCCCCCTCAGAAGCGTCCGCCTCAACAATGAAATGTTTAGACGGATCCGGCTGGACCAACACAGGGGCGGTAGAAAAACACTTTAAGGTCAAGAAAGAGTCTTTAGCAGATGATGACCACCAATTCATAAGCAACCTTGAGCGTAAGGTCAGTCAGAGGCTTGATTTGTGAAAAACCCCTGATGAACTTTTGATAGTAATTTGCGGAGCCCAGGAAGCACTGCAAACACTTCAAATCATGAGGTTGAACCCTGTCAACAATATCCTGCACTTTTTTCGGATCCATACGGAAGCCCTCACAAGAAACAATCAAAGCCAAAAAAGATAATTCTTGTACAAAGAATGAGCACTTCTCTAATTTTGCATAGAGACGGTTCTCCCTAAGCCTCAGAAGAACCGTCTGCAGATGGTGTAGATGAGTTTGACTATCAGTGGAGTACACCAAAATGTCGTCAAGGTAAATGACCTCAAAACGACCAATAAGATTGGAAAATACCACATTAATAAAATTTTGAAAAATAGCTGTAGCATTAGTCAGTCCGAAAGGCATGACAAGGTTTTCAAATAGACCCTCAGATGTGAGAAAAGCTGTCTTCCACCCGTCCCCTTCACAGGTTCTTATCAAATTATAGGCCCCTGTAGATCAAGTTTGGAAAACCATTGGCCCCGGATAGTTGATTACAAAGATCAGGAATGAGTGGAAGTGGATTTTTTTGTTGAGTTCCCGAAAGTTGAGGCATGGCCGCAAAACACCAACTTTTTTCTTAACAAAGAAAAACCCTGCAGCAACAGCGAGACGGAAGAGCGAAAATGCCCCTTACGGAGACTCTCAGCAATAAAATCTTTCATGGCTTGGCGCTCGGGCCCAGATAGATTAAACAAACAAGCCTTAGGTAATTTAGCCCCAGGTATCAAATCAATGGCACAATCAAAAGATCTATGTGGTGGTAAAGCCTCAGTCTCACTTTCTGAGAACACGTCTTCAAAGTCCTTTAGGTATTCAGGAATACCCTCCAGACCGACAGACGATACAGATACAGACTTTAAAGGAGTGAACAATGGCACAGAATTACAACACAGATTGGTACAGTTGGCACCCCATTGGACAATCTCCCCAGTTACTCAATCAATAATAGGGTTATGACTAGAGTTGAGCGATACTTTCCGATATCCTAAAGTATCGGAATCGGAATGGTATCGCCGATATCACTAAAATATCGGCGATACCCGATACCGATACCGGAAGTCCCATGTAAGTCTATGGGAACAAAATATCGAAATTAAAAAAAACCCATTCTTGCCTTGTTGGTTAATTGTACATGAAGGAAAACAAGAAAGAGTAATGTAGAATGTATTGGGGAAGGTTGAGGAGACATTAAAGGCATAGATGTTTAACCCAATCAAATGGAATAGCATAAATATTATTTTTTTTAAAGATGTTCGGATTGACGAAGAAATTGACAATGTTAACGTTTTTTATATTTAGGCAAATATGTATATTACACAACTTCCATGCTCTTCATCTTCACCTTTTTAACTTTTCACACACTTTCTCCTTCATAATCTTCTGCAGCATCATCTTTTTCATCAAATTATTCTTCATCTTCACCTTCTTTATCTTCTTCTTAAACTTCTTGCTATTCATCTTTGTTAACATTACTCATATTCTTCTTATTAAACTATTATTCTTATTCATATTCTGCTTCATCTTCATCATATTCTTATTTGTGACAGAGAATCCTGTACTTGTAATCTGTCAAAGTATGAATTTTTCATCCTTCCGTTCTTGCTGTCACAAAAGATTTAAATTACAACAGTATTTGTCCGTGTTCAGTTTAGCCTGCAGCAGCAGGCATTTTCCAGGGGCACCACGAGGAGGAACGGACTCACCCCCATACACTGCTTAGTCTTCTTCTGCTTAGAATTTAGAGCATATATTTTGCTCTTCATTTTGGTCTTATACTTCATGTTCTTCTGCTTTTAGATCTTCTGCTTATTGTTCTTGTGTCTCTTGTTCCGTATCTTGTATTTGTAGCACAATCTTGTACCAGCTGATGTTACTGGGACACGGTTACTAAGCAGGAGGTACCTGTGCTCCAAAGCACTACCAAGGACCAGCAGACGTTGCTGGAACTCGGATACCGAGATGGAGGCACCTAGGCCAAAGGCACTGCGGAGAACCAGTTGACGGTACTGGAACCCGGAGGGGCAGCAGAAGGAAAAGAGCCAATGGCACAACCGAGGACCAGCTGACGTTACTGGGACACGGTTACTAAGCAGGAGGTACCTGTGCTCCAAAGCACTACCAAGGACCAGCAGACGTTGCTGGAACTCGGATACCGAGATGGAGGCACCTAGGCCAAAGGCACTGCGGAGAACCAGTTGACGGTACTGGAACCCGGACGGGTAGCAGAAGGTACAAGAGCCAATGCAAGTAACGAGGACCAGCTGACTGTGCTGGAACCTGGAGGGGCAGCAGAAGGAAAAGAGCCAATGGCACAACCGAGGACCAGCTGACGTTACTGAACCCCAGTAACACAGGAGCAAGTGTTGACTGTGCTAACAGCACTTCCGAGCAACAACTGGCGGTGTTGGAGCCCAGGGTCAAGGAGGATGTTTAAATACTAGATCAAGTAATTTCCTTGTTACCTGTCAATTTTAAATGTCTATACTTCAAACAAGAGAAAGATAACCTTTACTACCATAAGATGATGATTTCATTTAAACTAATATCTAGATAAATAAAGAATTGACAAACATAAAGACATACATTAACATGTTGAACAGCAATGCAAACCACAAAATAAATTAGTTAAGGAATCTGCTATACGGTTGTACATAAAAGCATACAAGTACATATCTGAATCCATTAATGATGGATAAGTAACAGTATGTACACCATTTTTATTGTATAGACAATGAATGTCTGACTTCAAAACATCATCAGCATTACAAGTTATCTGTGATATTACTAAAATGTTCCATTTGCTGAATAATGTCACTAAATATTTTATACAAAATTATACAATTTCCATCATGTAATACTCATAATATGTGGCAATAATCATTTTTATTAACAAACATAACCTTTCAAAAGTGCATAGTGCATAGTGAAAATTGCTATTTATGGCTGACTGTGACTGTCGACTTGGAAGCATGACAACAGATAGATAAGGTATATATAGATGAGACTGCATAGCCACAGATGGTGAATGGCGATGTAATACTGTACCTCAATAAAGTGTGCGTCACTACTACATAATTTTTTTTATATAGCTTTATAAACAGGGTACATGGATGTATGCTTGTGCCTTTGTTTTGACGCACAGACTGCCTTCCTGCTGAGACGCATTGGGTAGTGAACAGTTGTGTGCAGTGTTCACTGCAGTCTCTGCGGAATAACCACACTTAGACCTTATAACTTTTCAGACTTTCTTTATCAATCTACCAAGATGAAGAAGGCAGGGAGTAAGGCACGTGGTCGTGGAGTTTCTTCAGGGAGAGGACGTGGGGATTCTGTGCTGCTGCGGGCCCCCAGTGACACAGCATCCACCAGTTTTCCCCGTGAGCGTTCCTTTATGCGCACTTTTGTAGGAGCTCGGAGTACCCCCCTGCTGCGGGAAGAACAAATTGAAGCCGTTGTTGTTTGGATGTCAGCCAATGCATCGACTTCAATTGCTTCCACCTCCTCTCAGGACCACAGCACTGTTGGGCAACCATCTGTCTCTTCACCGCCTGGCAAATTGCCCAGGCAGTCAGAGAGTTCTGTACAGGAGCCAGCTGAGTGTCTGCTTCTGTTCTCAGAATCTATTGGCTTGCAAACAGGGGCCCAGCCAAGCAGCATTCTGTAATGTGAAGAGGGAGTATGCAGTGATGCGCAACAGCTGTGTCTCTCTGAATCTGAAGAGGCGGGTGAGACAGTGCCGATGGTCAGCACACCGCAGAACGCATCTGATGATGATGAGACCCAGGTGCCAGTTTCTGTTGAGCATGGTGCTGGCCAGACCACCCAACAGCAGGTGTTGGAAGAGGGTAGTGGAGATGATGAGGTCCAAGACCCAACATGGCATGAGGAACAGGAAGGTGGTGGGAGCAGCTCAGAGGAATAATAATAATATTTATTTATATAGCGCCATCATATTCCGCAGTGCTTTACAGTTTAGCCGTTTCAGAACACAAGTCATAAGTAACAACGTTAACAATACAATAATTTAAGCTAAATAAGTCGCCCTGCTCGTGACAGCTTACAATGTACAATGAGATGGGGGAGATACAAAGTATAGGTGTTTATATACAATGGTGCATTTACAATGATGTTCCAGCCATCTTAAGGGACTGAGGGATGGAGATAGTGAATGGGCTAGAGACACACACACACTTACACAGAATACATAGAATGACTTTGATTAGTGAATGTGATAGGCCACTGTGAACAAATGTGTTTTGAGGGAGCGCCTGAAACCATCCAAATTGCGGATAGTCCTAATTTCTTGGGGTAGAGCATTCCAGAGGATTGGCGCAGCGCGGGTGAAGTCTTGGAGTTGGGAGTGGGAGGTACGGATTAATGCAGAGGTTAGTCGAAGGTCGTTTGCAGAGTGCAGCAGTCGGTTAGGCCGATAAATATAAATAAGGGAGGAGATGTAGGGGGGTGCTGCGCTGTGGAGAGCTTTGTTGGTGAGAACCAGTAATTAGAATTGGATCCTATAATGAATGGGCAGCCACTGCCAGTGTAATGAGTGGCGAATAACTCTATGAAGGATATCTGCCACGTTTTGCGTGCGTTTGATGAGTCAACGCGGATGGCGAGTGCAGATGATGCACTAGTCAGCCTGACTGTCCCCCTTATCTGCCTGCTTCAAAAAACACTGCAAGCACTAAGGCATGAGGTTTTGGAAGAGGTGGAGGATGAGGAGTCACAAATTCCATCACCTTCTGGACAGTCAGCGCAACGTGGTTCCTCACAAAGGGCTGGAGGACTTTCAAAGTACCATGCTGTATCAACAATTGAACCTCCAGAGTCGCTGTCTATATTTTCATAACCATTACAAACTTTTAATGTATTTACAAAGCACATAATGTACATTTTTTGTCTATCCTTTTGTAATGCTATTGTGTTTCCATAAACTGATGTTACAGAATTATGATACAAAGTTTTTAAATTTTGAGTTTTAAATTTTTTAAATTTATATGTATTTGAAGGACTTTGTGAGGAGGATGAGGAGGAGTCAATGGAGGAGGAAACATCGCTCCAGAGGGAGGTAGACAATGCTCTAGTCAGTATGTAGACCAAGGGTGGGGTGATGCACAGCAGGCGGAGATGACGCCTCTTGCAGGGGACAACGTTTCTTGGCCAGTTGGGAGTCTGCAGCACATGGTTGATTTCATGCTGCAGTGGCTGAGAAACGACCGCCGCATCGAACACATTCACACCACGTCTGATTATTGGGTGTACACCCTCCTAGACCCTCGCTACCGGGACAACTTACAAAGCCTCATCACACCGTTGAACCGGGAGCGTAAAATGCGGAAGTACCAAGACACACTGGTGCAATCCATAATGTTCTCCATTCCAGCCGAGAGCACTGCTGCTGCTACTGATTTACAAAGCAGCTCTGTGGAGACAGCTCTGCAACAAGAGGGAGCACAAGCAGCGCCTCTGCACAGGGCAAGAACAGTATGTTCCAAATGTGTCGAAGTTTTGTGGCAGCGCCACCAATGTCTACACCATCCGAGACGGCTCCAGTCAGCAGGAGGCAACATTTCCGTAAGATGGTTACAGACTACATGTCTTGCCCTCTCAGTGTACTCTCAGATGGCTCTTCCCCATTCAAGTTTTGTGTCTCTAAGCTGGATACATGGCCAGAGCTTAGCCAGTATGCATTGGAGGTGCTGGCTTGATCTGCTGCCAGTGTATTATCGGAGCGCGTCTTTACTGCTGCAGGTGGTGTACTAACAGACCGTTGCATGCGACTATCCTACGATAATGTAGAACGGCTTACTTTTCTGAAAATGAACTAGGCATGGATCTCGCCTGAATTTGCCTGTCCGGTTTCAGATTAACTAACTGGTTGGCAACGTTTTCCATGTCTCCTGTTATGTTCATCTTTCTACCACCTGAGCTATACTCCCTGGGCTACAACACTGCCAGTTGCTGCTCAGAAGTGTCGTGTCCACAGACCAATACACAAGCTATAGTGATAGTGGGGTTCAGTAACGCCTGCTGTTCCCCTGCTGTGTGTCCGGCAAAAATTACTGCTACCTAGCTACACATGTTTAAAAAAACATGACATGTTAAAGTGGCTAGTGCTACACATAGATATCAGGCTACACCCTTATTTCTAAGCTGTAAACAAGTGAAACGTCAAATTTAAAACCATTCAATGATTAGTGTTGGTAACAAATCTGTAACTAAATAATTGTGACCTATTATGGCAGATATCCACATGTCTAACACAAATGCTAACACAAAAGCATACTTATGCTATAGGGTACTGATGGTGAACCTTCTCACTCCATAACTTTGACCAATCCAACTCACATCATGCCTCAAATGCTGCAATGTTGGAAGTGCATAATGTGGGTTGAACTTTGACAACAGCTGCAGTGCGAAGGTTATCCTTCTGTGTTCTTGGCTTTTAAATAAAAGCATACAAGTAAATATAATAATACATTGTTGATTAAGGGACATGATGTACACCTGTAATATTGTGCAAACAATGGATGTAGGACTATTCCTCTTCAACATTACTTATATTTGTGTCATTTGAAAAAATACATATTTTAGTTAAAAATTAAAAACCCATGTTCAGTAGCTGTGAAAGGCCCGTTTGTGTACTTCTATATTGTTTGCAACCAATGTATTGTATACGGATGGAAGCGCGTCACACTAATAGATTAGATTTATTTTAAATGGAATGTAGCAGAACCAATTGGAGATAAATGAAAAGGATGAGCCACTGAGACACGCTCAGCAGAGTACAAGCAGCAGTGCTTGAACAAGTAACTGGAGCGTGATCTGCACTCAAAAAAGTAAAAAACACAGACTGAAGTGAACACTGAAACACAACTGTCCACAATCTGTGAAAAGCTCCTTTCTGTACTTCTATAGTGTTTGCAACCAATGTATTGTATACGGATGGAAGCGCGTCACACTAATAGATTAGATTTATTTTAAATGGAATGTAGCAGAACCAATTGGAGATAAATGAAAAGGATGAGCCACTGAGACACGCTCAGCAGAGTACAAGCAGCAGTGCTTGAACAAGTAACTGGAGCGTGATCTGCACTCAAAAAAGTAAAAAACACAGACTGAAGTGAACACTGAAACACAACTGTCCACAATCTGTGAAAAGCTCCTTTCTGTACTTCTATAGTGTTTGCAACCAATGTATTGTATACGGATGGAAGCGCGTCACACTAATAGATTAGATTTATTTTAAATGGAATGTAGCAAAACCAATTGGAGATAAATGAAAAGGATGAGCCACTGAGACACGCTCAGCAGAGTACAAGCAGCAGTGCTTGAACAAGTAACTGGAGCGTGATCTGCACTCAAAAAAGTAAAAAACACAGACTGAAGTGAACACTGAAACACAACTGTCCACAATCTGTGAAAAGCTCCTTTCTGTACTTCTATAGTGTTTGCAACCAATGTATTGTATACGGATGGAAGCACGTCACACTAATAGATTTGATTTTTTTCTAATATAATGGAGCTGCACCAATTCCACTAAATAAAATAAAAAAAAAAAAAAAAAAGTGACACGTGCAGATGCCTACAAACAGCGGTGGATGCAGAGCAAACTGCAGCGTCACCTGCACTGTCACACACACACCTTGCACAGAGCTGTTAAAACAACACTGGCAAAATGAAGCTTTACACAGCGGTTGGTAAACTAGCCTGCCTCAAGCACAGTAGTACACAAAATCGCAATATCTAACTGTCCCTCAGAGTGAGCAGAGTAGCGTTCTGTCCCTTACTGAGTTCACAGCACAGTGACGCTAAAATGGCGGCGGCGCCTTTTATAGTGCATTCTGACATCATTTCAGCAGCCAATCACAGCCATGCCATTAGTTAAGATGACCGCAGCATTACAGGATGTGCCCACACTTCGTAGGATTCCTCATTGGCTGACTAAAATCACATTGCTCTCAAAGAATTATGGGAACTTCCGATTCCGGTATACGATATTGAAAAAGTATCGGAATTAAGTATCGGAATTCCGATAACGCGAATATCGGCCGATACCCGATACTTGCGGTATCGGAATGCTCAACACTAGTTATGACGTTGTAACCACGGCATACCCAAGACAAGACCCTCAGGCTAATTGTTCAAAACAAAACAACTAATATTTTCCACATGGGCGGTGCCCACTGTAAGTGGGAAAACCTCGGAAATCGAACAAATTCCCTCTGGTGAGAGAAGATGAGTCAATGGCCACCACTTAACTGGAGATTTGAGCCTAACTGTCCCTATCTTATAAAGAGTCACCAAATGAGGGTCAATTAAATTGATGGTAGAACCACAATCAACAAAAGCAGTAGTCAGGAATGGTCTACCAATGACTCCTAACTCCACCTGGAGAAGAATTTTGGCAAATGAGGAAAAATGTACCTGGGGGTCTGGGCAACCTCCTCGACTGTTACCCAGACCTGGGTGTTTTCCTGACATCTTAGACGAGGAGGGCCAAGAAGGACAGTCTTTACTCCAGTGTCCGGGGGCTCCTGTTATGTTTCGGTAGCTGAGGAGGAATAGCAAAAATAGCCAAAGTAGCAATACACCAGAGAGGCTGGAAACTATTGGGTTGCAGGACCCTAAACTAACCGCAACACTAGAAGTAGCCGTGGAGCGTACCTACGGTGATCCTAGACGCCTCGTCACAGCCGGAGAGATAGCTACACCTAAAGGCAGAAAGATGAAAGCTAAGTGCCCCGGAGCAGAACCCCCAAAGAAACAGGAAGCCCCCAAACATGTAATGGCGGTTAGAAAAGAAGAAATTATGAACACAGACAGAAAATAGAATGAGCAAACGCTGGGGCCCAATCTGTCTAGATAGAAAAGTATAGGAAAGAATTCTGACTGCAACCCAAAAAACCCTGACAAAAATACCAACACTTCTGATTAACAAAAAACCTGAGATCACACGATCTCTACCACCTAAATCAGATCTCTGGTGTAACACACAGCAATTCAGCAGATAAAAAGAGACACAGGAACAGCGCAAAAGTGCAAACACAAACTGAGCACAATTGCAGCGCAAGGCCCCAAAAGAGGACCAGGCTGAAGTCCACTGCTAGGCAGCAAACCAGCAAGGAAAATCCAACCAGAGAAAAAAAAACAAAGCAAGTCACTTATCTGAAAGGAAGCAGGAATGCAAGCTGAGCTCCAAGCAAGACCTGGAAGAACAATTGATTACCGGCAAGGCTGATAGGAGTTCAGGTCACTTATATCAGACCATTCAGACCCAGCTGAAAGCCATTCAGCAATTGGTTCATTACCCTCAGCAACCACCGGAGGGAGCCCGAGCTCCAAAGTCGCCTCCAGCGTGTTCACAACAGTACCCCCCCTTGAGCAGGGGTCACCGAACCCTCACCTGCGCAACCAAGGCCGATCAGGATGAGCTTGATGATAGGCACGGATCAGTCTCCTTGCATGGATTTCCGAAGCAAACACCCAAGAATTGTCCTCCTGACCGTAACCTCTCCACTTAACCAAATATTGGAGTTTCCATCTAGCAAAACGAGAATCCAAAATGTTCTTAACCACATACTCCAAATTGCCCTCAACCAAAACAGGGTCGGGAGGCGCAGCCATAGGAACCACTGGCTCGACAAATATCTTCAATAAGGACTTGTGGAACACGTTATGGATCTTAAATGTCCCTGGAAGAAGCAAACGGAAGGACACCGGATTAAAAATTTCCATGATCTTATAAGGTCCAATGAACCTTGGCTTAAATTTTAGAGATGCAACCTTCATAGGGATATTTCTTGAGGACAACCAAACCAAGTCCCCCACTTTAAAACGAGGACCATCAGTCCTATGCCGGTTGGCAAACCGCTGGGCCTTCTCCTGAGAGAGAGACAACCTCTCAACTACCTGGTCCCAAATCTGCTGCATTCGCTCCACAATAGAGTCAACCCCCGGACAGACAGAAGCCTCTGCCTGTCCAGAAGAAAATCGAGGGTGAAACCCAGAATTGCAGAAAAATGGAGACATCAAGGTGGCAGAACTAGCCCTATTATTAAGAGCAAACTCAACCAAAGGCAAAAAAGAGACCCAGTCATCCTGATCAGCAAACACAAAACATCTCAAATAAGTCTCCAAGGTCTGGTTTGTTCTCTTGGTTTGTCCATTGGTCTGAGGGTGAAATGCAGAGGAGAAAGATAACTGAACACCAAGTTTAGAACAAAATGTCCTCCAAAATCTGGAAACAAACTGGACTCCTCTGTCAGACACAATGCTCTCCGGAGTGCCATGTAAACGAACCACATGCTGAAAGAACAAAGGCACCAATTCGGAGGAGGAAGGCAACTTAGGTAATGGCACAAGATGTATCATCTTGAAAAACCTATCACAGATTACCCAGATAACGGTCATTCTCTGAGAGACAGGGAGGTCGGAAATAAAATCCATAGAAATATGGGTCCATGGCCTCTTGGGTACAGGTAATGGCATTAACAAACCACTAGAGCGAGAGCAAGGCTTGGAACGAGAGCAAGTCCCACAGGACTGCACAAAGTCCCTGACGTCACGAGACAAAGTAGGCCACCAAAAGGACCGACTCACCAAGTCTCTGGTACCAAAAATCCCGGGATGACCAGCCAACGCGGAACAATGAATCTCAGACATCACACTCTTTTTCACTGGTCTGGGACAAACAATTTCCCAACAGGGCAGCGTTCAGGTTTATCTTCCTGACACCCCTCCAGAGCCAGTCTCAAATTGGGCGAGATGGTGGAAAGAACTATACCCTCTTTCAAAATAACAACAGGATCAGATAACTCAGGAGAATCCGCAAAGAAACTCCTTGAGAGGGCATAGGCCTTAACATTCTTAGTGCCTGGAAGAAAAGAAACAACAAAATTAAAACGTGTGAAAAACAAGGCCCACCTGGCCTGTCTAGGATTAAGTCGCTTGGCAGATTCGAGATAAACCAGGTTCTTATGGTCCGTGAGGACCACCACCTGATGTTTGGCTCCTTCCAGCCAATGTCTCCACTCTTCAAAGGCCCACTTCAAGGCCAACAACTCCCGATTACCCACGTCATAATTACGCTCAGTTGGAGAAAATTTTCGAGAGAAGGCACAAGGGTTACTCTTAGAGGTCTCTGGATCCCTTTGGGACAAAACGGCACCTGCCCCAATCTCAGAAGCATCAACCTCCACCTGATTCTGCAGAGAAACATCAGGCTGCCGTAGAACAGGAGCAGAAATGAATCTCTGCTTAAGTTCCTGAAACGCAGAAATTGCCTCAGGAGGCCAATTCACCACATCGGAACCCTTTTTGGTCAAATCAGTCAATGGTTTAACAATACCAGAGAAATTACCAATAAATTTACGATAAAAACTGGCAAAACCCAAAAATCTCTGAAGAGCCTTCAATGTAGTAGGTTGAACCCAATCACAGATGGCCTGATCCTTGACCGAGTCCATTTCAATAACAGACGGAGACAAAATGAATCCCAGAAATAAAACCTTCTGTACGCCAAAAAGATACTTTCATCCCTTCACATACAGTGCATTCTCTCTCAAAATCTGGAACACAGTCCGAACATGTTTCACATGAGAGTCCCAGTCGTTGGAAAAAATCAAGATATCATCCAAATAAACGATCAGAAATTTATCCACAAAATCCCTGAAAATATCATTCATGAAGGATTGGAAGACGGAAGGGGCATTAGTAAGCCCAAAAGGCATCACTAGGTACTCAAAATGACCCTCTGGCGTATTAAACGCCGTCTTCCATTCATCCCCGTGCTTAATGCGAATAAGGTTATACGCCCCCCTGAGGTCAAGCTTGGTAAACCAACTAGCACTTTTCACTTTGGAAAATAGGTCAGAAATCAAGGGTAACGGATATTGATACTTAACAGTGATTTTATTCAGGAGGCGATAGTCAATACACGGCCTCAATGAACCATCCTTTTTTGGCTACAAAGAAAAAACCGGTGCCCAAGGGAGAAGAGGATGGTCTGATATGACCCTTCTCCAAAGACTCCTTGATATAAGATCGCATAGCATCGTGTTCAGGTACTGATAAATTAAAAAGGCGACCTTTAGGAAATTTACCACCATTCACTAACTCAATAGCGCAATCATAGATCCTGTGAGGAGGTAAGGATGTAGACTTACTGTCATTAAACACATCCGAAAAATCAGTCAAAAAGTCAGGGTCATCCTGAGACTGGGGAGAGGCAGAAAAAACAGGAGTGTCAGTATTAACACATTGGCAGCCCCAACTGGTCACAGACACAGATTTCCAATCCAAAATAGGATTATGAGTCTGTAACCAAGGGAAACCCAGTACAATAATGTCATGCAGATTATGCAACACCAGAAATTTGCTACTCTCCTGATGATCTGGTTCAACCCTCATTCTTACCTGAGTAGAAAACTGGGGTTTATTCTCCGCCAAAGGGTAGAATCAATGCCCAGTAAAGGAATAGACTTCTGCAGGGGTATCATGGGAAACCCACAACGTTTGGCAAAGTCAAAATCCATCAAGTTAATAGCTGCTCCTGAATCAACAAAAGCCTGAGCCGAAAATGTGGACAGGGAGCAAATCAGGGTACCAGTCAACAGAAATTTAGTCTGAACACTACCCAAAACAACTGAGCGCACAAAACGTCTTCACCGCTAAGGGCAGACGGAAATAGCATGAGAAGCGTCACCACAGTAGAAAAATAATCCATTGCGCTTTTGAAACTCAAGACGCTGAGCCCCAGAAGTCACTCCATCACACTGCATGGGCTCAGGAGCAGGCTCACAAGGCAACACCATCTCACGCATACCTCTGCGCTCATGCAAACGTCTGTCAATTTGAATAGCCAAAGACATAAAATCATTGAGACCAGAGGGAACAGGGAATCCCACCATAACGTCCTTTACATTTTCTGACAGATCCTTCCGAAAAAGGGCTGCCAAAGCATCATCATTAGTGTTGAGCGATACTGCTCGATATCTAAAAATATCGTATCGAAATGGTATCGCCGATATCACTAAATATCGTCGATATCCGATTCTGATACCGGAAGTCCCATGTAAGTCTATGTGAACAAAATATCGCAACTAAAAAAAACCTTTATTTCCTTGTAAACACTAAATATACACACATAGAATACATATATATATATATATATACATGTCATTGTGACATATATATATATACATATATGTATAGTTTATACACTTCTACGTAGTAAAATATCCTCTGATTCAATTGCCGGGTAAAGCCGGCTTCTGTGAAAAGACAGAAGCACCCGACATGAAATGACACTTGGTGTACATAGGGTTAACCATGTCTTTTCATGTCGTTTGCAATCTGATTTGCACAAACAATTACATCAGTCTATGTGTGCAAAATTTCACACCTGTAGGGGTTAATTAAAGGTGTAAATTCGTTGTAAAAAAAACGGACTTTTTTGCTACGAATTTACACCTTTAATTAACCCCTACAGGTGTGAAATTTTGCACACTTACACTCATGTAATTGTTTGTGCAAATCAGATATCAAACTACATGAAAAGACATGGTTAACTCTATGTAAACCAAGTGTCATTTCATGTCGGGTTCTGCATTTTCACAAAAGCCGGCAATTGAATTAGCGGCTATTATACTATGTAGAAGTGTATGAACTATAAATATAAATATATATATATATGTGTCACAAATTTAATGACATGTATATATATATATATGAGGTGTAAAATTGCTGAAAAAAAATGCGTGGGCTCCCGCCCTATTTTCACAACCAGACAGACAAAGCCAGTGAGTGGGGGCAGATAATAATAGCCCAGAGAGGGACCATTATTTTTGGCCCCCCCCCGGCTACTAACATCTGCCCCCAGACACCCCAGAAAGGGCAAATCTCTAATTAGATTTGCCCTTTCTGGCACTTTGCCCGTCTATTCCCATTGCCCTGTAGCGGTGGCGAATGGGTTAATAAGGGGTTAAAATGACCTTGCAATTGAAAGGTCACTTTAAGCCAGGTTAATAATTGAGAGCTGTCAATTAGACAACTATCAATTATTAATCCTATTGTATGAAAGAAAAATCAAACACACACACTTTAATAAAAAAGAAGTTTAATGAAATAATCACACAGTTTTTGACCATATTTTATTTTCCTGCTAAAACCATTTCCTGTAATAAAAATAAAATAATAAAGCAAAATTATACTTACCAATCCGATGTACAGTCAGGTCCCATGGTGTAATCCTTCAGAAAGGGTTAATGTTTACTGCAGGGACCGCAGCTAATGCTGCAGCCCCACAGTAAACCCCCAAATGAATGAGTTCCTCTCCTGGCTGACAGGAGAGGAAGTGGAAAGCTTAATTGATTGCTTTCCACTTTCACTTCAGGTCAGCCAGGGACACAATCAGTGACGTCAGAGGGAACTGGTTAACAAAAATAGGGGATCCCCTCGAAAAAAATTGGCGTGGGGTCCCCCCTATTTTTGTTAACCAGCCAGATGAAGCAGACCGCTGAGGCCTGGATTTTCAGGCTGTTAAGGAGCCAAGATCCATGGACCTTGCCAGCCTGATAATACCAGGCCACAGCAGTCTGCATATCTTGGCTGATTAACAAAAATAGGGGATCCCCTCGAAAAAAAATTGGCGTGGGGTCCCCCCTATTTTTGTTAACCAGCCAGATGAAGCAGACCGCTGAGGCCTGGTTTTTCAGGCTGGTAAGGATCCAATATCCATGGACCTTGCAAGCCTGATAATACCAGGCCACAGCAGTCTGCTTAGCTTGGCTGGTTAACAAAAATAGGGGATCCCCTCGAAAAAAAAACGGCGTAGGGGTCCCCCTATTTTTGTTAACCAGCCAAGTAAAATGCAGACTGCTGCGGCCTGGTATTAAGACTGTCAAGGCCCATGGATTTTGGCCCTCAACAGCCTGATAATACCAGGCTACAGCAGCCCCACATTTGGCGCATCAAAAGATGTGCCAATTGTGGCACTTTACCCGGCTCTTCCCACTTGCCCTGTAGCGGTGGCAAGCGGGGTAATAAGGGGTTAATGTCACCGTTGATTGCACGGTGACAATAAGCCCGGTTAATAATGGAGAGGCGTCAATAAGACACCGATCCATTATTAATCCCAAAGTTATTAAATGCATAAAAAAAGACAAAGCAAGAAAAAAGTATTTTAATGAAATAAAAGAGACAACACAGTTTTCATTTTTTTATTACTCTCTCATTCCTGCGATGCCATCGATCTCCTGTAAAAAAAGAAAAAAAAAACCCAACAGTATACCACCTGTCCGACGCAGTCCATAGTAACGACTGTCCCACGACGATCCAGCTCTGCTACATCGCAATGACAGGCAGAGCCTGTCATCGCGACGCAGCACAGCTGATTACCTGCTTCCCCGGCGGTGACGTCATCGGACTGACTGCTTTACGGCCGGGATTACCCAGCAGTCACTGCAGTTATCGCGAGAAACTGCATGTGACCGCCGGGGAGAAGAGGATGGCGGCCATGAAGCAGTCCAGGCCGTGACCGCCGGAGATCTTCTGCCAGGTAAGTGCCGCTGACTCCTGACAGACCCGACCGACGGACACTGACAGTGACAGACCCGACCGACGGACACAGACAGTGACAGTGACAAATCCGATTCCATTATTCGATATGACGAAAATATCGGTATTCGGAATCGAAAGGCCGATACAGCTAATATCGGCCGATACCCGATATTTGCAGTATCGTATCGCTCAACACTAATCATCATTCCATTTGGTCAGGACTGCCCACTTTCGGAATTTCTGACAGTACAGCTCATCGTCTTCAAGACCCTGATTTAATGCCAACAAGGTCTTTTCAGCTTGATCAGTGACATTAGGTTCATCGTACAATAACCCCAGAGCCTGAAAAAAACATCAACATCATTCAAAACAGGATCCCCAGGTGTCAGGGAAAAAGCCCAATCCTGAGGGTCGCCGCGCAGCAGAGATGACCATTTGAACCTGCTGTGCTGCGTTCCCTGAGGTCTTAGGCTTTAAGGCAAAAAGCAACTTACAGTTATTTTTGAAACTCAGAAATTTAGACCGATCCCCAAAAATTAATCTGGCATGGGGATCCTAGGTTCCACAACCGGCAACCTAGCAAGATAGGCAGCAATACTCTGAACCTCAGCGGCAAGCTGCTCCACACGGCCAGACAACTGTGCAAACTCCATTGAGGAAAAAAAAATTCCTCAGCACCCAGAGAGAAAGAGGGAAAAAATGCAACAAACAGAAAAAAAAAATTTCTGACAGCTCCCTTTTTTCTTTTTCCTTTTTTACAATTTTTACCTTCTGTTGAGTACCATATAATTTTCAGTTTGGCCGGTAATACTGTTATGTTTCGATAGCTGAGGAGAAATAGCAAAAATAGCCAAAGTAGCAATACACCAGAGAGGCTGGAAACTATTGGGTTGCAGGACCCTAAACTAACCGCAACACTAGAAGTAGCCGTGGAGCGTACCTATGGTGATCCTAGACGCCTCGTCACAGCCGGAGAGATAGCTACACCTAAAGGCAGAAAGATGAAAGCTACGTGCCCCGGAGCAGAACCCCCAAAGAAACAGTAAGCCCCCAAACATGTAATGGCGGTTAGACAAGAAGAAATTACGAACACAGACAGAAAATAGAATGAGCAAATGCTGGGGCCCAATCTGTCTAGATAGAAAAGTATAGGAAAGAATTCTGACTGCAACCCAAAAAACCCTGACAAAAATACCAACACTTCTGATTAACAAAAAACCTGAGATCACACGATCTCTACCACCTAAATCAGATCTCTGGTGTAACACACAGCAATTCAGCAGATAAAAAGAGACACAGGAACAGAGCAAAAGTGCAAACACAAACTGAGCACAATTGCAGCGCAAGGCCCCAAAAGGGGACCAGGCTGAAGTCCACTGCTAGGCAGCAAACCAGCAAGGAAAATCCAACCAGAGAAAAAAAAACAAAGCAAGTCACTTATCTGAAAGGAAGCAGGAATGCAAGCTGAGCTCCAAGCAAGACATGGAAGAACAATTGATTACCGGCAAGGCTGATGGGAGTTCAGGTCACTTATATCAGACCATTCAGACCAAGCTGAAAGCCATTCAGCAATTGGTTCATTACCCTCAGCAACCACCGGAGGGAGTCCCAGCTCCGAAGTCGCCTCCAGCGTGTTCACACCAGGCTCCACAATAGAAACACAGCTGATTATCTCTGCGGCATCTCCTCTCTTCCTCCTTGACCGAAATGGCTCCCACCTCCATGGGTTGTGTAGCCAGAGAAGTTTCTTGTTGGTGGGAGTACAAAGGTGCTTCCAACTGCATGAAGTCTACGATCCATATGGACAGCCTGCTTAATGACATCCTCCAGGGAATACAGAGGAGGGTACAATGCAAGTGAGTCCTTCAAAAGTTCAGAAAGACCTCTGCGGAACGACCCTCTTAAAGCAGCGTAGTTCAAGGACACCCCAGCTGCCCAGAGTCTGAACTCCGAACAGAACCACTCAGCTGAGAGCTTCCCCTGAGTCACACTCAGGGCTGCCACTAGGAATTTTGGGTCCCATACTAGCAGAATTTTCTGGGCCCCCTTGAGACTCCACCCAGGCTCCACCCCAGCCCTGCCTTCACCCCTTGAACCGTCCACAGTCCCACCGCTCTCACTTGGAAAAACTCCATTCTCAACAATCACACGTTAACAGTACACATCACCAGATCACACATATAGCCAGCAGCTTTTGTTTTGGCCAAAATTTTTTTTTAATCTGCCACGATGACCAAGGTAGACTTTTTTGGCCATCACACCATGACCAGACAACATATTACCACCACATTGTGACTGAATAGTGCAATACTGATCATTAATAAAAAAAAAATTCTATCACCATAAGGGCCATTATACCCAGGAGATCTGTACTTATTATGCAGTGTGTGTACAGGTAATACAATGATCACCGGTGCCATTATACACAGGAGCTCTGTATATAGTGTCAGTGTACAGGTAATACAGTGATCAACGGTGACATTATACACAGGACCTCTGTATACAGTATACAGTGTATAGTGTCAGTGTACAGGTAACACACTGACTCATCAGTGACGTCTCTAGCTGAAGTCCTTCAGCTTTGCGTTTCTTTTTAATCCAGCGCAGACGACCATCACTTCTTTCAGCCAGGACTCGTCTCTGCATAAAATAACACAGTTATCTAGAGCACCACTTCCAGAGCAGATTCCCCACTTTTTCCCTTTCTTCTACACTACACATCTGAATACAGACGTTCACCCACCATTAATATATAATTGGTTTTTATGCAACCCACCATTCCAAATATAAATTATAATCCGCCACTGTGCCTCCACTATCTGTACATAACCACTTTCCCCATTTAATATATAAATTAATTAGCACCTGTACTCTTTCCCACAATTTATTACCAGTCACTTTATCCTCAATGCCCCCCACTATTCATTATAGTTACATGCCCCTTCTGCCTCAATTCATTGTCATGTCTGCTCTCTCTCCCACTCTCTATTCATTATCAACTGCTCTTCCCCACATTCTATACATCATTTACTCCTTCAACCTAAAAATTAATTATTTGCTCTCCTCACTCCCCACCTTCAATTCACCATTTCCTCTCCCCACCCCACCTTCAATTCATTTGCTTTCCCCATCCCTCACACTCTCTTCATTTGCAGTCCCCATCACCCCCATTTTATTATTTGCAGTCTACCTTGATTCATCATTTACAGTCCCCTATCCCCACTTCACTTCATCTGCAGTCCCCCTTACTTCATCATTTGCAGCCCCTATCATTTCATCATGTGCAGTACCCCTCAAACACACTTCATTATCTGCAGTCCCCGTCATCCCCGCATCATCAATTGCTGTCCCCATCACCCCCACTTCATCATTTGCTGTCCACATCACCCCCACTTCATTTGCAGTCCCCATCATCCCCACTTCATCATGTGCTGTCCCCATCACCCCCACTTTGTCATTTGCAGTCCTCATCAGCCCCACATCATCAATTGCAGTTTGCATCACCCCACTTCATCATTTGCAGTCCCCATCACCCCCTTCATCATTTGAAGTCTCGCTTACTTCATTTGCAGCCCCCTTTCATTTCATCATGTGCAGTACCCCCTCAAACACACTTCATCATCTGCAGTCTCACTCCCCCACCTCACACGTTTAAAAAAACAAAAACGTTTTGTATACTTACCTCAGTCGTTCCCTGGGCGTCTAGTGTTTTCAGCAGTGAAGCAGTTAGAATGTGTGGGCTATAGTCAGTACCTGCCGGGAGCCCATACATTCTAGCACATTCACTACTGAGACTGCTAGAATGTATGGGCTATAGTTAGGACCTGCAGGGAGCCCATACATTCTAGCTACAGCCAAGCAGGAGCTGCGCAGCCGACTAGGTAAGGGCTGTGGACAGCTCTAAAAAGGCTCCGGGCCCCAGCGCAGACGTGTGCACCGCAGTGCACAGTATTTTAGTGCACGATGGGGCCCGATCAGCAGACGCACAAGAGTGGGGCCCCAGACCTCGGAACCCTCTGTGTACTGCTGCTGACCGGGTCCCATACAGCAGTAAGTGCAGTAATGCCCTGATGACGGCCTGGTCACACTTATCACCATATCCTCAGCCAGATGCACATGATCAGGCTCATCATAAATGTGCCCAAGGCCTCAAAAAACAGATCCACAGGCATACATTCCGGGGCAGTGGGAGAGAGAGAGAAAGCCCAAGCCTGTGGAGAACCCGTAACAAAGAAATAATAACCCACACCCTCTGGCTTTCATTCCCAGAGGTGCACGGTCGCAGACAAAAAAAAAAGTTTACACCCCTCTCTGAAAACCCTAAATAATTTTTTGTCCCTGGAGAAAGTGTGGCGTATTTTAACAGGTGGTTTAGGAGAAACTAGTGAAACATCAGTAGCACCCCACTCCAGAACCCCAGAAGAAAAGGAACCTTGTATGGTGCCTGCAGCCTCTCACTATAACTGATGATGCAACTGAGCCCGGTTTTTTTGCTCTACTGATAACTTTTGCCTTCATTTGAGTGAGGCTACTCACTTTTTCAGAGAATATATGCTGCGGTCCATGACCAGAGAAAAAAAAAATGCTAAATCCCCTTTTAAATGTATAGGTCTGTGATAATATCAGGACCCCTATTGAAGACTTGTAGCAGGAGTCAGCGCATAGATACCAAGGGGTCAGGGAGTGTGAGAGGAGAGCTGCAGTGAGCTTACCTGCAGCAGAGCAGGACCTTAAGCACGTGACCACCGGAGGAGTGGCCAGGGCAGAGTCAGGCGCTGAGTAGCGGCGGGATCGGCAATGCCGGAGAGTAGGCAGAACAAACCGAAGTCAAGCCTGGAGGTCGATGAGGTGCAAAAGGGTTGAACACAGATAGTGGTCAAGACATAGCCAAATGTCAGGAAGCCAAAGATAGCGGTACAGTACAAATGGGGCAGACAGGTGGGAAGTCAGAGTAAACAAGCCAAAGGTCAGAGCTGGAATAGACAGTAAGCACAGAGTCACAAGGTAAGGCACAGTACAAGAAAACAGACCGAATCATACACTGAGAGGTAATTGGACAAAACAGTATGCAAACACATCAGGGGTCAGACACACAGGCAAGAACAAATGTATCACTGACAAGGAACCCCAGACAGGGGGGGGTATATATAGCCCTCCCTAATCCGAAAGAAGGCCATACAAAATTAACCCTGAGAGGTCTACAGCCATGACAAATTCTGTGTGGATTGATGAGACAAAAGTTGAACTTTTTCAAAGGTGTATGTCCCATTACTTCTGGCGAAGTAACACAGCATTTCAAAGAGGGAGCATCATACCAACAGTAAAATATGGTGGTGGTAGTGTGATGGTCTGGGGCTGTTTTGCTGCTTCAGGACCTTGAAGACTTGCTGTGGCAAAAGGAACCATGAATTCTGTTGTCTGCCAAAAATAACAATGTCTGGTCATCTATTTGAGACATCAAGCTGAAGCGCATTTTTTTTATGCAGCAAAACAATGATCCAAACACACCAGCAATTCCACATCTGAATGGCATATGAAAAACAGAATTAAGATTTTGGAGAGGCTTTGTCAATGTCCTGACCTTAATCCAATTGAGATGTTGTGGCATGACCTTAAAAAGGCGGTTCATGCTTGGAAACCCTCCAATGTGGCTGAATTACAACAATTCTGCAAAGATGAGTGGGCCAAAATTCCTCCAGAGCATTATAAAAGACTCATTGCCAGTTATCACAAATGTTTGATAGCAGTGGTTGCTGCTAAGGGTGGCCCAACCAATCATTAGGATTAGGTGCAATCACTTTTTCACATAGGGCCCTATAGGTTTAGATTTTTTTTGTCCTTAATAATAAGATCTTCATTGAAAAACTGGATTTTATGTTTACTTGTGTTATCTTTGTCTAATATTTCAATTTATTTGATGATCTGAAACATTTAAATGTTTCAAACACGCAAAGGAATAGGAAATCAGGAAGAGGGCAAGCACATTTTCACACAACTGTATATATTTCAGCAATTTCCCATAAAACAGCAAAATGGCCTCATTTGCGGATTTCTTTTCTCTTGACATACTGTGGGAACTAATAACTGCAGTTTTCCTTTTATTTTAAAGAGCCATTATACTGTCATGGCTGTAGCATCCCATCATACTATGATGCCATTTATATTGCTATGGATAGTTACCAATGCTATTCATTGGTGTAATAGGAGGGAGCTGTAGAATACATTGTATAGGCATCAGATGGAAGACATGCTATAATTACAGACAGAAGAGGAGAGCAATAGCTTGTTTCTACCATTTACCTTTCTATAACCTTTGCAAATGAAGTCAAACATTTACAGTCAGGGCCAGAAATATTTGGACAGTGACACAATTTTCGCGAGTTGGGCTCTGCATGCCACCACATTGGATTTGAAATGAAACCTCTACAACAGAATTCAAGTGCAGATTGTAACGTTTAATTTGAAGGGTTTGAACAAAAATATGTGTTAGAAAATGTAGGAATTGTACACATTTCTTTACAAACACTCCACATTTTAGGAGGTCAAAAGTAATTGGACAAATAAACATAACCCAAACAAAATATTTTTATTTTCAAAATTTTGTGGCGAATCCTTTGGAGGCAATCACTGCCTTAAGTCTGGAACCCATGGACATCACCAAACGCTGGGTTTCCTCCTTCTTAATGCTTTGCCAGGCCTTTACAGCCGCAGCCTTCAGGTCTTGCTTGTTTGTGGGTCTTTCCCTCTTAAGTCTGGATTTGAGCAAGTGAAATGCATGCTCAATTGGGTTAAGATCTGGTGATTGACTTGGCCATTGAAGAATGTTCCACTTTTTTGCACTCATGAACTCCTGTGTAGCTTTGGCTGTATGCTTGGGGTCATTATCCATCTGTACTATGAAGCGCCGTCCAATCAAGTTTGCAGCATTTGGCTGAATCTGGACTGAAAGTATATCCCGGTACACTTCAGAATTCATCCGGCTACTCTTGTCTGCTGTAATGTCATCAATAAACACAAGTGACCCAGTGCCATTGAAAGCCATGCATGGCCATGCCATCACGTTGCCTCCACCATGTTTTACAGAGGATGTGGTGTGCCTTGGATCATGTGCCGTTCCCTTTCTTCTCCAAACTTTTGGCTTCCCATCATTCTGGTACAGGTTGATCTTTGTCTCATCTGTCCATAGAATACTTTTCCAGAACTGAGCTGGCTTCTGGAGGTGTTTTTCAGCAAATTTAACTCTTACCTGTCTATTTTTGGAATTGATGAATGGTTTGCATCTAGATGTGAACCCTTTGTATTTACTTTCATGGAGTCTTCTCTTTACTGTTGACTTAGAGACAGATACACCTACTTCACTGAGAGTGTTCTGGACTTCAGTTGATGTTGTGAACGGGTTCTTCTTCACCAAAGAAAGTATGCGGCGATCATCCACCACTGTTGTCTTCCGTGGGCTCCCAGGTCTTTTTGGATTGATGAGTTCACCAGTGCTTTCTTTCTTTCTCAGGATGTACCAAATTGTAGATTTTGCCACTTCTAATGTTGTAGCAATTTCTTGGATGGTTTTTTTTCTGTTCTTGCAGCTTAAGGATGGCTTGTTTCACCTGCATGGAGAGCTCCTGTGACCACATGTTTCCTTCACAGCAAAACCTTCCAAATGCAAACACCACACCTCAAATCAACTCCGGCCCTTTCATCTGCTTAATTGAGAATGACATAACAAAGGGATTGCCCACACCTGTCCATGAAATAGCCTTGGAGTCATTTGTCCAATTACTTTTGGTCCCTTTAAAACAGGGTGGCACATGTTAAGGAGCTGAAACTCCTAAACCCTTCATCCAATTTTAATGTGGATACCCTCAAATGAAAGCTGAAAGTCTGAACTTCAACTGCATCTGATTTGTTTTGTTTCAAATTCATTGTGGTAATGTCTAGAACCAAAATTAGATAAATGTTGTCTCTGTCCAAATATTTATGGACCTAACTGTACATGCTCTTTATATTATATCAGATGTGCTTAGAAGATTTCTAATTAGGGCCTGGCAAGAATACTGAAACGTCATTTTGTAAAATGTAGAACAAAGGACAAGTCACTTACGGTAATTAATGTATTTTAAAGATTACAGCCATGATGTAGATTTTTCTAAAGCAGAGTATTGCCCTGAAATGTATACTGTCATTATGTGTCCTCAGGATCAGAGAAGGCTGGATATAAAGTATAGGTACATTTTATTTTAATAAAAATGTAATTTTTAGAAAATCTTATTAATGTTTATGGACTTCACCAAATTAGTAAATGCATGGATAACAGAAGCTTGCAAAAAAGAGAGGCAGTCCATGGTAAAGATCAAAATGAAAGAAAGAAAGTCCTAGGGCCTGATTAAGTAAGACTGGCGTTTCAGATGCTAATCTCAATGAGTGGTGTGCAGGAATAAGATGCTCCGAATTTATTAAGAGGTGCTTAATGAACTTTGTGCATCTTATCAGTGGCATCTGACTCTGTGCTACTTGACAGAAATATTACTCCAGTTAGGGATTGGAGTAACATTTCTGGTGCAAGAAACACCGCCACTTTCCATGAATTTGATTTCCATGAATTTGCAACTATTCACACTGTTTTTCTCCATCTTTCTGGTGTAAACTCTTTGATGTATTTACCGTCTAATGTTGTTCCTTCTTCCTTGTTCCCAACTCTTTGTCTGATTCTTCCCTGGTTCTATGTTAAAAAATGCAGTTTGTTACAGAGAACAGAATCTTAAACATATTCTGACAAGCTGTTAACAAAGGTAATTGCATTAACTAGAGTTGGGCATCCTGTCTATTCAAGGGTCCTATTGTGGTCTCTTACTAATATGGTATGAATACCCTTTATGGGTAACATTGTTCTTGTGGAGCTAGATTGCTATAATGGGATTAGGTTAGTATTACTTTCTTCAGGTAATTTTTCCGACCTTAAAGCCAACTTGTCATTTCAGGGGACTTATAAATAGGCTGTTGTGTGTGTGTATATAGCCACATGCTATTAGATGCCATTATCTAACATGTATCTTACTTTTGTACCATACTTTTTTTCACCAGATTTCCCTTCTATATTCTATCTCTACTTTCTAATGTGTCTGAGCTAGTTGATGTGTCTGAGCTGCAATGATGTCTCCCATACAAAGCATAAATACAGATAAAAGGATACATGCTCCTCTGTGCAACACATCCCATGAAGAAGCAGCAGCCTCATTGAAGGCATTATACAATAGCACTGAGCTGTGTGTCTGTGAATACAGCACTGTAGTGAAATAAATTTGCTGGAAGCTGCTGCAATATCTGTCTCTGCTTGGTATCTCACTGTACTGGGTGCACCTCGCTTCTTCTCCACATTCTTCTCTTTATAGAGTTTAATCAACACTATAACCTGATACTTCTGTTTGAGCTGTTTTTCATAGTGGATAGTGGGTTATGGAAACATGGGTGAGGGGAAAAAGTGGCTCATAAGTGAGGAAAGAAGAATATTTTGCGGATAAGTTATATTACAATGTACAGTATTTTATATTCACTTGAACTACTGATTTAAGTTTGTTTAAACGACAGCTTTCCATAGGTTCCACGGTCCCGATTCCAGTTGTCACCAGTCACCACACATTGAATCGCAGACTCTGTGTCCATTTTTAATGGTTCAACTTTACTCAACAACAAAGAATCCATGGCAGTCTCAATACAGCATGTGTTCGTTTTTACAGCCTAAGTTTTCCCTCTCAATGCTGACCTCCCTGACCTCTGAAATACTCATCCTGGCTCTGCAGTCCCAATGCTTCTGCGCCCAATTTCCTACTCTGATCCCCTTCCCGCTCCCTTTGTTGGGAGATGAAACCTAATTCGAGCAGTAGGCCACAGATTCTCAAAGGGATACCATTGAAGACAGTGGCAGCCGTCCGCATTCTTGTGCATCTTGTGCTTTTCCATAGTGTGTAGCCCTCTGGCCTACTCTGCCTCTTTCTAAATCACTCTCCAGCACTAACTTGATGTTGCAACTATAATACACTGCTTTCTACAACTCACTGTGACTAAACTAAACTGATATCAGGAAGTGTCCTACTCATTTTACTGCTCCTACACCTCCCAACTGGTAAATCCCCTACACAGGGGCTGTACTCATCTATACAGGTCCTTCTCAAAAAATTAGCATATAGTGCAAAATTTCATTATTTTCCATAATGTAATGATTACAATTAAACTTTCATATATTTTAGAATCATTACACACCAACTGAAATTTGTCAGGTCTTTTATTGTTTTAATACTGATGATTTTGGCATACAACTCCTGATAACCCAAAAAACCTGTCTCAAAAAATTAACATATTTCAACCGTCCAATAAAATAAGTGTTTTTTAAAAACAAACAAAAAACCATCAAATAATAAAGTTCAGTTATGCACTCAATACTTGGTCGGGAATCCTTTTGCAGAAATGACTGCTTCAATGCGGCGTGGCATGGAGGCAATCAGCCTGTGACACTGCTGAGGTGTTATGGAGGCCCAGGATGCTTCGATAGCTGCCTTAAACTCATCCAGAGTGTTGGGTCTTGCGTCTCTCAACTTTCTCTTCACAATATCCCACAGATTCTCTATGGGATTCAGGTCAGGAGAGTTGGCAGGCCAATTGAGCACAGTAATACCATGGTCAGTAAACCATTTACCAGTGGTTTTGGCACTGTGAGCAGGTGCCAGGTCATGCTGAAAAATGAAATCTTCATCTCCATAAAGCATTTCAGCCGATGGAAGCATGAAGTGCTCCAAAATCTCCTGATAGCTAGCTGCATTGACCCTGCCCTTGATGAAACACAGTGGACCAACACCAGCAGCTGACATGGCACCCCACACCATCACTGACTGTGGGTACTTGACACTGGACTTCAGGCATTTTGGCATTTCCTTCTCCCCAGTCTTCCTCCAGACTCTGGCACCTTGATTTCCGAATGACATGCAAAATTTGCTTTCATCAGAAAAAGTACTTGGGACCACTTAGCAACAGTCCAGTGCTGCTTCTCTGTTAGCCCAGGTCAGGCGCTTCTGCCGCTGTTTATGGTTCAAAAGTGGCTTTACCTGGGGAATGCGGCACCTGTAGCCCATTTCCTGCACACGCCTGTGCACAGTGGCTCTGGATGTTTCTACACCAGACTCAGTCCACTGCTTCCTCAGGTCCCCCAAGGTCTGGAATCGGTCCTTCTCCACAATCTTCCTCAGGGTCCGGTCACCTCTTCTCGTTGTACAGCGTTTTCTGCCACATTGTTTCCTTCCAACAGACTTCCCATTGAGGTGCCTTGATACAGCACTCTGGGAACAGCCTATTTGTTGAGAAATTTCTTTCTGGGTCTTACCCTCTTGCTTGAGGGTGTCAATGATGGCCTTCTTGACATCAGTAAGGTCGCTAGTCTTACCCATGATGGGGGTTTTGAGTAATGAACCAGGCAGGGAGTTTTTAAAAGCCTCAGGAATCTTTTGCATGTGTTTAGAGTTAGATAGTTGATTCAGAAGATTAGGGTAATAGGTCGTTTAGAGAACCTTTTCTTGATATGCTAATTTTTTGAGACAGGTTTTTTGGGTTATCAGGAGTTGTATGCCAAAATCATCAGTATTAAAACAATAAAAGACCTGACAAATTTCAGTTGGTGTGTAATGAATCTAAAATATATGAAAGTTTAATTGTAATCATTACATTATGGAAAATAATGAAATTTAGCACTATATGCTAATTTTTTGAGAAGGACCTGTATTAACCCCTAACTAACTGTATTTAACTATTTTGTAACCTATAGTGCCGTCCACTGTACTAAACCCCATCCTAGCTACAGCTACCTTATTATCATATCTTTTACATCTTTCCCTAATCTTGTCACAATATCAAAAGATGCAAGTACATGGAAAACCCATACACAATATAATAACCACATTATTATAAGAAAGGTACAGATAAGCATCATTTACATTACATTAACTATGCACACATTGTCTTTAGGGAAAGAGGCACATGACAGCTCCTGTCACACACTTACATACCTTTCTCCTTAAATATGGTCATCCCTAACAATATAATAGCAGTAAGATACCCCTTGTACATATAAAACCACTTTTAAATAGCCGTTACTTTCCCAGTAAACACCAAGTGTCCTTTACTTAATGAGCATCTCTGAACCTGCTGACCTTTACAGGTCCCGATCCCACTTGGTTGGGACCCTGGAACACACAGTTCAAGTTCCTTTTTAAACATGGGTCTACATGGCCCCAGTCCCTTCTCCTAGGGACCCAGACACTGAATGTTCAAGTTGTTTTCCCAAAACATGGGTCTGACTGACCCCTGGTCCATTTGCTCCTGTGAACCAGACACAGTGTGTCCGTTTAAAAACATAACAGGCCCATTGACCAACTAATCCTGCTCCAGGTATCCAAACACAGAAAGTCTATTTTAGCAAACATAATGGACCAGTGACAAACTCACCACAGCTCCAACAGTCCAGGAGTGTTCAAAGTCATTGTGGTCCTGCCCTGGCTCACTCCTTGGGCCGTCCTGCTTAGGTTTTTCCCCCTCCCTCCTTTTTGTAGACTACGGACTATCAAAATATGCTAAGTAGATGTAAAACCCATACACAATATAATAGCCACATTACTATAAGCAAGGTACACGTAAGCATCATTTACATTACAATACATCAACTATGCACATATTGTCATTAGAGGAAGAGGCACATGACATCTTTACAATTTTATCATAAACATTTTTTACAATTTTATCATAAAAACTACTGAAAAACTGAAAAAAAAGTACTATGAAAATTGTGAAAGGAAACTGAGCAATTTTGCTCTTGTTTTTAAGTTTTGTTTTCATAATGTTTAAAGTGCAATAAAAATATTTGGCAACATGATTCAGATCAGTATGATCATTTTACTAGAAAACCTGAATATTTTTCTTTTTAGAGAAATAGTAGCACATGCCCAGTGTAACTTATTTACACAAATGACTTTAGACCCCTGAGGTTTAAGATCCCTGGCTGAAACTATGGTATATGGAACAGCCCAATCAACACTAGAAAACGCCAGAATATCACAGACATTTTCTTTTTTCACATTGTTTCTTCCTATGAATATATAGTTAGTTGAGACTTAAGCACAGCTGCTGATGTGGCTATGCACAAAGTCTTATTTTCTTACCAAAAATAGATGAAGACATTGCGACTTTGCATCTTCCAAGAGGTGATCTCCCTCAATACTTTAACTTTAAATTAAGAATACATGTACGTAATATGCCAATTTTGTCTGACTTTTATGTTCTCATAGTCTCCTATGAGTCCCATAGAATGGACTCCTCATTATATATCTATACAATTCTGCATTAGCCATAAGGTAAATTAAACAGTAGAAAACAAGACAATGTAGGCATGAAGTTAATACACATTTAGACCTACAAAGGTAACAGAAATAGACACTGTACTTGAAAACAGAACAGAATCTCAGGAAAAATATATTTCAAGAATAAATGTAGCAATTAATTGTATGAACAACTTATAAAGTGAAGACTGATTTTATATTATCCTACTCATTGCTGAGAAATTGGGATATAATGCGAATACCTGCAACTGCCTATAGGCAAAGCAACAAAAGTGTAGCTGCTGAATCATCAAACCGAATATAACATGCAGGAGAAATTAAATGCACAACACGAAGTAATAGTAAAGCATTTATAAACATGAGATAATTAGTTTTATATTATTTCTATGTTTATGACAATACATTCCTTAAGGGGATAGACAACTTTCTCTGTTTAGTGCAGCTTTCCTCATAAAGTGACCACTGTTCATAAAATGGCTGCTGATAGATGAGCAGGTGACCAGACCTGTTCATCAGTCTCCTCTCCTCAATTATAAGACACCTCACATGGAAAAACTACTTTTCTATTTGAGGATGCTAATGGACAGGTCAGGCTACATGCTCCTCCATCAGCAGCCATCATATGGACAGAAGTGATAGACAGTTTGTAGTGAAAGCTGCACCAACAAGAGAAGACGGCCAACAGACGTCGGCGTACTATTACGCCTGACGTCGGAAAGGGGTTAAAGCTACTAGAGTTATGTTTAAACTCTATGATCAGTATGTTGTGGAAGCTTCTAGAAATAATGTTGCTAATAACTGGTTATTGTGTACACTAAATATGCTATTTCTACATTATGAATACATGTGTCATATGGCATTTTGAGACTCAAGACCATGTACATTTTTTATGTCACTTTTTTAAAGAATACATTTATCTCATGGTGTTAAATGTCCAAGAGGTCTTGCATCCTTCTCCTATGAAGGCCTCCCTTTTTCAGTCCATGCCATGTTTCTCAGGTAACCTCGCAAACATTTTTTTACCTCACCAATCGCCCTAAGGCTTTTACGGCTGGTTCAGTCAGAGGTGAGGTGCTTTAATATAAAGGAAAGATCTTTGAACAAATTATTAAAAACATGTATGCAAGTACCTGGATAAGAACGAAGTGATTAAACAGAGTCAGCATGGGTTTGTAATTAATATGTCATGTCAGACTAACTTAATTTCCTTCTATGACAGAATCACTGACTAGGTGGTTCAGGGAAATGCTGTAGATATAGTATATCTTGACTTCAGCAAAGCATTTGACAAAGTATCTCACACAATCCTTATTGAAAAAATGACTAAGTATGGAATGGACAAGGCAACTGTTAGGTGGATACATAACTGGCTTAGTGATCGGACCCAAAGAGTGGTCGTAAATAGATGCACATCCAGTTGGAAGAATGTCTCAAGTGGGGTACCACAAGGCTCTGTTTTGGTTCCTGAATTGTTCAACATCTTTATCAATGATTTAGATGAAGGAATTGTGGGTAAACTGATCAAATTTGCTGATGACACAAAGCTAGGAGGGGTAGCTAATACTAAAGAAGAGAGAGAGTGGATTCAAAAAGATATAAATAAACTGGAGCAGTGGGCAGCAACTAACAGAATGGTTTTTAATAGGGAAAAATGCAAAGTACTACATCTGGGCAATAAAAATGAAAAAAGCATTTACAAAATGGGAAGAATAGGGCTAAGTAACAGCACATGTGAAAAAGACTTGGGTATACTAATTGATCACAGACTGAACATGAGTCAACAGTGTGATGCAGCATCAAAAAAGGCAAATACAATTCTAGGATGTATCAACAGAAGCATACAGTCTAGATCACGTGAGGTCATTATTGCCCTCTATCCTCTTTGGTCAGACCTCATCTGGAATACTGTGTCCAGTTTTGGGCACCACATTTTAAAAAAGACATCAACAAACTGGAGCAAGTTCAGAGAAGAGCCACCAGAATGATGACCGGTCTGCAAACCATGTCCTATGAGGAATGGTTGCAGGATTTGGGAAGGTTTAGCTTGCAAAAAAGAAGACTGAGAGGAGACTTAATAGCTGTCTACAAATATCTCGACGGCTGTCACATTGTAGAAGGATCATCTTTATTCTCATTTGCACAAGGAAAGACTAGAAGCAATGGGATGAAACTGAGTGGGAGGAGATAGATTAGATATTAGAAAAAACTTTTTGACAAGTAGGGTGATCAATGAGTGGAACAGGCTGTCACGAGAACTGGTGAGTTCTCCTTCAATGGAAGTCTTCAAACAGAGGCTGGACAGACATCTGTCTTCTGTCTGGGATGATTTAGAGAATCCTGCTTTGAGCAGGGGGTTGGACCAGATGGCCCAGGAGGTCCCTTCCAACTCTACCATTCTATGATGCTATGATTCTATGATTCTATGAAAGTACTCTTGTGCACAGTTGCCTTAAGTTTGTCGGGAGATTTCTACTTCACTAGGTTTAGCGCTAGCCAGGTATATATTATCTCTTTTCCTACTCCAGACTTTCATGCTACAACTAGAGTTATTTCCAAGCTCAATCCTAAGTATATTACAAACCTACCTCTCAGCACACAAGTTTACAACTTCTTGCAGTGGTTCTTGGTCTTAGTCACATCTGGCCACAGTAATTTAGGTAACACAAGTGAATCTCCAGTTAGCCTATACTTCATAGCTTTCCTGCATTATACAATTTTCTTTCTACAGGTCCCAGTTTGCATAAATTGTTGCTATTAAGCATGCCTTGCTGCAAGATTCCAGAATGCATTTGCTTCTCTGTTATGCCTGTGTTTAACCATTGTCCTGCTGAAATATTCAAGATTGTTTTCCTGTTATTAACTGTTTCTCTGATGGAAGATTCAAATTTCATTTAATCATACTACTGTCCTGGTTCTTGCTGATATTCAAGACCCACGTCACTCACCATCGCTTCCGTCCGTACTACCCACCCTGACCTATGGCTTAGTGTTGCATTACTTTATCTAATAAATTTTTTTATTATATGTTTATTACATGTTTTTCATCTGATTGAAAAACAGTAGTAACATGGATTGCCTATATTCAGTGGTAATGATGACTAATGAGTTGTTAACCACTACATCAGTAGTAGTAATTGATAGTCTTGACTTTAAAAATAACTCATTCAGTATTGCTTTGAAAACTTTTAAAATAAAAATTGAAATTCCCCTTTATGTTAAGAATCATAAGTGAAAAAGTATGTGATCAGAATAATGGGAGGTGTCAAGTTAAGTCTGGAAATCACTATCTAAAATAAGCCGAAAAAAAAAAACAGTTTAGGTGGAAAATTGTTCAGATGCACATATAAAATAACTATTCTAGGTACCGTCTCTCCCCAACGGTGACACACATCATTTTTGGACACAGGCACTCAGCGCCATGGATCTGCAAGGTTTTTCTTAATAAAACAACGCTATTTGCTCTGCTTTTTGTCCTATGGTGTCCTACACGGTTCATATTAAATTTGCCATGCTGTACTCAGTAGGTAACCACTACTTCGGGTTACACCTAACTAGACGCTCTACAATTTTCCATCTAGGATATAATGCATCCAGCCTTATAGGATACCCCTCCTGGATACTCAGTCCACTACCGTTTGGGCTTCTACTTACGGTTCCTTCTACTAGTTCCTTCTACTTACAGTTCCTTCTAC
>JARQOD010000001.1:863909848-863931655 GCA_033576555.1 Oophaga sylvatica | reverse complement strand
AGTGAGCATCTGTGTGTGACTCCGGAAATATATACGGAGATTCAAATTTTCCCCTACACCCTATACAGCTGTACACTTCTGATACAGTACTGTATATCTGCTGTTTGTAATACTGTCAAATCCATATTGAGAGAGCGTATGTGTGTGACTCCGGAAATAAATACGGAGATTTAAATTTCCCCCTACACCATATACAGCTGTACGCTCCTCATACAGTACCGTATATCTGCTGGTATTACGGTCAAATACATACCGAGTGAGCGTCTGTGTGTGACTACGGAAATATATACGGAGATTTCAATTTTTCCCTACACCGTATACAGCTGTACGCTTCTGATACAGTACCGTATATCTGCTGTTTGTATTATGGTCAAATACATACTGAGTGAGCGTCTGTGTGTGACTCTGGAAACATATACGGAGATTTAAGTTTTTCCATACACCGTATACAGCTGTACACTTCTGATACAGTACCGTATATCTGCTGTTTGTATTACGGTCAAATCCATACTGAGAGAGCGTCTGTGTCTGAGTCCGGAAATATACACAGAGATTTAAATTTTCCCTACACCGTATACAGCTGCACGCGCCTCATACAGTACCATATATCTGCTGGTATTTTTGGTACATTTTCCCAAACGTGAGGAAGTATGGTGGAAGAGGCCGCGGACGTGGGCGGGTGGGGCTAGCTGGTACTGATGGTGGTGGTGGTGCATCTACTTTTAGTGCCAAAAGCACAATAGCACCTAAGGCAGGATGTGTTGAGCCTGCGTCATCGTCAGGCTCCAGAAGGCCTGGAAGGCTCCCTTTTCTGGGAGTAGGTAAACCGCTTTTAAAGCCGGTGCTTCAGGATCAGGTTTTGGCTTACATTGCCAAACCAGCCTCCAGCTCTATCGCCTCCTCTTCTGAAGTTTCAAACAATGCAAGCACTGAGTCGTCAGTGCAGGCTTCTGGTCAGGAACAACACCTTTCCTTGTGTCCTTCACCACCACCAAAAGTGAAGGATGCGGCAGGCCACACTTCAGATTACTCCCTGGAGCTCTTTTCACATACCATGTCTAAGTTATCAAGTGAAATCCTGAATTTCCCAGTCCAAGATGAATATGACATGGAGTGCACTGATGCACAGCCAGTGCTATATGATTCTGCTGGTACATTCACCCAGAGCACTGCATTGCCCTCGCAGTCTACTGAGCCAGATTCTGACCCTGATGAAACTCAGGTGCCCCTTCCCGCATACTATACCACCTTACACGGTGACACAGAGGAAGTTGCAGATGAAATTGATGAGGAGGTGATGGATGACTCAGTTGTTGACCCGGATTGGCATCCATTGAGGGAAGAGGGTGCCACTGGCAATAGCTCAGAAGAGGAGGAGGATCCGCAGCAATCATCGACATCGCAGCTATGGTTATCTGGCAGGCCCGTAGCAGTCCAAAAACGTGTAAAAAAACAAAAAGAGTTGCAGGACAGCTTGGCCAGATGGTCAAATTAGCACAGCGTGCAAGCCCTGGAAAGTTTTCCCATAGTAGGAAGAGTGCAGTGTGTCACTTTTTTTGACCAAAATCCTATTGATGAGGCAAAGGTTATCTGTAAGAAGTGCGGAAGGACCTTTAGCCGAGGGAAAAATCTCTGAAATTTGAATACCAGTTGCATGCTTAGACATGTAAACACCATGCACTTGCAAGCGTGAACGGACTACAAAACCTCAGGTAGCACACGTGCACCTGCTCCGACTGAAGGTAGCCAGCAACGCTACATCGCTTCCCCCACTGTAAGCCCACCAGTTAGCACACCACCAGCAAGAAATATTGAGGTGTCGTCGTAAGGCCAAAGCAGTCAGGGAATCACAATGTTTTTCCAACGAAATACTGAATCTAGGTCATCACCACCACCATCACCATCACCAACCCCCTCTCAGTCCGCCATGTCCATCGCTAGTTCCACCACATGCAGCTCTCAAGTCCAGCTCACCCTAGCAGAGACTCTTAGTAGCACAAGAAAGTACTCATCCCCTCATCCGCGTACACTGGCTTTGAATGCCTACATTGCCAAACTGATCTCATTAGAGATGATGCCCTTCCGTTTGGTTGAAAGCGCAGCGTTCCGAGAGCTCATGGCCTATGCTGTCCCACGCGATGACCTACCCAGTCGGCACTTCTTTTCTAGAAAAGCCATCCCTGCTCTCCACCTGCATGTGAAAGACCGCATTGCCCATGCACTGAAACAATCAGTGAGTGGAAAGGTGCACCTCACAACAGATGCATGGGCCAGTAGGCATGGCCAGGGCCGTTACGTGTCCATCACTGCGCACTGGGTTAATGTGGAGGATGCAGGGTCCACAGGGGACAGCGGCGGTGGGACACTGCTGCCTAGCCCACAGTATAGGCAACAGTTGGCTGTAGGCGTTCAACCCTCCTCCTCCTCCAGAAGCGAAAGTTCGTCGACAGAGCGCTGTCGCACGAGCACTCCATCCGCAGCTGCCAGTGCTGCACACGAGGTGTCCCACTATCTAACAGCTATTGGTAAGCGTCAGCAGGCTGTTTTAAAGATGATGTCTTTAGGCGACAACAGACACCGTGGAGGTACTGGCCGACTACTTTCAGCGAGAAACTGAGTCATGGCTGGGCAGTCTACATCTTGAGCCAGGCAAGGTAGTCAGTGATAACGGACATAATTTTGTGGCGGCCAAAGCCCTGGCAAAACTCATACCTTGCCTGGCTCACACCTTGAACCTGGTGGTGCAGTGCTTCATAAATAATTATCCGGCATTACCCACCCTGCTCCATAAGGTGCGAAGACTGTGCTTGCACATCAGTCGCTCGCCCGTAGACCCCAGTCGTATGCAGAGGCTGCAGCGATCGCTCCACCTCCCCAAGCACCGCCTAATCATAGACATTGCAACAAGGTGGAACTCCACCATGCACATGGTTGAAAGGCTGTGCGAACAGAGGCAGGCTGGAATGCATTTGTGGGAGGATACAGGGGCAGGCAGTTTGAGGGCAGACATCGAGTTGTTGGGTGTGCTGTGGTCAGAGCTGAAAGACCTCTGTAAAGTCCTTCAGTGTTTTGAGGAATGCACACGGCTGGTAAGCGCAGATGACGCCATCATAAGCATGAGCATCCCACTTATGCATCTGCTCATGCAAACTTTGACGCACATTAAGGATCAGGCGTCTGCAGCGGAGGAGGAGGTGGAGGAGTAGGGAACCCTTGATGACAGTCAGGCATTGTCTGCTCAGGGAACTGTCCTGGACGAGGTGGAGGAAGAAGAGGAAGAGGAGGAGGAGGAGGAGGGGGATGATTATTTTGGGGAGGAGGATGCTTCTCAGGGGCAAGAGAAAAAGTGACCCCCGAATTGCCAAAATTATGAAGGATGACGACTACTGATTGGCCAGCATCCTCGATCCACGCTATAAAGGCAAATTACAGAACATCATGCCACAAGAGAACCTAGAGCTAATACAGTCGAAATGGCGTTGGAGAGAGGGGTTTCATAACCATGTTGTGGACTGATTTCTCGAGTAGCGCTCACACGACTGGTAATACTGAATCAATTGCAACAGACAGGAGACAGCAGTTGTTAACTATGGTTCAAAATTACCTCTCCTCCCCTATCGATGTTCTCCCTCACAGTTCATTCCCCTTTGACTACTGGGCCTGTAAACTGGACACCTGGCCTGAATTGGCACAATATGCCTTACAGGAGCTCGCTTGCCCTGCTGGTAGTGTGCTATCAGAAAGAGTTTTCAGTGCTGCTGGATCAATCCTGACAGAAAGAAGGAGCCGGCTGGTGATCTCACCTTCATTAAAATGAACCATGCCTGGGTTTCAAAGGATTTTCTACCACCTTCCTCTGATGACACATAGGTTGCCAGAAAAATGGCTCTCTTTGTCCTCCTCTTCGTCCTACTTCTCCAATTCCTCCATTTGCAGCTGCTGAACGTCCAGCCTGCACCTCAACATATGAGCAGGTGGGGGGGCCCACTCGCCGTCAGACACACAGGTGTACTATGAGGGGCCCTGTTCCAGTGCCGGTGCCCACGATTTGCCCCCGCTTGCTCAGGGCCCCAGCACTTGCAATACTTACCTCTCCCTGCTCCACCGCTGTGACGTCTTCCGTGTGTCCTGACAGTGATATTCAGGTCAGAGAGCGCGATGACGTCACCTCTGTGCGTCCTCTGCCTGAACAGTCACAGTGCAGAGAGCTTGAAGATGGCGACGCTGAGGAGTCCAGAGTAGAGCAGTGCACAGCGAGGAGAGGCATTTCATTTTTTTAATGTTTGGGGCAATATATGGGGAGCATTATATACTGGAGAATTATATTTGGGGCCCATCATACACTTGAGCATCATAGATAGGGCCCATTATACACTGGAGCATTATATATGGGGCCTATCATACACTGGACCATTATAAATGGGGCCCATCATACACTGGAGCATCATATACTGGGCCCATTATACACTGGAGCATCATATATGGGGCCCATTATACACTGGAACATCATATATGGGGCCCATTATATACTGGATCATAATATGGGGCCCATTATATATGGAGCATTATATAGGCCCATCATACACTGGAGCATCATCCATGGAGCCCATCATATAATGGAGCATCATATAGGGCCCATTATATATGGCACATCATATAGGGCCCTTTATATATGGAGCATCATATGGAGCACATATGGGGCCTATTCTGTATGGAGCATTATATGGACCCCATTCTGTATGGAGCAATATGTGGGGCCCATCATATACTGTATGGAGCTTTACATGCAACTCATTATACTGTATGGAGCAATATGTGGGGCTCATTATACTCTATGGGGACCGTCCTATACTTTATGGCACATTATATGGGGACCATCATATACTGGAGCATTATGTGGAGCTCATCATATACTGTATGGAACATTATATGGGACCAATTATGTATGGAGCAATATATGGGGATCATTATTCTGTATGGAGCAATATATGTGGCTCATACTGTATGAAGCATTATATTGGGCCCATTATTCTGTATAGAGCATCATATATGGGACTCATTATTCTGTATGGAGCAATATATGGGGCTCATTATTCTGTATAGTGCAATATATGGGGCTCATTATTCTGTATGGCGCACTATGTGGTGCCCATAATACTGTATGGAGGAATATACTGTCCGGTTTTGAGCTATTGTAGAATTTACAATAGATATCACTCATGTAATATAAGAAGTGAAGTATTTGGCATTGTACTATACCTATATTTCTCTGCCGTATCGGAGTCTCATGAATTGTGGTATGTGTTAAAGGGGCCCACTGAGACTCTTTCGCCCGGGGCCCATGAAAACCTGGAGCCAGCCCTGCTCCTCCCCACAACTTTAGCCAAATAACCCCCAGTTTTCAATGCGTTACTATTATTATAAAGTAAATTAAGGTTGACAAGCTTAAGTAATAAGAATTGATGTCGTTGGCATTGAAATGGGCACTGCAGGTGTGTTTACCATCATCCACTCACTGCCGACATTTATTCCCCATTGACTTGCATTGGGGTCGGGTTTCGGTCGGAACTCCAACTTTTGCCGATAGTCGGCCGATTTCGTTCGACTCGACATTTGATAAAGTCGGGTATTCCGAAACCCGACTTGACCCTCCCGGAGGCAAAGTCGCTTATCTCTAGTGATAACGTCTCCAATGAAGGGAAAGCGATGGCTTTCTCTCTACACGGCTCCAAAGACTATACCAGTGTTCTGTTCCCAGGAGCATCCCTGCCTCTTGATTGTCTTCCTCTGGGTAACGGGCTGAACATGGATCCTGAGTGTATTCCTTCAGCTCCCAAGTGGTCAGTGGGTGAAGATACCAAGACAGAAGTTTACTCATCCTCTAACCCGGAAGACGTGGTCCAGTTTTTTCAGGGTAACGGGCTGAAGATGCTTCCTGAATGTATGCCTTCAGTTTCCATGTGGCCGGTTGGTGAAGATACCAAGACAGAAGTTTATTCATCTCTACTTTCCACCAATCTGGAGGAAGAGGCCCAGGTCATTGTGGAGGTTGACCTCGTCGGGCACCAAGAGACTGGGCATTCTGTGATTCCTGATGGCACGCGTACCTGATTTTACCCAAATGATGTCTTGATGGCCTGGACTGTGTGAGGTCCAATACTTATTCTGCAGGTCATCCTGGCAGGCTTGAAGAAGAGGGGCGTAAAAGGGGGGGTACTGTAACAACCCTGCCGGCTACACTCCATGGCTTCTCATCTCCCACCTGCCTTACACACCAACTTACTCACTACTCCGGACCATGCTGTGAATTCTGTCTTCTGCCGGCTACATGCTGTGTGCCTCATGTCTCCTGCCTGCTCTGTGCATGCTTCCTGGCTGTTAGCATAGGGGGCACTTCCTGGTTCTTATATAGTCAGTTTGCACCTTCCTAAGGTGTCCTCAGCCAATTGCCAAGAGTCCTCTGGTATTTAAGGCATCCAAGCCCATAGGAGGATGCCTGTACAACGCTTTATCGCAGTTAGAGTTTTGCTGCTGAACTGCCATGTCCTGTCCTGTTTTCTCTGGGGGCTGAATACCCAGATCTGTTTCTGTGCACTGTGTTTCTTGTGCCGCCCATCAGGAGGCTATATATCCTGGTTCCTGTGCCTTGACATGTTCCTGTTCTTGTCTGAACTGAGTCTTATACCTGTACCCATTTATATCCTTGTCTTTAGCCTTCCCAACCCTGCTGTGTGCATCCTTGTGTTTACTCCTGCTCTGCTCGCCACACCCTGTGGCTCTGCTCTGCTTTCGGCTCCACTCCTTGTGGTTCCACTCTGCTCTCGGCTCCACTTCTTGCGGTTCTCTGCTTTGCACTTGCTCTGCACCCCTGTGGTTCTGCTTTTGCTCCGCACTCCTGCGGTTCTGCCTTTGATCTGCACTCCTGCGGTTCTGCCTTGGCTCCACATGCCTGCAGATCTACCTTTGCTCCCTACACCTGGTGGTTTTTGTACATTCTGCCTCCCAAAAATCGTAATAAAAGCGATCAAAAAATGTCTTGTACCTAAAAATGGTACCAATAAACACGTCAATTTGTCCCACAAAAAATAAGACCTCACATGACTCTGTGGGCCAAAATAAGGAAAAATTATAGCTCTTAAAATGTGGTGATGCAAAAACAATTTTTTTAGCTTATGACAGCTGCCAATCATAAAAACCCGATATAAAAACTCAATATAAATAGTAAATCAAACCCCGTATATATCACCCCTTAGGGAAAAATAATAAAATTTAAAAAAACTAATTATTTCTATTTTCCCGTTAGGGTTAGGATTAGAGTTAGGGTTTGGATTAGGGTTAGGGGTGTGTTAGGGTTAGGTTTGTGGTTAGGGTTATGGTTAGGGTTGGGAGTAGGGTTAGGGGTGTGTTGGGGTTAGGGTTGGAGTTAGAATTGGGGGTTTCCACTGTTTAGGCACATCAGGGGCTCTCCAAACGTGTCATGGCGTCTAATCTCAATTCCAGTCAATTCTGCATTGAAAAAGTCAAACGGTCCTCCTTCCCTTCTGAGCTCTGCCATGTGCCCAAACAGTGGTTTACCCCCACACATCGGGTATCGGTGTACTCAGGGCAAATTGCACAATAACTCTTGGGGTCCAATTTCTTCTGTTACCCTTGGGAAAATAAAAAAATTAGAGGCAAAAATATCATTTTTGTGGAAAAAAATATGATTTTTTATTTTTATGGCTTTACGTTATAAACTTCTGTGAAGCACTTTGTTAGGGTCTGCGGAACACACCAAATATATGAGGTAGAGAGGTGCGCTCGCAGCCCGGAGTCCACCGTGCAGGCGGAACCTGCTGCTAGTAAAATGGCGAAAGTAGCGAACTCTGTTATCCCGCAGAGTCGCTAAAATAAACGCCGTAGCGCGTTGTGGCAGTAAGTGCGAACTCTGTTAATACCCAGAGCCGCTAACGGAAATGCCACAGCGCTATATGGCGATAGGTGCGAACTCACTTAGCTTCAGTGAGCCGCAAAGTAAAATGCTAGGGCGCTGTCTAGCGTCGAAAGCAAACCCTGTTACGTCACAGGGCCGCTGAGGAAAAGTGCTGTGTCCTGTTAGGCTCTCAGGTACACAGTTAAGTGCTAAGCGTACATAACGCGTGATCATGTGCTAATGTCCTCGCGGGAGTCACCCGCAATCTATGGCGTCTGAACGCCAGACCCTGAATACGGCAATCAAAACTCCTCACCGGTTACGCCGGTAATCTAGGGCATCTAGGACACCGACCCTGGCCAGCTACCATACCAAACTCCTGACTGATTAAGTCGGTATTCTAATGGCTTATTTCAGCCGGGTCCCTAACCACACATACGCATGATCACACTGGCGCATAGCATACAATGGTTGATATTAGCGCATGGCGGCCCAGCCATGCTACCCTTTTATAGCAACAGCTACAGGACCTTCCAGGAACAAGGACCAATGAGAAGCTGTTACAAACACACGTAGCTACATGACCTTCCTGGCGGACCAATAGGAGCCGCTGCAGCACCTGAACATGTGACCCCTGATCTCCAATGAGAGATCTCACTCTGGGCATGCTCAGGTGGGAAAACGCAGGACTTTGTCTCAAAGACGGCTGCTCCAGCACTGGCTATAATAGCAGATCCAGGAAAGGCAGCAGCAAGTCACTGCACAGTAGAGGAGTGGGCAAGACGCCTGGACCGACGTCTCTGCTGAGCAGGCTCCACTGCGGCCGGAGATGAATGGGAGACTGCAGCGGGACGGGTTCGAGACTCCCCTTGTGCAGCAGCGGGAACTCGAACCCTAACATTACCCCCCCTCCTAGGGCCCCCCCTTCTCTGGGCCTCGCTGCGTTCAAAGGCAGCGATGAGCTGCGGAGTCGTGAACATGCTCGCAGGCTCCCAGGACCTATCCTCAGGCCCATAACCCCTCCAATCCACCAAATAAAATTTTTTGCCTCGTACCACCTTGCACCCAACAATGGCATTCACCTCGTAGTCGTCCGAAGACGAACCCGACGTCCCGGCAGATGACTCAGGCAACCGGGAGATGACACGGGTTTTAGGAGGGATACATGGAAGGTGTCGGAGATACCAAGGCGAGACGGAAGGGCCAAACGGTAAACCACAGGGTTCACCTGCTCGAGAACCTTGAAGGGACCCAAATAGCGGGTGCCAATTTAGTGGATTCCACCCGTAGCCTGATGTTTCGGGCGGAGAGCCACACTAGGTCGCCAGGAGAAAATGTCGGAGCGGGACGCCGATGAGATCGGCAGAAGACCTCATCCTTTCCTTGGAAGCCTGAATGGCATCCTGGGTGTGGTCCCATATGTCCCGTGCTTCCACAGCCCAGTCTGCCACCCTGGAGTCAGCGGAAACAACGGGCATGGGCACCGGTACCCGCGGATGCTGGCCGTAATTTAAGAGGAATGGGGTCTGTCCGGTGAGTCAGCCACAGCATTGTTTAGCGCAAACTCCGCCCACGGAAGCAGAGATGCCCAGTCATCCTGCCTGGCAGAGACAAAATGTCGCAAGTAGGTGACCAAGGTCTGGTTGGCCCTCTCTACCAACCCATTCGTCTCGGGATGATATGCAGAGGAGAGGTTCAATTCAATGCAGAGTAGATGACACAACTCTCTCCAGAACCGAGACGCAAATTGAGGACCTCGATCGCTGACAATCTTGTCTGGCATACCGTGTAGACGGAAGATGTGTCTAATAAATAATGCTGCCAAGGCCCGTGCGAAAGGTAACCGTTGTAGCGGCACTAAGTGCACCATTTTGGAGAAGTGGTCGGTGATCACCCAAATGATAGTGCAACCCCGAGACTTGGGTAAGCCCACCACAAAGTCCATCCCAACCATCTCCCAGGGCCTGTCTGCCACCGGCAAAGGAAAAAGTAACCCAGCTGGCCGTTGTCGAGGGGACTTGTTCCTGGCGCAGGAGACACACGCCTGAACATACTCCCTGATGTCACGGACCATATGTGGCCACCAGTATGTCCTCGCCAATAGCTCAGTTGTCCTCTTTGCCCCAAAGTGTCCACCCACCCTGGACGAGTGTGCCCAAGAGAGTACCTCCGGTCGCAAATTAGTGGGCACAAAAGTCTTGCCCGGAGGCACAGACTCTAGCGAAACCGGGGCTACAGTTCTCAGGCTTTTTTCAGGGACAATAAGCCGAGGCTCCTCATCCTCCTCCTCTGATGACACTAAGGAGCGAGAGAGAGCGTCGGCCCGAACATTCTTCTCACCGGAGAGAAAATGGAGGGTGAAATGGAACCGAGAGAAGAATAGGGACCATCTGGCCTGGCGAGAATTTAGCCGCTGAGCCGTTTGCAAATATATCAAGTTCTTGTGGTCGGTGAAGACTTGGAAGGGAAAACGAGCTCCCTCCAGAAGATGTCTCCACTCTGAGAAGGCCAATTTCATAGCCAGCAACTCCCTGTCCCCGATAGAATAATTCCTCTCTGCTGGTGTAAAGGTCTTAGAAAAGAAGAAGCAGGGATGCTTCCGACCTTGAGCATCCTTTTGATATAGGACTGCTCCAGCACCAACAAAAGAGGCGTCCACCTCTAAAACAAACGGTTTATCAACATCAGGGCGATGTAATATGGGAGCACTGGCAAAATACGACTTGATGGAAGAGAACGCCTTGGAGACTTCCTCAGACCACAACTTGGGATTTGCTCCCTTCTTGGTGAGGGCTACCAAGGGAGCTACCAAAGTCGAGAAATGGGGAATGAACTGGCGATAATAATTAATGAACCCCATAAAGCGCTGCACCGCTTTAAGAGAATGGGGTTCTTGCCAGTCCATTACAGCCTGTAGTTTGGCAAGGATCCATAGCCAATCCCTGGGCAGAGATGATATAGCCCAGAAAAGGTAAGGACTCCTGCTCAAACAACATTTCTCCAGCTTGGCATAGAGGGAGTTTGCCCGTAAGAGGTCGAAGACTTTGTTGACATCCCTCCGGTGAGAGTCTATATCTGGTGAAAAGATGAGAATATCATCCAGATAGACTACCACAGAGGTGGAGAGCATATCCCGGAAGATATCATTGACAAAGTCTTGGAAAACAGCGGGAGCATTACAGAGCCCGAAGGGCATCACCAGGTATTCGTAATGCCCATCCCTGGTATTAAAAGCTGTCTTCCACTGTCCCCCTCACGGATGCGAATTAGGTTATAGGCACCACGTAGATCAAGCTTGGTAAATACTCTTGCTCCTCGGAGCCTATCAAAGAGCTCAGAGATTAGGGGCAACGGGTACTTATTCTTGATGGTGATGGCGTTAAGACCCCTGTAGTCAATGCATGGACGTAATTCTCCGTTCTTCTTTTGCACAAAGAAGAACCCTGCCCCTGCTGGTGACACCGACTTCCTAATGAACCCTCTTGCCAGGTTCTCCTGAATGTACTGGGACATGGCCTCCGTCTCAGGGAGCGAGAGGGGGTATACTCTCCCCCGAGGAGGTTCTGCTCCAGGCAAGAGATCAATAGGACAGTCGTAGGGGCGATGAGGTGGAAGAGTCTCCGCCGCCTTCTTGGAGAAAACGTCTGCATATGCCCAATAACACTGAGGAAGAGAAGTGAGATCTACGGGTATCTCTGTGGTGGTGACCTGAACGCACTCCCTGATACACCTGCCTCTACATGAATTACCCCAACCCAGTATCCTCCCAGAGGACCACTCAATATGGGGAGAGTGGTAACGGAGCCAAGGTACTCCCAGCAACACCTCGTCTATTCCCTCGGGCAGGACAAGAAAAGAAATACTCTCCTGATGGGACGGGGACATAGATAAAGTAAGAAGGATCGTCTGGTGGGTGATTTGGGAGGGCAGAGTTGATCCATTCATTACTCGCACAGTCACCGGTTGGGCGAGCATCACCAGAGGTATAGTGTGGCGGAGAGCAAATGCAGAGGACATGAAATTCCCCTCGGCTCCGGAATCCACACAGAGCTCAGCGGAGAGCGTGGCTGGACCTACTGTAATTGTCCCTTTAAAGGACAACTTGGTGGAAAATGCCGCAGTGTCTAGTGAACCTCCTCCCAAGGTCACTAGACGCGACCGTTTTCCCCGACCGCTGTGGACATTTGTTGGCATAGTGTCCTAACTGCTGGCAGATGTTACAGACCACGGGTACTCGAGCGGCCCGGGACTTAGGTTCCGCTCGAGAAACCTCCATGGCCTCATGGGAGTTGGGCGCCTGGCTGGAAGATTCCAGAGGTCTGGCGAAGGTGGGAGCCAGCCGGAACCTCTGCCTACACTGGGACCGCTCCAACCTCCGCTCGTGAAAACGGAGGTCGATGCGGGTAGATATGGCAATAAGCTTCTCCAGTGTGGCGGGAATCTCCCTGGTAGCCAAAGCATCTTTAACATGATCAGCCAGTCCTCGCCAGTAGACTGGAATGAGTACTTTATCCGACCAGTCTAGCTCTGAGGCCAGAGTCCGAAACTGGACGGAAAACAGACTGACCAAAGACGAACCCTGTGCCAATGCCAGCAGTTGTAGCGCCGTATCATGGGTGACCTGAGGTCCTAAAAAGACCTTTTTTAGAGCCTCCAGAAAACGAGGAGCACTCCGCACCACACGGTCGTCACGCTCCCACAGCGGGGTGGCCCACTCTAACGCTCTGCCTGACAGAAGCGAAATTATAAACCCACTTGTGCCCGATCCGTGGGGAAACGTGCAGCCAGAAGCTCGAGTTGTATAGAGCACTGACTCACGAATCCCCGACATTGCTTGCTGTCACCAGCAAACTTGTCTGGAAGCGGGAGGTGGGATATTGTGGGGGCAGAGGTGGCAGTGGACACACTGGCTGCAGCCACGCTAGCAGCCTGAACAGAGACTGCGGTAACATCCACAGCTGAGGTTGTGCACTCAAGAGCCGCCAACCTACCCTCCAGCTGCTGGATGTCCCGCAGTAGACGCTGGTCATCCGCCATTTTACCAGCCAGATCCTGGCGCTAATATTATGTTAGGGTCTGCGGAACGCACCAAATATATGAGGTAGAGAGGTGCGTTCGCAGCCCGGGGTCCACCGTGCAGGCGGAACCTGCTGCTAGTAAAATGGCGAAAGTAGCGAACTCTGTTATCCCGCAGAGTCGCTAAAATAAACGCCGTAGCGCGTTGTGGCAGTAAGTGCGAACTCTGTTAATACCCAGAGCCACTAACAGAAATGCCACAGCGCTATATGGCGATAGGTGCGAACTCACTTAGCTTCAGTGAGCCGCAAAGTAAAACGCTAGGGCGCTGTCTAGCGTCGAAAGCAAACCCTGTTACGTCACAGGGCCGCTGAGGAAAAGTGCTGTGTCCTGTCAGGCTCTCAGGTACACAGTTAAGTGCTAAGCGTACATAACGCGTGATCATGTGCTAATGTCCTCGTGGGAGTCACCCGCAATCTATGGCGTCTGAACGCCAGACCCTGAATACGGCAATCAAAACTCCTCACCGGTTACGCCGGTAATCTAGGGCATCTAGGACACCGACCCTGGCCAGCTACCATACCAAACTCCTCACCGATTAAGTCGGTATTCTAGTGGCTTATTTCAGCCGGGTCCCTAACCACACATACGCATGATCACACTGGCGCATAGCATACAATGGTTGATATTAGCGCATGGCGGCCCAGCCATGCTACCCTTTTATAGCAACAGCTACAGGACCTTCCAGGAACAAGGACCAATGAGAAGCTGTTACAAACACACGTAGCTACATGACCTTCCTGGTGGACCAATAGGAGCCGCTGCAGCACCTGAACATGTGACCCCTGATCTCCAATGAAAGATCTCACTCTGGGCATGCTCAGATGGGAAAACGCAGGACTTTGTCTCAAAGACGGCTGCTCCAGCACTGGCTATAATAGCAGATCCAGGAAAGGCAGCAGCAAGTCACTGCACAGTAGAGGAGTGGGCAAGACGCCTGGACCGACGTCTCTGCTGAGCAGGCTCCACTGCGGCCGGAGATGAATGGGAGACCGCAGCGGGACGGGTTCGAGACTCCCCTTGTGCAGCAGCGGGAACTCGAACCCTAACACACTTGGGGCTCAAAGTTTTCCCCACACATCTAGAAAAGTTCCTTTGGGGTTCTAGTTTCCAAAATGGGGTTTAGGCATATTAGGGGCTCTCCAAACACGTCATGACTCCCACACATCATTCCATCAAAGTCTGCATTCCAAAACGTTATCCAGCAAAACCACTAAAGGAGACTCAAGGTCTCCAAAAATTCAATATAAACAGCAAAAAAAGGCAGCAACACTCACCTGCCCAGATCTCAGAACAAATGCACTACAGGATGCAGCCAGCCCATTAAGCAAGATATAAGCAGCACAGGTGCAAAATACCAGATTAAACAGCCACTCTCCACATACCCATCCAAGGAGGGGTGACTGCCCAGTATACAATTGCACAATAGAAGCCCGCATAGGGTGCCGTTCACACAAGGACACTGCACAGTGTCTGGTTCACAGCCTATTAATCACGCCCCTACTATTCGACTAGGCGGGCTGGCCAGTACACTCTCAAATCGCACCAGTGTGAACACCCCTCATGCGAGACCAGACGTGCCTGGGCCTGGCTGCAACCTAAAAAATACAGTGCAAAAAATACAAAAATAGTGGGGTATTAGTTAATATTTTGGCCAAAATATGTAAGCTTGTAACCTGGCTGTTTAATCTGATATTTTGCACCTGTGCTGCTTATATCTTGCTTAATGGGCTGGCTGCATCCTGTAGTGCATTTGTTCTGAGATCTTGGCAGTTGAGTGTTGCTGCCTTTTTTTGCTGTTTATGTTGCATTCCAAAACGTCACTACTTCCCTTCCGAGCCCCGACGTTTGCCCATACAGTAGTTTTCTTCCACATATGGAGTATCAGCATACTCAGGACAAATTGGACAACAACTTTTGGGGTCCAGTTTCTCCTGTTACGCTTGGGAAAATAAAAAATTGGGGACTAAAAGGTCATGTTTGTGGAAAAAATATTATGATTTTTTTATTTTCACGCTCGGGCGGTATAAACTTTAGTGAAACACCTGGGGGTTCAAAGTTCTCACCACAAATCTTGACAAGTTCCTTGGGGGGGGGTCTAGTTTCTAAAATGGGGTCACTTGTAGGGGGTTTCCAATGTTCAGGCACATCATGGGCTCTCCAATCGCGACATGGCATCCGATCTCAATTCCAGCCAATTCTGCATTGAAAAAGTCAAACAGCGCTCCTTCCCCTCCGTGCTCTGCTATGCGCCCAAACAGTGGTTTATTCCCACATATTGGTTATCAGCGTACTCAGGACAAATTGCACAATAACTTTTGTGGTCTTGTTACCCTTAGAAAATATAAATTAGGGGTGAAAAGATCATTTTTGTGGAAAAATATGTTTGAATTTTATGGCTCTACATTATAAACTTCTGTGAAGCCCTTTGGTGTTCAAAGTGTCACCACACATCTAGATAAGTTCCTTGAGGGGTCTAGTTTCCAAAATGGTGTTATTTGTGGGGGTTTCCACTGTTTAGGCACATCAGGGGTTCTCCAAACGCGACATGGCATCCAGCCAAATTCTGCGTTGAAAAAGTCAAACGGCGCTCCTTCCCTTCCGAGCTCTGCCATACACCCAAATAGTAGTTTACCCCCACATAAAGGGTATCAGCGTACTCAGGACAAATTGCACAAGAACTTTTGAGTCCAATTTCTTCTGTTACCCTTGGGAAAATAAAAAATTGGGGGCAAGAAATCATTTTTGTGGAAAAAGTAAATTTTTTTATTTTTATGGCTCTACGTTATAAGCTTCTTTGAAGCACTTGGGGGTTCAAAGTGCTCACCACACATCTAGATAAGTTCCTTAGGGGGTCTACTTTCCAAAATGTTGTTGCTTGTGGGGAGTTTCCACTGTTTAGGCACATCAGGGGCTCTTCAAACGCAACATGGCGTCCGATCTCAATTCCAGCCAATTTTGCATTGAAAAGTGAAACGGCGCTCCTTCCCTTCCGAGCTCTGCTGTGCACCCAAACAGTGGTTTCCCCTCATATCCAGTATCAGCGTACTCAGGACAAATTGCACAACAACCTTTGTGGACCAATTTCTCCTGTTACTCTTGGTATAATAAAAAAAATTGGATCTGAAGAAAATATTTTGTGAAAAAAAGTTAAATGTTCATTTTTTTTAAACATTCCAAAATTCCTGTGAAGCACCTGAAGGGTTAATAAACTTCTTTAATGTGGTTTTGAGCACCTTTAGGGATGCAATTTTTAGGAATGGTGTCACTAATGGGTATTTTCTATCTTATAGACCCCTGAAAGTGACTTCAAATGTGATGTGGTCCCTAAAAAAAAAATGGTGTTGTAAAAATGAGAAATCACTGGTCAACTTTTAACCCTTATAACTTCTTAGCAAAAAAAAATTTGTTTCCCAAATTGTGCTGATGTTAAGAAGACATGTGGGAAATGTTACTTAGTAACTATTTTGTTGACATATTTCTCTGTTTAAGGGCATAAAAATTCAAAGTTTGAGAATTGCAAAAATTTTCACGATATTTTAATTTTTTTCATAAATAAATGCAAGTTATATCAAAGAAATTTTACCACTAACATGAAGTACAATATGTCACGAGAAAAAAATCTCAGAATAGGGGAAGATCCGTTGAAGCATTCCAGAGTTGTAACCTCATAAAGGGACAGTGGTCAGAATTGTAAAAATTGGCCCGGTCATTAATGTGCAAACCACCTTTGGGGGTTATGGGTTAAAGAGAAACTGTCACTTCATTTTTAGCAACTAAACTGTTGCCAGTGTGTTAATAGTGATGCCATGTGCATCACTAACAGGTTGTTTTCAATCAAAACGAAGCTGTAATAATCTCCAAAAAACACTTTCTATAGTTATATATAGTACCTTCCCTTTCAGTCATAGGGGTGCCGATTCATTTTCTTTCAGTGATGGGCTCGTCATATTGTAGACACCCACGCACTTTGATTGATGTTCCCGGGTGCGCCGACATCAGGAAAATCTGCTTTAACCCCTTAACCATGGGTATTTTTGGTTTTGCATTTTCATTGTTTGCTCCCCTTCTTCCCAGAGCCATAACGTTTTTATTTTTTGGTCAAAATGGAAGATGAAAATTTCATTCTCCAGCAGGACTTGGCACCGGTCCACACTGCTAAAAGTACCAATACCTGGTTTACAAACAACAGAATCACTGTGCTTGATTAGCCAGCAAACTCGCCTGGCCTTAACCCCATAGACAATCTATGGGGTATTGTCAAGAGGAAGATGAGAGACACCAGACCCAACAATGCAGATGAGCTGAAGGCTGCTATCAAAGCAACCTGGGCTTCCATAACACCTCAGCAGTGCCACAGGCTGATCGCCTCCATGCCACGCCGCATTGATGCAGCAATTTATGCCAAAGGAGCCCCGACCAAGTATTGAGTGCATTTACTGAACATACATTTCAGTAGGCCAACATTTTGGATTTGAAAATCATTTTTTCAAGCAGGTGATATAAAGTATTCTAATTTACTGAGATAATGACTTTTGGGTTTTCATTGGCTGCAAGCCATAATCATCAACATTGACAGAAATAAACTCTGCTTGTAATGACTCTATATAATATATGAGTTTCACTTTTTGTATTGGAGAACTGAAATGAATTAACTTGTTGATATTCTAATTTTGTGAGATGCACCTGTATATGGCTCGCCCATAGGTATTACATCTTGGGTACATTTCGTTGCTATATTGCTCATCTATAGACTGTTCTGTGGTTTGGAGTCCATTTTGTTTGTATTTAACGCTGAAAAAACTTGTTCTAAATTTATTGGTATTATATTGGTCACTCATAGGGTATTACATCTTATTGAGTACATTTCATTGTTATAAAAACGTCAAAAAACTTGCAAAATTTGTTTACACTTGTTTCTATTTTTAATCATTTGCATATCATTAACATACTGTGATTTTCATAATTCAACATCTTTTCTTTCTTTTGTGTTGAAATTTCAATGTTGAGAAGTCTTTTAATACCTTCTTTAAGTCAAAATTTCATATCCATTTTTATTTCTTCTTTATTGTCGCATCATCATATAAACTAATGTAGCAATATTTACTTTTCTTTTATGCCTTGTTTAAGATTTTCTTATGATACAATTATTAATGGCACATCAACAAAAAACTGCTCTTTAGAACCCACACCAATTAAAATTTCTTGTCTATTCTGTACTATCAGCTAATACACTGAATAAATAGATAGGTTGCTCCGTACAGTGGCATGTAAAAGTTTTGTCACCCCTGGCCAAAATTACTGTTATTGTGAACAGTTAAGCAAGTTGAAGATGAAATGATCTCTAAAAGGTCAAAGTTAAAGATGACGCATTTCCTTTGTATTTTAGGCACAACATTATATACATTGTCATTTTTTACAATTTAAAAATTACAAAAAGTAAAAATCTACCAATGCAAAAGTTTGAGGAAAACTTTTGTGCTTAGATAACTTTTACCAAAGTTTCAGACCTTAATTAGCCTGTTAGGCTAACCTTATGGTAAAAAAACAGCAGCCATGGGTTCTAAGCAGCAGCCTAGCACTATGAACATAGTGAGGCCCACAAAGCAGGAGAAGGCAGTAAGAAAATAGTAAATCATTTTCAAGTTGCCCTTTCCTCAGTTCAAAATGTAATTTAGAAATAATAGTTAACAGGAAAAATGGAGATCAAGATAATGTCTGGAAGACAAAGGAAAATTTTAGTGAGAGTTACTTTTAGGATTGCTAGAGAGGCAAATCAGTACCACCCTTGACTGTTGACTGCAAAAGACCTTCAAAAAATTTAGCAGACTCTGGAGTTATGGTACATTGTTCTACTGTTCAGAGACATCTGAAAAAATATGTCCTTTATGGAATAGTCATCAGAAGAAAACCTCTCCTGTGTCTCCACCTTAGAATTATGCATCAGACGTATTCAAAAGAACTTCTAAACAAGCCTTATACATTTTGGGAACAAGTCATATGGACAGATAAGGTTAAAATATAACTCTTTGGCCACAATGATCAAAGGTATGTGTGGAGAAAAAAGAGCACAAAATTTCATAAAAAGAACATCTCACCAACCATTAAGCATGGGGGGGGGGGATCAATCATGCTTTGGGGTTGTGTTGCAGCCAATGGCACAGGAAATATTTCCCGGGTAGAGAGAAGAATGGATTTAATGAAATTTCACCAAATTCTTGATGCCAATATAACACCATCTATAAAAAAGCTGACGTTGAAAAGAGGATGGCTTCTACAAATGGATAATGATCCTAAACACACATCAAAACCCACAATAGACTGCCTCAACAGGTGTAAGCTGAAGGTTTTACAATGGCCCTGGCAGTCCCCTGATCATTGAAAATCTGTGCCTAGACCTCAAAATAACAATGTATGTGTTACAAGGTGGCACGGGGTGTTAGTCGTGGGTGAGTTCACTAAGAAACAGTCAGTGAAAACCACGGCACCTTGTACATGAAAAGATAAATAAAGTCCCTTGTACTGCATGTGCAGCATGCATCACAGCACACTCTCAGGTTCTGTCAGATTCTCCTCAGCTGCTGCCATGTCAGCTCTGCAAATCACTTCAGAGACAAGGTCTTTTCTCCAACAGTTGAACTTTACTAAATAGTAGAATATTCATCACATAGGCAGCACAAGTCGAACACAGAGACATCTTATTATCTGCATTCTTCGCACAAGCAGCAGAAGTTAAACACAGAGACATCTTCTTATCTTTCCCTGTCATCCAGACAGACTCTATCTTCTGCATCAGCTTTCCTTTCCCGGCAAGCTCAACTATATCCCTGGAAAATCCGTGTTCCACCTGTTTCTTGGACAATCTCTGTTCTGGCAATTCCTGCCGTCTCCTTGTACCATCCGGTTCAACACCTGACTTCCCTGTACCTGCCATCTGGGCAGCATCATTGGACAGTTCTTGTCCCATCTGTACCTTCAGCATCACTAGCTCTCTGTCAGCCACTTTTCCAGTTCCAATAGGGAAAGGTGCCAGGAATGCCATCTCAGCTGCTCCTGCCCTGGTCTTAGACCCTGAATCCTTCCTGGGAATGATTCCTTTAAGCTGGTGCTCAACTGCACTATTCTTCAGCCGGGAAGCCCCTTACTGCCATCTGCAGACTTATCCCCCACAGCTTGTTACTGTCCATTGCATACATCCTGCCCTTGGGGAGCTGCCCGGATGTCTCCTTCCAAACAGGAAGTCCATTTCCTATATCTCCCTGCTCTGTGCTGCTCTGCTCTGTGACTCCTCCCATCTTCTTAACCCCTATACTGCCTGTATCTAACTAACACTTATATCTATTGTATGCTCTATCTCTACTGTGCCCCTTCTAGTCTAACCCTATGGTCTTCCACTACTTACTAATTTATCCCTAAGCTAAAGCACAATACATCACATTACAGTACATGACAAGTACATTACAGTGCACACACAATTGTAAAAAATTAATAAACCGCACAGTAGATTAACATTAATAAAACATCAGGGTGCCGCACATGACACATATGAACAGCGTTCACAAGAGAAGGCACGTGAAGGTCCCTGCCACCTCCTTACACATGCATGCAGGACAACCCAGGAAACTCACCGAACTGGAAGAATTTTCAATGGAAGAATGGATGAAAATACCTGAAGCAAGAATTGAAAGACTCTAGGCTGCCTACAAAAAACATTTACAAACTGTGATACTTGCAAAAGGGGGTGCTAATAAACCATGCAGGGTGCCCAATCATTTTCATAGGCCCATTTTTCCTTTTCGGGAATTTTAAAGTGTAAAAAATGACAATGGATATATTTTAGGAGAAAAAATTCTATACTTCCTTAACTGTTGACAATAACAGTAATTTTTACCTTGGGTACCCAAACTTTTACAGGCCATTGTACATACACAACTCTCTCCAAGTTTATAAATAAAAATATCTAAGATGTGACAAACCTTTTACTGTAGTGTAAGATATCCAGCAATGTTGGTTAGATATATTGTTGTTATAAAAATTATGTTTCATTTGTTAGTTGATGGACTGTGAGGAATTGATTTTCCTCAAGCATGAGTGCATACACTTAGAAAATCAAGTACCGTATATACCCATGTATAAGCTGAGATTTTCAGCCCATTTTTTAGGGCTGAAAGTCCCCTCTCGGCTTATACGCGGGACATATACGGGGGTCGGCGGGGGAGGGGGAGCGGGGGTGTCGGATCATAATCACCCCTCCGCCGGCGCGGTCTCCGCAGCCCCCCTGCTTCTCCCACAATCTCGGCTCCTTCCTGCAGCAGTCACATGGCACCGCTCATTAAAGTCATGAATATGCACATATTCATGACTTTAATGAGCGGTACCACGTGACCGCTGCAGGACTGAAGTGCTGCGGAGAGCGCCGGGAGAAAAGGAGAGGCTGCAGGGACGTGCGGCGGAGGGGTGAGTATAGCTATATTTACCTGTCCCCGTACCACCGCTGCGCGCTGCTCCCTCGGTCTGACTCCTCTGGCTGTGAATGATCAGGCAGAGGGCGCGATGACGTCGTTAGTGCGCGCCCCGCCCCCTGCCAGATCATTCACAGCCAGAGGAGTCAGACCGAGGGAGCAGCGCAGCGGTGCAGAGAGGACAGGTAAATATCTCAGGTGCCGGGGTCCTGAGCGAGCGGTGACACCGGCACCTGTCCCCCATAGCGCGCCGCTGTCACCGCCTGCTCAGGACACCGGCACCTGGCCCCCAGCGATGAGAGGTGAGTATGTAATTTTTTTTGCAGCAGCAGCATATGAGGCTTATACTATGGGGCA
>JARQOD010000001.1:863847497-863909748 GCA_033576555.1 Oophaga sylvatica | reverse complement strand
CTGGGCCCTCTCCTGAGAGAGGGACAACCTCTCCACTACCTGGTCCCAAATCTGTTGCATACGCTCCACAGCAGAGTCAACATCTGGACAGACAGAAGCCTCCGTCTGTCCTGAAGAAAATCGAGGGTGAAACCCAGAATTACAGAAAAACGGAGACATCAAAGTGGCAGAGCTAGCCCTATTATTAAGAGCAAACTCAGCCAAAGGCAAAAAAGAGACCCAGTCATCCTGATCAGCAGACACAAAGCATCTTAGATAAGTCTCCAATGTCTGGTTTGTTCTCTCAGTTTGACCATTGGTCTGAGGATGAAATGCCGAGGAGAAAGACAATTGAACACCCAGTTTAGAACAAAATGTCCTCCAAAATCTGGAAACAAACTGGACTCCTCTGTCAGACACTATGTTCTCAGGAATGCCGTGTAAACGAACCACGTGCTGAAGGAACAACGGCACCAATTCAGAGGAGGAAGGCAACTTAGGTAATGGCACAAGATGTATCATCTTGGAAAACCTATCACAAATCACCCAGATGGTGGTCATTCTCTGAGAAACAGGAAGGTCGGAAATGAAATCCATAGAGATATGGGTCCATGGTCTCTTGGGCACAGGCAATGGCATCAACAAACCACTAGAGCGAGAGCAAGGCTTGGAGCGAGAGCAAGTCCCGCAGGACTGCACAAATTCCCTGACATCACGAGACAAGGTAGGCCACCAAAAGGACCGACTAACCAAGTCTCTGGTACCAAAAATTCCGGGATGCCCAGCCAACGCAGAACAATGAATCTCAGACATCACACTCTTTTTCCACTGGTCCGGGACAAACAATTTTCCAACAGGGCAGCGCTCGGGCCTATCCTCCTGACACCCCTCCAGAGCAAGTCTCAAATTAGGTGAGATGGCGGAAAGAACTACACCCTCTTTCAAAATAACAGAAGGATCAGATAACTCAGGAGAGTCCGCAAGGAAGCTCCTCGAGAGGGCATCCGCCTTAACATTCTTAGTGCCAGGAAGAAAGGAAACCACAAAATTAAAACGTGTGAAAAACAAGGCCCACCTGGCCTGTCTAGGATTGAGTCGCTTGGCAGATTCCAGATAAACCAGATTCTTATGGTCAGTAAGGACCACCACCTGATGTTTGGCTCCCTCCAGCCAATGTCTCCACTCTTCAAAAGCCCACTTCATGGCCAATAACTCTCGATTACCCACGTCATAATTACGTTCAGTAGGAGAAAATTTTCGAGAGAAAAAGGCACAAGGGTTACTTTTAGAGGTCTCTGGATCTTTTGGGACAAAACGGCACCTGCCCCAATTTCAGAGGCATCAACCTCCACCTGAAATGGCAGAGAAACATCAGGCTGCCATAGAACAGGAGCAGAAGTGAATCTCTGCTTAAGTTCCTGAAATGCAGAGACTGCCTCAGGAGGCCAATTCACCACATCAGAACCCTTTTTGGTCAAATCAGTTAATGGTTTAACAATAACCAAGAAATTACCAATAAATTTACGATAAAAATTGGCAAAACCCAAAAATCTTTGAAGAGCCTTTAATGAAGTACAGTCATGGCCAAAAGTTTTGAGAATGACACAAATATTATATTTTCACAGGATCTGCTGTCCTCTGGTTTTTATGTGTGTTTGACAGATGTTTTTTTATCACAGACAGAAATATAATTGCAAACATATGAGTAACAAAAGCTTATATTGACAGTTAGAATGAGTTAATGCAGCAAGTCAATATTTGCAGTGTTGACTAGAGTTGAGCGATACTTTCCGATATGCTAAAGTATCGGAATCGGAATGGTATCGCCGATATCACTAAAAAATCGGCGATACCCGATACCGATACCGGAAGTCCCATGTAAGTCTATGGGAACAAAATATCGCAACTAAAAAAAACCCATTCTTTCCTTGTAAACACTAAATATACACACATAGAATACATATATATATATACATGTCATTGTGACATATTATATACATATATGTATAGTTTATACACTTCTACATAGTAAAATATCCTTTGATTCAATTGCCGGGTAAAGCCGGCTTCAGTGAAAAGACAGAAGCACCCGACATGAAATGACACTTGGTGTATATAGGGTTAAACATTTCTTTTCATGTCCTTTGATATCTAATTTGCACAAACAATTAAATCAGACTATGTGTGCAAAATTTCACACCTCTAGGGGTTAATTAAAGGTGTAAATTCGTTGTAAAAAAAAACGGACTTTTTTGCTACGAATTTACACCTTTAATTAACCCCTAGAGGTGTGAAATTTTGCACACATAGTCTGATTTAATTGTTTGTGCAAATTAGATAGCAAAGGACATGAAAAGACATGGTTAACCCTATGTACACCAAGTGTCATTTCATGTCGGGTCACCAAGTGTCATTTCATGTCGGGTTCTGCATTTTCACAAAAGCCGGCAATTGAATTAGCGGCTATTATACTATGTAGAAGTGTATGAACTACAAATATAAATATATATATATATATGTGTCACAAATTCAATGACATGTATATATATATATGAGGTGTAAAATTGCTGAAAAAAAATGCGTGGGCTCCCGCCCTATTTTCGCAACCAGACAGACAAAGCCAGTGAGTGGGGGCAGATAATAATAGCCCAGAGAGGGACCATTATTTTTGCCCCCCCCGGCTACTAACATCTGCCCCCAGACACCCCAGGAAAGACAAATCTATAATTAGATTCGCCCTTTCTGGCACTTTGCCCGTCTATTCCCATTGCCCTGTAGCGGTGGCGAATGGGTTAATATGGGGTTAAAGCCACCTTGCTATTGAAAGGTGACCTTAAGCCAGGTTAATAATTGAGAGCTGTCAATTAGACAACTATCAATTATTAATCCTATTGCATGAAATAAAAATAAAACACACACACTTTAATTAAAAATCATTTTAATGAAATAAAGACACATGTTTTTGACCATCTTTTATTTGACTGCAAAAACCATTTCCTGTAATAAAAATAAAATAAAAAAGCAAAATTATTCTTACCTATCCCATGCACAGTCAGGTCCCACGGTGTAATCCTTCAGAAAGGGTTAATGTTTACTGCAGGGACCGCAGCTAATGCTGCAGCCTCACAGTAAACCCCAAATGAATGAGTTCCTCTCCTGCCTGACAGGAGAGTAAAGGCTGGGTGTCACATAACGATACACCAGCGATCCCGACAACCATATGCACTTGTCAGGATCGCTGGTGTATCGCTACATGATCGCTGCTGAGCTGCCAAACAGGCAGCTCAGGCAGCGATCTGGGACAGCGACACTGCGGGTAACATCGCTTAAGGGCCCGTCTCACATAGCGATATCGCTACCGAGATCGCTGCTGAGTCACTAGTTTTGTGACGCAGCAGCGAGCTCACCAGCGATATCGCTGTGTGTGACATTCAGCGACGATCAGCCCCCCTGCCGGGTATCGCTGATCGTCGCAGAAATGTCAGGACCTTTTTTTGATCGCTGGTTTCCCTCTGACAGGCACGCATCGCTGCGTGTGACAGGCGGGAAACCAGCGATCAAAGGTCCTGACATTTCAGCGACGATCAGCGATACCCGGCAGGGGGGCTGATCGTCGCTGAATGTCACACACAGCGATATCGCTGGTGAGCTCGCTGCTGCGTCACAAAACTAGTGACTCAGCAGCGATCTCGGTAGCGATATCGCTATGTGAGACGGGCCCTTAAGTGGAAAGCTTAATTGATTGCTTTCCACTTTCACTTCAGGTCAGCCAGGGACACAATCAGTGACGTCAGAGGGAACTGATTAACAAAAATAGGGGTTCCCTTCGAAAAAAAAATGGCGTGGGGTCCCCCTATTTTTGTTAACCAGCCAGATGAAGCAGACCGCTGAGGCCTGGATTTTCAGGCTGTTAAGGAGCCAAGATCCATGGACCTTGCCAGCCTGATAATACCAGGCCACAGCAGTCTGCATATCTTGGCTGATTAACAAAAATAGGGGATCCCCTCGAAAAAAATTGGCGTGGGGTCCCCCCTATTTTTGTTAACCAGCCAGATGAAGCAGACCGCTGAGGCCTGGATTTTCAGGCTGTTAAGGAGCCAAGATCCATGGACCTTGCCAGCGTGATAATACCAGGCCACAGCAGTCTGCATATCTTGGCTGATTAACAAAAATAGGGGATCCCCTCGAAAAAAATTAGCGTGGGGTCCCCTTATTTTTGTTAACCAGCCAGATGAAGCAGACCGCTGAGGCCTGGTTTTTCAGGCTGGTAAGGATCCAATATCCATGGACCTTGCAAGCCTGATAATACCAGGCCACAGCAGTCTGCTTAGCTTGGCTGGTTAACAAAAATAGGGGATCCCTCGAAAAAAAAACGGCGTGGGGATCCCCCCTATTTTTGTTAACCAGCCAAGTAAAATGCAGACTGCTGCGGCCTGGTATTAAAAGACTGTCAAGGCCCATGGATTTTGGCCCTCAACAGCCTGATAATACCAGGCTACAGCAGCCCCACATTTGGCGCATCAAAAGATGTGCCAATTGTGGCACTTTACCCGGCTCTTCCCACTTGCCCTGTAGCGGTGGCAAGCGGGGTAATAAGGGGTTATTGTCACCGTTGATTGCACGGTGACAATAAGCCCGGTTAATAATGGAGAGGTGTCAATAAGACACCGATCCATTATTAATCCCAAAGTTATTAAATGTGTAAAAAAAAGACACAGCAAGAAAAAAGTATTTTAATGAAATAAAAGAGACAACACAGTTTTCATTTCTTTTATTATACTCTCATTCCTGCGACGCCATCGATCTCCTGTAAAAAAAGAAAAAAACAAACCAACAGTATACCACCTGTCCGACGCAGTCCATAACGATAGTCCCACGACGATCCAGCTCTGCTACATCGCAATGACAGGCAGAGCCTGTCATCCCGGCGCAGCACAGCTGATTACCTGCTTCCCCGGCGGTGACGTCATCGGACTGACTGCTTTACGGCCGGGATTACCCAGCAGTGACCGCCGGGGAGAAGAGGATGGCGGCCATGAAGCAGTCCAGGACGTGACCGCCGGAGATCTTCTGCCAGGTAAGTGCCGCTGACTCCTGACAGACCCGACAGACGGACACTGACAGTGACAGTGACAATCCCGATTCCGGTATCCGATAAGACGAAAATATCGGAACTCGGAATCGGAATTCCGATACAGCTAATATCGGCCGATACCCGATATTTGCAGTATCGGAATGCTCAACACTAGTGTTGACCCTTCTTCTTCAGGACCTCTGCAATTCTCCCTGGCATGCTCTCAATCAACTTCTGGACCAAATCCTGACTGATAGCAGTCCATTCTTGCACAATCAATGCTTTCATTTTGTCAGAATTTTTAGGTTTTTGTTTGTCCACCCGTCTCTTGATAATTGACCACAAGTTCTCAATGGGATTAAGATCTGGGGAGTTTCCAGGCCATGGACCCAAAATCTCTATGTTTTGTTCCCTGAGCCATTTAGTTATCACCTTTGCTCTATGGCAAGGTGCTCCATCATGCTGGAAAAGGCATTGTTGATCGCCAAACTGCTCTTGGAGGGTTGGGAGAAGTTGCTCTTGGAGGACAGTCTGGTACCATTCTTTATTCATGGCTGTGTTTTTAGGCAAGACTGTGAGAGAGCCGATTCCCTTGGCTGACAAGCAACCCCACACATGAATGGTTTCAGGATGCTTAACAGTTGGCATGAGACAAGACTGGTGGTAGCGCTCACATTGTCTTCTGCGAATGAGGTGCTTTCCTGATGTCCCAAACAATCGAAAAGGGGATTCATCAGAGAAAATAACTTTACCCCAGTCCTCAGCAGTCCACTGCCTGTACCTTTTGCAGAATATCAGTCTGTCCATGATGTTTTTTCTGGAGAGAAGTGGCTTCTTTGCTGCCCTCCTTGAGACCAGGCCTTGCTCCAAGAGTCTCCGCCTCACAGTGCGTGCAGATGCACTCACACCTGCCTGCTGCCATTCCTGAGCAAGCTCTGCACTGCTGGTAGCCCGATCCCGCAGCTGAAACACTTTTAAGAGACGGTCCTGGTGCTTGCTGGTCTTTCTTGGGCGCCCTGGAGCCTTTTTGGCAACAATGGAACCTCTCTCCTTGAAGTTCTTGATGATGCGATAGATTGTTGACTGAGGTGCAATCTTTCTAGCTGCGATACTCTTCCCTGTTAGGCCATTTTTGTGCATTGCAATGATGACTGCACGTGTTTCTTTAGAGATAACCATGGTTAACAGAAGAGAAACAATGATGCCAAGCACCAGCCTCCTTTTAAAGTGTCCAGTGGTGTCATTCTTACTTAATCATGACAGATTGATCTCCAGCCATGTCCTCATCAACACCCACACCTGTGTTAATGGAGCAATCACTGAAAAGAGGTTAGCTGGTCCTTTTAAGGCAGGGCTGCAATGATGTTGAAATGTGTTTTGGGGGATAAAGTTCATTTTCTAGCCAAATATTGACTTTGCAAGTAATTGCTGTTAAGCTGATCACTCTTTATAACATTCTGGAGTATATGCAAATTGCCATTAGAAAAAGTGAAGCAGTAGACTTTGTAAAAATTAATATTTGTGTCATTCTCAAAACTTTTGGCCATGACTGTAGGTTGGACCCAATCACAGATGGCCTGAACCTTGACCGGGTCCATTTCAATAACAGATGGGGACAAAATGAATCCCAGAAATGAGATCCTCTGTACGCCAAAAAGACACTTTGATCCCTTCACATACAGAGCATTCTCTCTCAAAATCTGGAATACAGTTCGAACATGTTTCACATGAGAGTCCCAGTCATTAGAAAAAATCAAGATATCATCCAAATAAACAATCAGAAATTTATCCACAAAATCCCTGAAAATGTCATTCATGAAGGACTGGAAGACAGAAGGAGCATTAGTGAGCCCAAAGGGCATCACAAGGTACTCAAAATGCCACTCCGGGGTATTGAATGCCGTCTTCCATTCATCCCCGTGCTTAATGCGAATAAGGTTATATGCCCCCCTGAGGTCAAGCTTGGTAAACCAAGTAGCGTTTTTCACCCTGGAAAACAGGTCAGAAATCAAGGGTAACGGGTATTGATATTTCACAGTAATATTGTTCAAAAGACGATAATCAATACACGGCCTTAATGAAACATCCTTTTTGGCCACAAAGAAAAAAACCGGCACCTAAGGGTGAAGAGGATGGTCTGATATGACCCTTCTCCAATGACTCCTTGATATAAGACCGCATAGCGTCATGTTCAGGTACAGACAAGTTAAAAAGGCGACCTTTAGGGAATTTACTACCAGGCACTAATTCAATAGCGCAGTCATAGCTCCTATGGGGAGGCAAGGATGCAGATTTACTTTCGCTAAATACATCAGAAAAATCAATCAAAAAGTCAGGAACATCCTGAGCCTGGGGGGAGGCAGAAAAAACAGGAGTGTTGGTATTAACACATTGGCAGCCCCAACTGGTTACAGACACAGATTTCCAATCCAAAACAGGATTATGAGACTGTAACCAAGGGAAACCCAGTACGATAATATCATGCAGATTATACAGAACCAAAAATTTGCAGCACTCTTGATGATCAGGTTCAACCCTCATTATCACCTGAGTAGAGAACTGAGGTTTATTTTCAGCCAAAGGGGTAGAATCGATCCCCAGTAGGGGAATAGACTTCTGTAGGGGTATCAAGGGAAACCCACAACGTTTAGCAAAATCATAATCCATCAGGTTAATAGCTGCTCCAGAATCAACGAAAGCCTGAGCAGAAAATGAGGACAGAGAGCATATCAGAGTGACAGTTAATAAAAACTTAGTCTGAACACTACCCAAGACAACTGAGCGTGCAAAACGTCTTCCCCGCTTAGGGCAGACTGAAATAGCATGAGAGGCATCACGACAGTAGAAACATAACCCATTGCGCTTTCGAAACTCATGACGCTGTGCCCCAGACACCACTCTATCACACTGCATGGATTCAGAAGCAGGTTCACAAGGCAACACTATTCCACGCATACTTCTCCGCTCACGCAAACGTCTGTCAATTTGAATCGCTAATGACATAGAATCATTGAGACCAGAGGGGACAGGGAATCCCACCATAACATCCTTTACATTATCTGACAGACCCTTCCGAAAAAGGGCCGCCAAAGCGTCGTCATTCCACTTGGTCAGGACTGCCCACCTACGGAATCTCTGACAGTATAACTCAGCGTCATCAAGCCCCTGATTTAATGCCAACAAGGCTTTTTCAGCTTGATCAGTGACATTAGGCTCATCGTACAATAACCCCAAAGCCTGAAAAAATGCATCAACATCACTCAAAACAGGATCCCCAGGTGTCAGGGAAAAAGCCCAATCCTGAGGATCGCCGCGCAGGAGAGAGATGACAATTTGAACGTGCTGCGCTGCGTTCCCTGAGGACTTAGATTTTAAGGCAAAAAACAATTTACAATTATTTTTGAAATTCTGAAACTTAACTCGATCCCCTAAAAACAAATCTGGCATGGGAATCCTAGGTTCCACAACAGGCAACCTAGCAAGATATGCAGCAATACTCTGAACCTCAGTGGCAAGCTGATCCACACGGCCAGACAACTGTGCAAACTCCATTGAGAGAAAAAATCCTCCCCAGCACCCAGAGATACAGAGGGAAAAAAAAAATGCAACAAACAGAAAAATATCTCTGACAACTCTGACAACCGTTTTTTCTTTCACAAATTTTTTCCCTTCTGTGAGTACCATACAATTTTAAATTTTGGGCCGGTGATACTGTTATGTTTCGGTAGCTGAGGAGTGCAGGCAAAAAAGGCAATACACCAGAGCAGTTGGAATCTATGAGATTGCAGTACCCTGACTAACCACAACTAGAGGCAGCCGTGGAGCGTTCCTACGTTGGTCCTAGACGCCTCGTCACAGCCTGAGAAACTAACTACACCTAAAGATAGATATAGGAAAGCTATCTGCCCCGGAGAAGAACCCCAAAGATAATAGAAAGCCCCCAAACATGTAATGGCGGTTAGACAAGAAGAAATACTGACACAGACAGAAAATAGTATGAGCAAACGTTGGGGCCCAAACTAACTAAATAGAAAAGAATAGGAAGGGTACTTACTGCAATCCCAGAAAACCCTGAAAAGCACCAACTCTACTAATTTCAAAAACACCTGAGATCACACGACCTCTAACACCTAAATTAGTTCTCTGGTGTAACAAAATCAAAACAGCAGCCACTGAAAAAACTAGAAAAAGCAAAAGTACAAACATCAGTGGCTGAACTAAACTGAGAGGGCAAAAGCCCCCGGAGGGGACCCTGAAGGCCCCCACAGAAGTGCAGGACAAAATGCAAAAATCAAGCACAAAAACAAAAAGAAGAAAATGTCTTATCTGTTAGCAGGAGATGCAGACACGACACAGCAGGCTACAAGGGAAACAGGAATCAAGGATAGAGACCAGAACAATTGATCACCGGCAACCCTGATGGGAAGGTGACTCCCTTATATAAGACCAGTCAGTAACACCTGATTCCCAATCCTCTCAAGCCCATTCACAACAGCGTAGCACCCCATCACTCTCCTTCTTGATCAAATAGCCCTTACACAGCCTGGAGGTGTGTTTGGGGTCATTGTCCTGTTGAAAAATAAATGATATAATAGAAAAATCAGCCGCACTCAATACTGATTGTGGAAATAGTGAAGTTTCATTTATTAAGTCACCAAATTAGATAAACAGCACAGACAACTGTGTGATGTGCGCTCAGAACGGACAAAACTGATGAGGTTTAACGTTTCGACCCAACGTGGTCTTTTTCAAAAACCTTGCTGTGAAACAGAACATATATATAAGTATAACATGAACACAGATAAATATAACAAATAATATAAACAATTAATATATACATATTTACAAAAGGGTTCTTAATGCACGTGTAGTAAAGTCCCATGGAAATACTAATCAACACTGCATTTATATATAAGTGGTCACATGAGCCAAATAAAGTACATATTACTGGTTATGCTAGATAATTATATAGCAGGAGGAGCAGTGTATAACATCTAGAGGTCAACGAGCAACCTCCTATATGCAAATATGACACCAATAGGTCTAGAGAAAAGATCTATGCAACAGCAAAACAATATATCTTTATTTTTTATTTTTTAATATTTTTCATCTATTTAGTATCTTCTCTATATTACCCCCCTACTACATTCACATAATTCTACTCTTTTTTTCTTCCTTTTCCTCCTTCTTACTTTCTGGCCATTGCTCTTTATTATTTCATCTTTATGCTACGCTCCTATTTCCATCCCTACCTGGTCTCCTTGTTTCCTCGTTCTCTCTTACTTACACTGCGCTTGCGCAGACTGAGTGACACGCTCTCATGTACTAAGCCTCCGTTCGGCTTCTGCTAGTTCCCTGGGCTGACGAGACCCAGTGACGTCAGGTAGCTATGCGCATGCGCACTACACATGACACGCTCCTGCGTGTCTAGCCTCTCTCTAGCACACCGCAGCGTCATGCCAGGCGCCTCTGACCGGATACTAAACCCTGCTGCCCTATTTAAAGCGCCACTATGGCGTCTATGCCCCACACCTGATACCGCTGGACGGACCGCTCCCCTTTGCCCTACAGACCAGGTTGGTTACATGCTTGATGGCCTCAGGAACTTCTCCACGTATGATAATATTGTTTCCTCATTACCTCATTGCTTTTTTTCTATCTCCGTTTCTAGCCTGCATGGGATTTGTTTCCTGCCTATCCTCTCTCTCCAATTTCTGCATTCTCAGGTTAGTTTTTACTCTGTACCTACTGGATCAGTTTCCCTGGAATCATTTATTGAGTTAATATCATGCTGGTGAGCCTTCAGTTATTAACCAGTAATTATGTCATTTAACCCCTTACTATATGTAAAACTATCTCTGATATGTTACAATATATATTGTTTTGCTGTTGCATAGATCTTTTCTCTAGACCTATTGGTGTCATATTTGCATATAGGAGGTTGCTCGTTGACCTCTAGATGTTATACACTGCTCCTCCTGCTATATAATTATCTAGCATAACCAGTAATATGTACTTTATTTGGCTCATGTGACCACTTATATATAAATGCAGTGTTGATTAGTATTTCCATGGGACTTTACTACACGTGCATTAAGAACCCTTTTGTAAATATGTATATATTAATTGTTTATATTATTTGTTATATTTATCTGTGTTCATGTTATACTTATATATATGTTCTGTTTCACAGCAAGGTTTTTGAAAAAGACCACGTTGGGTCGAAACGTTAAACCTCATCAGTTTTGTCCGTTCTGAGCGCACATCACACAGTTGTCTGTGCTGTTTATCTAATTTGGTGACTTAATAAATGAAACTTCACTATTTCCACAATCAGTATTGAGTGCGGCTGATTTTTCTATTATATTGGATACTGTTGTTCAGCCAGCACCAATCAATCGACTATACAGTGTGCACATCATTCTGCTTACTATAGAAAAATAAATGATGGTCCAACTAAACACAAACCGGAAGGAATAGCATGCCGCTGCAAGATGCTGTGGTAGCCATTCTGGTTCAGTATGCCTTCAATTTTTAATAAATCCCCAACAGCATCACCAGCAAAGCACCCCACACCATCACACTCCTCCTCCATGCTTCATGGTGGGAACCAGGCATGTTGAGTCCATCCGGTCACCTTTTCTGCGTCGCACAAAGACACGGTGGTTGGAACCAAAAATCTCAAATTTGGACTCATCAGACGAAAGCACAGATTTCCACTGGTCTAATGTCCATTCCTTGTGTTCTTTAGCCCAAACAAGTCTCTTCTGCTTGTTGTCTGTCCTTAGCAGTGATTTCCTAGCAGGTATTTTACCATGAAGGCCTTCTGCACAAAGTCTCCTCTTAACAGTTGTTGTAGAGATGTGTCTGCTGCTAGAACTCTGTGTGGCATGGACCTGGTCTCTAATCTGAGCTGCTGTAAACCTGCGATTTCTGAGGCTGGTGACTCGGATAAACGTATCCTCAGAAGCAGAGGTGACTTTTGGTCTCCCTTTTCTGGGGCGGTCCTCATGTTAGCAAGTTTCTTTGTAGCGCTTGATGGTTTTTGCAACTGCACTTGGGGACACTTTCAAAGTTTTCCAAATTTTTCGGACTGATTGACCTTCATTTCTTAACCCCTCTCTGACATTAGACGTACTATCCCGTCCATAAAACCCGTGCCATTCTGACCATGGACGGGATAGTACGTCATGCCCTTTAATGCGACATCGCGACTTAAGTAGCGGTGATCGCATTAAAATTCCGACGCCAGCTTACCTCTTGGAAGTTGGCGTCGGCATCCCGGGCTGCGTCCTCCCCCTCAGGCCTCCCGATCGCTGTGATTGGCTGTTGAATTCTGAACAGCCAATCACAGCCTTTCTCACTGTTTCAGCCAATCAGAGCGGCTAAAACAGTGAGATCGCAGGCTAGGATCGAGTACCGATGTACTCGATCCTAGGCCTGGGCCTAGGAAGGTCCAGACCCCCCCGGATTGGCGCGATCGCCGATCACATCGATCGCGCCAATCGCAGGGCACAGCCGCGGTATATCCGCGCTGTGCCCTGCCTGTACCTGCCTGGATCGGTGCAGTAATAGCACCGATCCTAGGCCAGGGCCTGTAGGGCATGAAGGAGCTGATTGGCGCGATCGATGTCATCGACGATCGCGCCAATCACAGGGCACAGCAGCGGTGTGACCGCTCTGTGCCCTGCTAGGTGACCTGCCGGAGACCTGCCTAGGAATCGGAGCTGTGAGCTCTGATTACTAGGCCGGTGCCTAGCAACCGGCAATGCAGGGGTCTCCTTTGATTGGTGGGATTGATGTGATCATCGATCCCACCAATGACAGGTCACAGCAGCGATGTGACCGCTCTGTGACCTGTCTGCAAACTGGATCTGACCTGTCTGACCGCACTGCAGGGGTCCTCACACTTGCTGAGGATTCCTGCTGTGCGGTCACACTGCCAGATCTCCTCCTGTGCTGGGCCTTGTGGTGCCACAGTAGCCTGTGACACCACAACTCCTGCTGAAGAGAGAAGAAAGAAGAGAGAAGAAAGAAGAGAGAAGAAAGAAGAGAGAAGAAAGAAGAGAAAAGAAAGAAAAGACTACAAACGTGAGTTTTTGAGCCCCGATCCCTGCCCGATTCACCCCAATCCCCCCATTCTCCCCTCCCCCCTTCCCTTTCCCCTCTTTTTACCCCCCCTTTGCGCCGCCGAGCGTTGATTGGTGACGCAGTTCACCCATCAACACTTTCGCACCCCCCTCCGTGCGCACATCCAGCAGCCGCAAACTTTGATAAGTGACAGCGGTCACTTATCAGAGCTCGTGCCTGCCATTTTTTTGTTCACCCCCACTTTCCGCCACTCCCGTGCACACATCCAGCAGCCACGGAACTTTGATAAGTGACACCAGTCACTTATCAGAGCTCGTTCCTGCCGTTTTTTGTTTTTTTTCACCAACTTTTCCGCCACTCCCGTGCGCACATCCAGCAGCCACGGAACTTTGATAAGTGACACCAGTCACTTATCAGAGCTCGTTCCTGCTGTTTTTTTTTTGTTTTTTTTCACCAACTTTTCCGCCACTCCCGTGCGCACACCCAGCAGCCACGGAACTTTGATAAGTGACACCAGTCACTTATCAGAGCTCGTTCCAGCTGTTTTTTTTTTTTTTTTCCACCAACTTTTCCGCCACTCCCGTGCGCACACCCAGCAGCCACGGAACTTTGATAAGTGACGCCAGTCACTTATCAGAGCTCGTTCCTGCTGTTTTTTTTTTTGTTTTTTTTCACCAACTTTTCCGCCACTCCCGTGCGCACACCCAGCAGCCACGGAACTTTGATAAGTGACGCCAGTCACTTATCAGAGCTCGTTCCTGCTGTTTTTTTTTTGTTTTTTTTCACCAACTTTTCCGCCACTCCCGTGCGCACATCCAGCAGCCGCGGAACTTTGATAAGTGACACCAGTCACTTATCAGAGCTCGTTCCTGCTGTTTTTTTTTCATCCCCCTTTCCGCCACTCCCGTGCGCACATCCAGCAGCCGCGGAACTTTGATAAGTGACAGCGGTCACTTATCAGAGCTCGTGCCTGCCAGTTTTTTTTTTCACCCCCCTTTCCGCCACTCCCGTGCGCACATCCAGCAGCCACGGAACTTTGATAAGTGACGCCAGTCACTTAGAGCTCGTTCCTGCTGTTTTTTTTTTTGTTTTTTTTCACCAACTTTTCCGCCACTCCCGTGCACACACCCAGCAGCCACGGAACTTTGATAAGTGACGCCAGTCACTTATCAGAGCTCGTTCCTGCTGTTTTTTTTTTTTTTTTTTTTCACCAACTTTTCCGCCACTCCCGTGCGCACATCCAGCAGCCGCGGAACTTTGATAAGTGACACCAGTCACTTATCAGAGCTCGTTCCTGCTGTTTTTTTTTCATCCCCCTTTCCGCCACTCCCGTGCGCACATCCAGCAGCCGCGGAACTTTGATAAGTGACAGCGGTCACTTATCAGAGCTCGTGCCTGCCAGTTTTTTTTTTTCACCCCCCTTTCCGCCACTCCCGTGCGCACATCCAGCAGCCGCGGAACTTTGATAAGTGACAGCGGTCACTTATCAGAGCTCGTGCCTGCCAGTTTTTTTTTTCACCCCCCTTTCCGCCACTCCCGTGCGCACATCCAGCAGCCGCGGAACTTTGATAAGTGACAGCGGTCACTTATCAGAGCTCGTGCCTGCCAGTTTTTTTTTTTTTTCACCCCCCTTTCCGCCACTCCCGTGCGCACATCCAGCAGCCGCGGAACTTTGATAAGTGACACCGGTCACTTATCAGAGCTCGTGCCTGCCAGTTTTTTTTGTCATCCCCCTTTCCGCCACTCCCGTGCGCACATCCAGCAGCCACGGAACTTTGATAAGTGACACCGGTCACTTATCAGAGCTCGTGCCTGCTGGTTTAGACTTTTTTTCACAGGCCTTTTTTTTCCCTATTCGCTTTCTTTTCTTTTAGCTTTTTCTTTTCAGCTTAGTTTACACCAATCACTATCCCCCCCCCACACACACACACAGTTATAAATAAAGTTCACACAAAGCACCACATTCACAAAAAAAATGTCACGCTCGTCACGCTCATCCCAACAGCGCTATTCAGTGGAGGAGGCATACGCTTTCCTTGCCTCCGACACTGATAGCGAGGGAGAGGATCCCACATTTCTTTATTTTTCAGATGAAGATTCTTCTTCCTCCTCATCTTCCTCCTCGGGTCCTGCGGAACCGCCACGCAGACGCCCCAGGACAGAACATGAGGCAGCGCCCGCCCCTGAAAATGAACCAGCGCACCCCTCTTCGGACCCCGTATGGACCCCGGCCCCCGAAAATTACGAGCCACTGATTCCTGATTTTGTGGCAGAATCAGGAATCAGGTTTGACTCCACCGGCTTCACAGAAATAGACTTTTTCAAAGTCTTTTTCTCTGAGGATTTAATTAACCTCATGGTGGAGCAAACAAATTTGTACGCTCGGCAATTTTTGGCGCAAAACCCCCGTTCATCATTTTCCAACTGGTCTCCTGTAGACGCAGTTGAAATGATGCAGTTTTGGGGCCTGGTCCTCCATATGGGGATCCTGAAGAAGCCAGAAATTCGGCAATATTGGAGTGTTGATATTTTATACAACACTCCACTGTTCCGAATGGTCATGGCTCGGACGCGTTTTGAGGCCATCCACAAATTCCTGCATTATAATGATAATGCACAGTGTCCCCCACGAGATGACCCCAACTTTGACCGCCTGTTCAAAGTTCGGCCGGTCATCGAACACTTCAACAAAAAGTTTGCTGAAGTGTACGTGCCCCAAAGGGACATCTGCGTGGATGAGTCCTTGGTTCATTTTAAGGGACGGCTCGCATTCCGCCAGTACCTGCCCAGCAAGAGGGCAAGGTACGGAATCAAACTCTACAAGCTGTGTGAGAGTACCTCAGGGTACACACACAGCTTTAGAGTTTACGAAGGAAAGGACACCAGGATTGTACCCCCTGAGTGTCCCCCCGTCCTGGGAGTGAGTGGGAAAATTGTGTGGGATTTGGTGCACCCACTGCTGGATAAAGGTTATCACCTTTACACTGATAACTTTTATTCCAGCATCCCACTCTACAAATCCCTCTCTGCGCGAGGTACCGCAGCCTGCGGTACCGTCCGCAAAAATCAGAGAGGCCTCCCAAAGACGCTACTTGGGCTGATGCTCAGAAAGGGTGAGAGCAGAGCCCAATGTAGCGACCACCTGTTGGTGGTCAAGTACAAGGACAAGAGGGATGTCCTTCTCTTGACCACCATACATGGTGATGGCAGCGCCCTCAGCACTGTACGGGGTACCTCTACACAGGTCCGCAAACCGGACTGTGTACTGGGGTACAATAAATACATGGGGGGTGTTGATCTCTCTGATCAACTCCTCCAACCGTACAGTGCTTTGAGAAAGGCCAAGGTGTGGTACAAGAAGCTGTCCGTGCACATCGTCCAAATGGCAATGCTCAACGCTTTCCTGCTGTCACGATGTGTACGCAACAGCGATACGACGTACCTTCAGTTTCAGGAGGTAGTGGTTAAGGCCCTGATGTTTGGCGCTCAGGAAACAGCGGGCCCCAGTACTTCCGGAACTGAAGGTGCTCGTATCATACCAGGTCAGCATTTCCCGGGGGTGGTCCCGCCAACTGGAAGAAAAGGTAAGCCACAAAAAAGGTGCCGAGTGTGTTACAAAAGGGGAATACGCAAGGACACCACTTACCAATGCGACACCTGCCCCGAAAAACCTGGCCTGTGTATGAAGGATTGTTTCAAATTGTACCACACCTCAATGCACTACTAATTTACTTTACAGGAAAGATTAGTTCCAGAAGGGGGGCACATTTAGAAAAGTTCCTTGGGAGTCTACTTTCCAAAATTATGTCACTTGTGGGTTTTTTTTACTGTTTAGGCACATCAGGGGCTCTGCAAACGGAACATGACGCCCGCAGACCATTCCATCAAAGTCTGCTTCCAAAACGTCACAATTTCCTTTCTGAGCCCCAAATTGTGCCCGAACAGTTTTTTCCCACATATGGGGTACCAGTGTACTCAGGACAAATTGAACAACAACTTTTGGTGTCCAATTTCTCCTCTTAACCTTGGGAAAATAAAAAATTGGGGACTAAAACATCATTTGTGTGAGGTAAAAAGTAGGATTTTTTTTTTCACACCTGGGCATTATAAACTTTAGTGAAACATTTGGGGGTTCAAAGTGCTCATCACACACCTAGATAAGTTCCTTAGGGGGTCTAGTTTCCAAAATGGGGTCACATGTGGGGGGTTTCCACTGTTTAGGCACATCAGGGGCTCTGCTAACGGAACATGACGCCCGCAGACCATTCCATCAAAGTCTGCATTCCAAAACATCACTGCTTCCCTTCCGAGCCTTGCCGTTTGCCCAAACAGTGGATCCCCCAACATATGGGGTATCAGCGTACTCAGGACAAATTGGACAACCACTTTCGGGGTCCAATTTCTCCTCTTACCCTTGGGAAAATAAAAATTGGGGACTAAAACATCACTTTTGTGGAAAAAAAAAATATATTTTTTTTTCACGCCAGGGCATTATAAACGTTAGTGAAACACTTGGGGGTTCAAAGTGCTCACCACACACCTAGATAAGTTCCTTAGGGGGTCTAGTTTCCAAAATGGGGTCACATGTGGGGGGTTTCCACTGTTTAGGCACATCAGGGGCTCTGCTAACGGAACATGACGCCCGCAGACCATTCCATCAAAGTCTGCATTCCAAAACGTCACTGCTTCCCTTCAGAGCCCTGCCGTATGCCCAAACAGTGGATACCCCCAACATATGGGGTATCAGCATACTCAGGACAAATTGGACAACCATTTTGGGGTCCAATTTCTCCTCTTACCCTTGGGAAAATAAAAAATTGGGGACTAAAACATCACTTTTGTGGAAAAAATTTTTTTTTTTTTTCACGCCAGGGCATTATAAACGTTAGTGAAACACTTGGGGGTTCAAAGTGCTCACCACACACCTAGATAAGTTCCTTAGGGGGTCTAGTTTCCAAAATTGGGTCACATGTGGGGGGTTTCCACTGTTTAGGCACATCAGGGGCTCTGCTAACGGAACATGACGCCCGCAGACCATTCCATCAAAGTCTGCATTCCAAAACGTCACTGCTTCCCTTGCGAGCCCTGCCGTGTGCCCAAACAGTGTATCCCCCCAACATATGGGGTATCAGCGTACTCAGGACAAATTGGACAACCACTTTCGGGATCCAATTTCTCCTCTTACCCTTGGGAAAATAAAAAATTGGGGACTAAAACATCACTTTTGTGGAAAAAAAAATATTTTTTTTTTTTCACGCCAGGGCATTATAAACGTTAGTGAAACACTTGGGGGTTCAAAGTGCTCACCAGACACCTAGATAAGTTCCTTAGGGGGTCTAGTTTCCAAAATGGGGTCACATGTGGGGGGTTTCCACTGTTTAGGCACATCAGGGGCCCTCCAAACGCGACATGGCGTCCGTTCGCAATTCCAGCCAATTTTGGTTTGGAAAAGTCAAACGGCGCTCCTTCCCTTTCAAGCCCTGCCGTGCGCCCAAACAGTGGTTCCCCCCCACATATGGGGTATCAGCGTACTCAGGACATGTTGGACAACAACTTTTGTGGTCCAATTTCTCCTCTTACCCTGGGGAAAATAAAAAATTGGGGACTAAAACATCATGCTTGTGGAAAAAATATGATTTTTTTTCTTCACGGCTCTACATTACAAACTTGCGTGAAGCACTTGAGGGTTCAAAGTGCTCACCACACATCTAGATAAGTTCCTTAGGGGGTCTAGTTTCCAAAATGGGGTCACATGTGGGGGCTTCCACTGTTTAGGCACATCAGGGGCCCTCCAAACGCGACATGGCGTCCGTTCGCAATTCCAGCCAATTTTGGTTTGGAAAAGTCAAACGGCGCTCCTTCCCTTTCAAGCCCTGCCGTGCGCCCAAACAGTGGTTCCCCCCCCCCATATGGGGTATCAGCATACTCACGACATGTTGGACAACAACTTTTGGTGTCCAATTTCTCCTCTTACCCTTGGGAAAATAAAAAATTGGGGACTAAAACATCATGTTTGTGGAAAAAATATGATTTTTTTTCTTCACGGCTCTACATTACAAACTTGCGTGAAGCACTTGAGGGTTCAAAGTGCTCACCACACATCTAGATAAGTTCCTTAGGGGGTCTAGTTTCCAAAATGGGGTCACATGTGGGGGGTTTCCACTGTTTAGGCACATCAGGGGCCCTCCAAACGCAACATGGCGTCCGTTCGCAATTCCAGCAATTTTGGTTTGGAAAAGTCAAACGGCGCTCCTTCCCTTTCAAGCCCTGCCGTGCGCCCAAACAGTGGTTCCCCCCACATATGGGGTATCAGCGTACTCAGGACATGTTGGACAACAACTTTTGTGGTCCAATTTCTCCTCTTACCTGGGGAAAATAAAAATTGGGGACTAAAACATCATGTTGTGGAAAAAATATGATTTTTTTTTCACGGCTCTACATACAAACTTGCGTGAAGCACTTGAGGGTTCAAAGTGCTCACCACACATCTAGATAAGTTCCTTAGGGGGTTCTAGTTTCCAAAATGGGGTCACATGTGGGGGGTTTCCACTGTTTAGGCACATCAGGGGCCCTCCAAACGCACATGGCGTCCGTTCGCAATTCCAGCCAATTTTGGTTTGGAAAGTCAAACGGCGCTCCTTCCCTTTCAGCCCTGCCGTGCGCCCAAACAGTGGTTCCCCCCCACATATGGGGTATCAGCGTACTCAGGACATGTTGGACAACAACTTTTGTGTCCAATTTCTCCTCTTACCCTTGGGAAAATAAAAATTGGGGACTAAAACATCATGCTTGTGGAAAAAATATGATTTTTTTTCTTCAGGCTCTACATTACAAACTTGCGTGAAGCACTTGAGGGTTCAAAGTGCTCACCACACATCTAGATAAGTTCCTTAGGGGGTTAGTTTCCAAATGGGGTCACATGTGGGGGTTTCCACTGTTTAGGCACATCAGGGGCCCTCCAAACGCGACATGGCGTCCGTTCGCAATTCCAGCCAATTTTGGTTTGGAAAAGTCAAACGGCGCTCCTTCCCTTTCAAGCCCTGCCGTGCGCCCAAACAGTGGTTCCCCCCACATATGGGGTATCAGCTACTCAGGACATGTTGGACAACAACTTTTGTGGTCCAATTTCTCCTCTTACCCTTGGAAAATAAAAATTTGGGGACTAAAACATCATGTTTGTGGAAAAAATATGATTTTTTTTCTTCACGGCTCTACATTACAAACTTGCGTGAAGCACTTGAGGGTTCAAAGTGCTCACCACACATCTAGATAAGTTCCTTAGGGGGTCTAGTTTCCAAAATGGGGTCACATGTGGGGGGTTTCCACTGTTTAGGCACATCAGGGGCCCTCCAAACGCGACATGGCGTCCGTTCGCAATTCCAGCCAATTTTGGTTTGGAAAAGTCAAACGGCGCTCCTTCCCTTTCAAGCCCTGCCGTGCGCCCAACAGTGGTTCCCCCCACATATGGGGTATCAGCGTACTCAGGACATGTTGGACAACAACTTTTGTGTCCAATTTCTCTCTTACCCTTGGGAAAATAAAAATTTGGGGACTAAAACATCATGTTTGTGGAAAAAATATGATTTTTTTTCTTCACGGCTCTACATTACAAACTTGCGTGAAGCACTTGAGGGTTCAAAGTGCTCACCACACATCTAGATAAGTTCCTTAGGGGGTCTTAGTTTCCAAAATGGGGTCACATGTGGGGGTTTCCACTGTTTAGGCACATCAGGGGCCCTCCAAACGCAACATGGCGTCCGTTCGCAATTCCAGCCAATTTTGGTTTGGAAAAGTCAAACGGCGCTCCTTCCCTTTCAAGCCCTGCCGTGCGCCCAAACAGTGGTTCCCCCCCACATATGGGTATCAGCGTACTCAGGACATGTTGGACAACAACTTTTGTGGTCCAATTTCTCCTCTTACCCTTGGGAAAATAAAAAATTGGGGACTAAAACATCATGTTTGTGGAAAAAATATGATTTTTTTTCTTCACGGCTCTACATTAAAACTTGCGTGAAGCACTTGAGGGTTCAAAGTGCTCACCACACATCTAGATAAGTTCCTTAGGGGGTCTAGTTTCCAAAATGGGGTCACATGTGGGGGGTTTCCACTGTTTAGGCACATCAGGGGCCCTCCAAACGCGACATGGCGTCCGTCGCATTCCAGCCAATTTTGTTTGGAAAATAAACGGCCTCCTTCCCTTTCGAGCCTGCCGTCGCCCAAACAGTGGTCCCCCACATATGGGGTATCAGCTACTCAGGACATGTTGGCAACAACTTTTGTGTCCAATTTCTCCTCTTACCCTTGGGAAAATAAAAAATTGGGGACTAAAACATCATGTTTGTGGAAAAAATATGATTTTTTTCTTCACGCTCTACATTACAAACTTGCGTGAAGCACTTGAGGGTTCAAAGTGCTCACCACACACTAGATAAGTTCCTTAGGGGGTCTAGTTTCCAAAATGGGGTCACATGTGGGGGTTTCCACTGTTTAGGCACATCAGGGGCCCTCCAAACGCGACATGGCGTCCGTTCGCAATTCCAGCCAATTTTGGTTTGGAAAGTCAAACGGCGCTCCTTCCCTTTCAAGCCCTGCCGTGCGCCCAAACAGTGGTTCCCCCCACATATGGGGTATCAGCGTACTCAGGACATGTGGACAACAACTTTGGGTCCAATTTCTCCTCTTACCTTGGAAAATAAAAATTGGGACTAAAACATCATGTTTGTGGAAAAAATATGATTTTTTTTCTTCACGGCTTACATTACAAACTTGCGTGAAGCACTTGAGGGTTCAAAGTGCTCACCACACACTAGATAAGTTCCTTAGGGGGTCTAGTTTCCAAAATGGGGTCACATGTGGGGGGTTTCCACTGTTTAGGCACATCAGGGGCCCTCCAAACGCACATGGCGTCCGTTCGCAATTCCAGCCAATTTTGGTTTGGAAAAGTCAAACGGCGCTCCTTCCCTTTCAAGCCCTGCCGTGCGCCCAAACAGTGGTTCCCCCCACATATGGGTATCAGCGTACTCAGGACATGTTGGACAACAACTTTTGTGGTCCAATTTCTCCTCTACCCTTGGGAAAATAAAAATTTGGGGACTAAAACATCATGTTTGTGGAAAAAATATGATTTTTTTCTTCACGCTCTACATTACAAACTTGCGTGAAGCACTTGAGGGTTCAAAGTGCTCACCACACATCTAGATAAGTTCCTTAGGGGGTCTAGTTTCCAAATGGGGTCACATGTGGGGGTTTCCACTGTTTAGGCACATCAGGGGCCCTCCAAACGCAACATGGCGTCCGTTCGCAATTCCAGCCAATTTTGGTTTGGAAAAGTCAAACGGCGCTCCTTCCCTTTCAAGCCCTGCCGTGCGCCCAAACAGTGGTTCCCCCCACATATGGGTATCAGCGTACTCAGGACATGTTGGACAACAACTTTTGTGGTCCAATTTCTCCTCTTACCCTGGGGAAAATAAAAAATTGGGGACTAAAACATCATGTTGTGGAAAAAATATGATTTTTTTTCTTCACGGCTCTACATTACAAACTTGCGTGAAGCACTTGAGGGTTCAAAGTGCTCACCACACATCTAGATAAGTTCCTTAGGGGGTCTAGTTTCCAAAATGGGGTCACATGTGGGGGGTTTCCACTGTTTAGGCACATCAGGGGCCCTCCAAACGCGACATGGCGTCCGTTCGCAATTCCAGCCAATTTTGGTTTGGAAAAGTCAAACGGCTCTCCTTCCTTTCGAGCCCTGCCGTGCGCCCAAACAGTGGTTCCCCCCACATATGGGTATCAGCGTACTCAGGACATGTTGGACAACAACTTTTGTGGTCCAATTTCTCCTCTTACCTTGGGAAATAAAAATTTGGGGACTAAAACATCATGTTGTGGAAAAAATATGATTTTTTTTCTTCACGGCTCTACATTACAAACTTGCGTGAAGCACTTGAGGGTTCAAAGTGCTCACCACACATCTAGATAAGTTCCTTAGGGGGTCTAGTTTCCAAAATGGGGTCACATGTGGGGGGTTTCCACTGTTTAGGCACATCAGGGGCCCTCCAAACGCGACATGGCGTCCGTTCGCAATTCCAGCCAATTTTGGTTTGGAAAAGTCAAACGGCGCTCCTTCCCTTTCAAGCCCTGCCGTGCGCCCAAACAGTAGTTCCCCCCCACATATGGGGTATCAGCGTACTCAGGACAAGTTGGACAACAACTTTTGTGGTTTAATTTCTCCTCTTACCCTTGGGAAAATAAAAATTTGGGGACTAAAACATCATGCTTGTGGAAAAAATATGATTTTTTTTCTTCACGGCTCTACATTACAAACTTGCGTGAAGCACTTGAGGGTTCAAACTACTCACCACACATCTAGATAAGTTCCTTAGGGGGTCTAGTTTCCAAAATGGGGTCACATGTGGGGGGTTTCCACTGTTTAGGCACATCGGGGCCTCTCCAAACGCGACATGGCGTCCGTTGTCAATTCCAGCCAATTTTGGTTTAGAAAAGTCAAACTGCACTCCTTCCATTCCGAGCTCTGCCGTGTGCCCAAACAGTGGTTTTCCCTCACATATGGGGTATCGGCGTACTCAGGAGAAATTGCACAACAACTTTATCAGTCCATTTTCTCCTTTTTCCCTTGTGAAAATAAAAAAAATGTTTGTAAAAGATCATTTTTGTGACTAAAAAGTAAAATGTTAATTTTTTCCTTCCACGTTGCTTCAGCTCCTGTGAAGCACCTGAAGGGTTAATAAACTTCTTGAATGTGGTTTTGAGTACCTTGAGGGGTGTAGTTTTTAGAATGGTGTCACTTTTGGGTATTTTCTGCTATATAGACCCCTCAAAGTGACTTCAAATATGAGGTGGTCCCGAAAAAAATGGCTTTGTAAATTTTGTTGTAAAAATGAGAAATCGCTGGTCAACTTTTAACCCTTATAATTTCCTAACAAAAAAAAATTTTGCTTCCAAAATTGTGCTGATGTAAAGTAGACATGTGGGAAATGTTATTTCTTAACTATTTTGTGTGACATATTTCTCTGTTTTAAGGGAATAAAAATTCAATTTTGAAAATTGCAAAATTTTCAAAATTTTTGCCATATTTGCGTTTTTTTCTTAAATAAATGCAAGTTATATGGAAGAAATTTTACCACTATCATGAAGTACAATATGTCACGAGAAAACAGTCTCAGAATCGCGAAGATCCGTTGAAGCGTTCCAGAGTTATAACCTCATAAAGAGACAGTGGTCAGAATTGTAAAAATTGGCCCGGTCATTAACGTGCAAACCACCCTTGGGGGTGAAGGGGTTAAAGTAATGATGGCCACTCATTTTTCTTTACTTAGCTGCTATTTTCTTGCCATAATACAAATTCTAGCAGTCTATTCAGTAGGACTATCAGCTCTGTATCCATCAGACTTTTGCACAACACAACTGATGGTCCCAACCCCATTAACAATGCCAGAAATCCCACTTATTAAACCTGACAGGGCACACCTGTGAAGTGAAAACCATTCCCGATGACTACCTCTTGAAGCTCATCAAGAGAATGCCAAGAGTGTGCAAAGCAGTCATCAAAGCAAAAGTTGGCTACTTTGAAGAACCTAGAATATAAGACATAATTTCAGTTGTTACACACTTTTTGTTAAGTATATATAATTCCACATGTGTTAATTCATAGTTTTCATGCCTTCAGTGTGAATGTACAATTTTCATAGTCATGAAAATACAGAAAAATCTTTGAATGAGAAGGTGTGTCCAAACTTTTGGTCTGTACTGTATATGCTCCAGCCCCAGTTTATCCTATGTGTTATACATGCATCAGACCCAATGTTTCCTATGTAATGTATGTAAACCAGCCTCAGTGTTTCCTATATAATGTATATAAACAAGTTCCAATGTCTTCTTTATGATGTATAAACACCAGTCCCAGTGTTTCCTTGGTGATCTATATGTATCAACCCCAGTGTCTCCTACAGTCAGGGCCAGAAATATTTGGACAGTGACACAATTTTCGCGAGTTGGGCTCTGCATGCCACCACATTGGATTTGAAATGAAACCTCTACAACAGAATTCAAGTGCAGATTGTAACGTTTAATTTGAAGGGTTGAACAAAAATATGTGTTAGAAAATGTAGGAATTGTACACATTTCTTTACAAACACTCCACATTTTAGGAGGTCAAAAGTAATTGGACAAATAAACATAACCCAAATAAAATATTTTTATTTTCAAAATTTTGTGGCGAATCCTTTGGAGGCAATCACTGCCTTAAGTCTGGAACCCATGGACATCAACAAACGCTGGGTTTCCTCCTTCTTAATGCTTTGCCAGGCCTTTACAGCCGCAGCCTTCAGGTCTTGCTTGTTTGTGGGTCTTTCCCTCTTAAGTCTAGATTTCAGCAAGTGAAATGCATGCTCAATTGGGTTAAGATCTGGTGATTGACTTGGCCATTGAAGAATGTTTCACTTTTTTGCACTCATGAACTCCTGTGTAGCTTTGGCTGTATGCTTGGGGTCATTATCCATCTGTACTATGAAGCGCCGTCCAATCAAGTTTGCAGCATTTGGCTGAATCTGGGCTGAAAGTATATCCCGGTACACTTCAGAATTCATCCGGCTACTCTTGTCTGCTGTTATGTCATCAATAAACACAAGTGACCCATTGCCACTGAAACCCATGCATGGCCATGCCATCACGTTGCCTCCACCATGTTTTACAGAGGATGTGGTGTGCCTTGGATCATGTGCCGTTCCCTTTCTTCTCCAAACTTTTGGCTTCCCATCATTTGGGTTGATCTTTGTCTCATCTGTCCATAGAATACTTTTCCAGAACTGAGCTGGCTTCTGGAGGTGTTTTTCTGCAAATTTAACTCTGGCCTGTCTATTTTTGGAATTGATGAATGGTTTGCATCTAGATGTGAACCCTTTGTATTTACTTTCATGGAGTCTTCCCTTTACTGTTGACTTAGAGACAGATACACCTACTTCACTGAGATTGTTCTGGACTTCAGTTGATGTTGTGAACGGGTTCTTCTTCACCAAAGAAAGTATGCGGCGATCATCCACCACTGTTGTCTTCCGTGGGCTCCCAGGTCTTTTTGGATTGATGAGTTCACCAGTGCTTTCTTTCTTTCTCATGATGTACCAAATTGTAGATTTTGCCACTTCTAATGTTGTAGCAATTTATTGGATGGTTTTTTTTCTGTTCTTGCAGCTTAAGGATGGCTTGTTTCACCTGCATGGAGAGCTCCTGTGACCACATGTTTCCTTCACAGCAAAACCTTCCAAATGCAAACACCACACCTCAAATCAACTCCGGCCCTTTCATCTGCTTAATTGAGAATGACATAACAAAGGGATTGCCCACACCTGTCCATGAAATAGCCTTGGAGTCATTTGTCCAATTACTTTTGGTCCCTTTATAAACAGGGTGGCACATGTTAAGGAGCTGAAACTCCTAAACCCTTCATCCAATTTTAATGTGGATACCCTCAAATGAAAGCTGAAAGTCTGAACTTCAACTGCATCTGATTTGTTTTGTTTCAAATTCATTGTGGTAATGTCTAGAACCAAAATTAGATAAATGTTGTCTCTGTCCAAATATTTATGGACCTAACTGTATGTGATGAGCCCAATTCCAGTGTCTCCTATGTGATGCATATACACCAGTCCCAGTGTATTCTATGTGATGCATGTACTCGCTTGCCCATCCATAAGCCCTTTAATCCTTCTTTGCACTGATTCCTTCCTTAAGGTACTGTCACACTAAGCGAGATCGCTAGCGAGATCGCTAAAGCGTCAGCGATTTAATGACGCAGCAGCGACCTCGTTAGCGACGTCGCTGTGTGTGACATGTAGCGGCGATGTGGCCCCTTGCTGCGATGTCGCTGATCGTTAATGAACGTTCTGAGCCGTTTTTTGGTCATTGGTGTCCCGCTGATGAGCCTGAATCGCTGAGTGTGACACCCTTTATGAACGACTTCACCAGCGGCACAGGCGGGACTAGGTTTTCCCAACGACAGCAGAGGTCGTTATACAGATCACTGATCTCTGATGAGATCTTTGTGTTTGGAAGCTAACTAGCGACCATATAGCGATCGCACCAACGATCTCGCCAGGTCGTGTCGTTGTCGTGATTGCTGGTGCGATCGCTAAGTGTGACAGTGCCTTTACACTACTACTGAACGCTGCCACACATAAAATGAAGGATTAGCCAACATCAGGAAGTTATTTGTAGGCAGTTTTTCTGATCCGCACTCCCATCCCACTGACAAAGACAGCAGTTGCAGTGTCTCCTAAGTGATGCCAGCACCAGTGTATACAGTGAATATGCTCCAGCCATTGTGTCTCATAAGTCATGTATATTCACCATCCCCAGTGTCTCCTATGTAATGAATATGCTCCAGCCCAATTGTTTCCTATGTGATGTGTATGCTTGAGCCCCAGTGTCTACTATGTGATGTATATGCACAAGCCCAAGTGTTTCCTTTATAATGTATATACACCAGCCTCAGTGTCTCCTATGTGATTTGTATCCCATCCCACTGATGAAGACAGCAGTTGCAGTGTCTCTTAAGAGATATCAGCACCAGTGTATACAGTGAATATGCTCCAGCCATAGTGTCTCATAAGTCATGTATATGCACCATCCTCAGTGTCTCCTATGTAATGTATATGCTCCAGTCCAATTGTCTCCTATGTGAGTTATATGTGTCAGCCCCAGTGTCTACTATGTGAAGTATATGCACAAGGCCAAATGTCTCCTATGTGATATAAATGCAGCAGCCCCAGTGCCTCATATAGGATGTATGTAAACAAGCTCCAGGGTCTCCTATGCAATGGGCCCTGTTCCAGTGTCTCCTATGTGATGTATATACACCAGCCCCTGTGATAGCTTGACACTGCTTGTGTGTTATAAATGTAAAGTGAGCGGTGATGAATTTCCTACTGTGAGCAGATATGCAATGTAGAATACAACTGTTTATGAAACAATTTACTGCTGCTAGCCGTTCTTTACAAAACTTATCGCAAAGAGACGACGGCGCTTCAGACCAACACAAACCTGGAAAATCAGTTACGATTAGCAAATTCATTAATGCCACATAAAGTCACACGTTTTACCAAAGAGAAAGCAGTTTCAGCGTCATGTTTGGAGTGAGTTTATTAAGTGTTTCAACAAATAATGGGAGATAATTTTCAAGCTGATAATTTTGTATGGCCTGCAAATTAGGTTATAAATAACCAAATGGCCTTTGGTAGAAAAAAGGTTCCCTTTGGTTAATTCTGAACATGAACACATCTTCAATTAAAACAGGGTGTTCACACATATGCAACAACATTATATTCGATTGTGATATTTATTGCCCCCTCTCACATTGATTTCAGTTTGTTTCTGAATGGATTTTGTAAACATAATGGGTAACATTCACTTTTAATTAGTTACGTGTGGTCCATTTGTTTTCATCATATTTTTGCAAGTAGAGAAAGGTAACCGTCCATTTTGATAATATTCTAGCTCGGGCTCCTCTCTCTCCTCAGTGGATAACAAGGCATGTGACTAATAATTAGGGATGAGTGAACATGCTCGGCGATACTTGGATATCACTCAAGTATTTGGGTGCTCAGATGCTCTCATCACTCGACGAGCATTGACTAGAGCTCGGATTTAAAGCTCGAATCCCCGCCTCCTTATATGGCGCCTGTAACACAGCCAATAAGCATGCAGGGATTGCCTAACAGTCACTGTAATGCCGTATCCATCTTGGTAGTGGTATTACTGTGATTAAATGGCTGCATTACCTCAGAGGTTATAAAAGGACAGGAGTCATGGCTGACTGACCCCATTGCACAGCTCAGGGACAGTTCTGATTGGAGGGAGATAGTAGTTATCTAGGCCAGTGTGTACACAGTTTAACTAATCAGAGTTCTCTAGTGGTGCTACTGGTGCTGATGTTGAACCATCATACTAACAGTCCTTGTAAGGGCTAATTCTGTGTTTTGCTGTTTGCATCAGATACATTGAGCATGTAGCCTAGGGACAGTTTCAGGAACAGGGAGTGTTTTTAATATTCAATATTTGTATGAGGCCCACCAGTTGTTGCCTTCAAGGGTCTATGGATTACCCTCCTTATAATTTTTGTTCTGGCTCTGCACTGTGTGCAAAGCTATCATGAGTGTAGAAGTGCCACAACTACACTTTCTTAATTTTCTGATGAGGCACTCCAAGGGTGTATGGATTTCTTTGCAAACAATATTTTCATTAGGCACCACAGTTGGTGCCTTGAAAGGAGTATAGATGACCCTTCTTATAATTTTTGTCAGGCTTTACACTGTGTACAGAACTTTTATGAGTGTGGGAGTACTACGACTTTACTTTGTTCACAATATTTGAATGACATACTACAGTTGTTGCTTTGAAGGGTGTATGGATGACCCTGCTTGGAATTTTTGGCAAGCTTTACACTGTGTGCAGACCTTTTATGAATGTGGGAGTACGATAACTAATCATTGTTTACATTTGAATGACGTACTGCAGATGGTAACTTCAAGGGTGTATGGATGCATAGCTCTTATGAGTCTAGGAGTACCGTTTCATTTAATTATTTGAGCACAATTTGTATGAGGCTCTCCTTTATGTCTAATACATGGTGTATTTGAGTCCTTCTTCCATCTAATTTTTGGCAGTTTTTGCTTCCTACATAAATTACACTGAAATTTCCTTTTATTTAATAAAGATTTAAATTTTGGTCTCCATAAATTATAATTATTATTTTCAATCCTTTTTAAGTTTTGCCGTATATAATAGTCATTATACAGGAAAGAATTTTTCTTAATTTTTTTTATTGTCACTCCTTAAATTGGAGTGTGACAACATTGTTCTCAGCAGCGATCTGGGAGTCAGTGATGCTTCCAGGGGTCTGCCCCATGCTATTCTGCTTCAGTTTAGCATTTTTTCCATTAATTGCAACATTTTCACTGCTCCTAGACCTCCTTGCAGGGTCTACTGAAAAATACTTGGATTTCTCATTGACTTCAATTATACTTGTTACTTGAAACGAGCATCTGAGCATTAGGAATTCCTCGATTCAAGAAATGAGCATAAGAGGATTTTAGTGCTCACTCATACCTACTAATAATGTAATTATTTTGGTGCGACTAACTGAAGATTAAAAGTGGAAACATTTTAAAACATTCCTCTAGATATAATTTTCATACATGATAAAAACCTGGCATATTATCACCTATGTGTAGACTTTTTATATCCATTGTATATACACAGATACCTGCACACTGTACATATCTATCTACAGTATCGATCTATCTGTGTACGAGGGGGGCCTGAAAAGTTCGAGGCCCACCCATGAAATCTTTTTTGCATGGTCTTGTTTTGCAATGCAATATCTTATTTACTTTGTTGAATGGTCTCATGATGAGCAATCTTGATTTATTTACATTTTTTGTTTCCGTGACAGCATTTTAAAGTTTGGTAGCAAGGCTGAAATATGGGAACGGACAAATTGGCAAAGTGAGCAGTCATTCAATACCTTCAGAAAAAAGGACTGACACCATTGGAAATTCACAAGGACATGCTGGAGACATTAGGGGACAATGCTCCTTCTTATACAATGGTGAAAAAGTGGGATGCAGATTTCAAGCGGGGACAGACATCAATTGAAGATGCTGCTCGCAGTGGTCGTCCCTCAACCGCATGCACAGAAGAAAATTTTCAAAAAAGTGCAAGACATTGTAATGGCAGATCGACGGGTCAAACAGCGGCACATTGCACAATGTGTGGGCATATCAGTGGAGAGGGTTGGCCATATCCTAACACAGCTGCTGAACATGCATAAAGTTTCTGCACGATGGGTGCCCAGACTTTTGACATTAGAGAACAAACGTCTGAGAGAACTTTGCTCTGCGGAAAATGTGCAACTGTTTGAAGCTGATATTCAACTTTTTATGCAGAGATTTGTTACAATGGATGAAACTTGGGTACACCACTTTTGTCTGGAGTCAAAAGAAGACTCAAAACAGTGGAAATATTCCACCTCCCCAAAAAGGCAAAGGTGGATCCATCCGCTGGCAAGGTGATGGCATCAGTGTTGTGGGATTCCAAGGGTGTCATTCTTCTGGAGTTCCTCCAGAAAGGTCAAACCATCAATGGGGAATATTATGCAGCTCAGATTCATCTTCTGAGGTCATCAAATAAGGAAAAACGTCGAGGGATGCTGCGGAAACGGGTGTTGTTTCACCAGGACAATGCGCCAGTTCACACATCAGCTGTTGCAATGGCTGCAATTCACTTCTGTGGTTTCAAACTGCTTCAGCACCCACCCTATTCCCCTGATTTGGCTCCCTCAGACTATCACCTATTTCCACAGATGAAACAGCACCTTTGTGGAAGTCGTTTTCCTTCTGATGAAGCCGTCATGGACGCCGTAAAGGAGTTTTTGGAGGAGCAAGACGGAACGTTCAGCCACAGTGGACTAATGAAACTCCAAGAGCGATGGCATACCTGTGTGACCCTCAAGGGAGACTATGTCGAGAACTGACAGTAAAAATTTTGACCCACGGTCACTACTTCTGGGTCGGGCCTCGAAATTTTCAGGTGCCCATCGTATCTATCTATCTATTTATCTATCTATCTATATATCTAAATACCGGTACTGTATCTATCTAAAAATAGACACTTGGTTTATTTCATAGTATGTATGCATATACTGTATCTATGTATTTACAGTATGGAACATATCACATAGCTCACAGGTTATGTCACATGACCGTTGCAGTCAATTGGCAGCAGCTGATAGGCTTCAGCACTCATATGACATAAATATTTTATGTGAATGCCTGGACACATAGCACTGGCATCGTCATAGTGGGGCAGGTCTAGGTGGTGACTATAAACACACAAGAATGTTTTATACAAATTGTGGACTACAACTTTGAACCCATTAATTTACCTTGAAAGTCTATGGGTGATGGATACTAATATTAGGCAACCATTGCAGCCACATTTGCAAGAAAAAGAAAATCGAGCTGAAAGCCCTAGCCAGCTCACCAACCGCCACAGGTGCGCGGAACCTCGTCCTTGTGAGGCTGGATCACATCATCTAGGGCAATTAGTTGATTAGTCCATACAATCCATAAGACCTATGAGCTGTAATTAGAATCTAGCTGTGTCAAAGATCTACATAAGGTCAAAACGCGTTGCTGGATTGCTAGTGCCTGTGAGCACATCCACTGTTCTATGAGGATTATGCCGAAAACCATGTTTTAATTTGTCTACAATAAAGGATTTATTTTAAGGAGCTTGAACATCAATCTTCCTTTCAACTATTGCAGCCCCATCTAACATACTGTCATGGCCGAAATTGTTGGCACCTTTGAAATTGTTCCGGAAAATAAACTATTTTCTCCCAGAAAATTATTGCAATTACACACGTTTTGTTATACACATTTATTTCCTTTGTGTGTACTGTAACAACACAAATAAAACAGAGAAAAAAAAGGCAAATTGGATATCATTTCATACAGAACCCAAAAATGGACAGACAAAATTTTGACACCCTCAACTTCTCGTTTGGTTGCATACCTTTTGGAATAAATAACTGAAATAAATTGCTTCCTATAACTATCAACAAGCTTATTACACCTCTCAACTGGAATTTTTGACCACTCGTCTTTTGTAAACTGCTAATTTTGTAAACTGTTACTGGTCTCTTATTTGAAGGATGCCTCCTCCCAAAAGCAATTTTAAGATCTCTCTGCGGGTGTTCAATGGTATTTAGATCTGAAGTCATTGCTGGCCACATTAGAACTCTCCATGGCTTTGTTTTCATCAATTATCGGTGCTTCTTGAAATATGTTTGGGTCATTATCCTGCTCGAAGATCTATGACCTAGGATGCAAACCCAGCTTTCTGACACTGATCACTGCATTGCTACCGAAAATCTTTTGGTAATCTTTATATTTCATGATGCCTTGCACACAGTCAATGCACTCAGTGCCAGAGACAGCAAAACAACTCAAAAACATCTTTGAATCTCCACCATATTTGACTGTAGGTACTGTGTTCTTTTCTTTGTAGTCCTCATTCAGTTTTTGGTAAACAGTAGAATGATGTGCTTTACCAAAAATCTTTATCTTTGTCTCATCTGTCCACAAGATGCTTTCCCAGAAGGATTTCGGCTTACATAAGTTTTGGCAAACTGCACTTTAGCTTTTTTATGTCTGTGTGTCAGCAATGAGATCCTTCTTGGACTGCTGCCATAGCATTTCATTTCATTCATATGTCAATGGATAGTTCGTGCTGACACTGATTGACCCTGAGCCCGCAGAACAGCTTGAATTGCTTTGGAACTTGATTGGGACTGCTTATCCACCATTGGAAATATACTGCTTTGCAATCTTTCATCAATTTTTCTCTACTGTCCATGTCTAGGGAAATTAGCTACAGTACCATGGCTGTAAACTTCTTGATTATGTTGCACACCATGGACTCTTAAAATTGTTGATATTTTTCATCAATTTTGGTTCTTAACCCCTTAGTGACAGAGCCATTTTGCAGCTTAATGACCGGGCCAATTTTTACAATTCTGACCACTGTCACTTTATGAGGTTATAACTCTGGAACGCTTAAACGAATCCCGCTGATTCTGAGATTGTTTTTTCGTGACATATTGTACTTCACGTTAGTGGTAAAATTTCTTTGATATGACTTGTGTTTATTTATGAAAAAAACGGAAATATGGCGAAAATGTTGAAAATTTAACAATTTTCAAACTTTAAATTTTTATGCCCTTAAATCAGAGAGATATGTCACACAAATTTCTTAATAAATAACATTTCCCACATGTCTACTTTACATCAGCACAATTTTGGGACCAAAATTTTTTTTTTTACGAAGTTATAAGGGTTAAAAGTTGACCAGTTCATTTTTACAACACCATTTTTATTTTAGGGACCACCTCACATTTGAAGTCACTTTGAGGGGTCTATATGATAGAAAATAGCCAAAAGTGACACCATTCTAAAAACTGCACCCCTCAAGGTGCTCAAAACCACATTCAAGAAGTTTATTAACCCTTTACGTGCTTCACAGGAACTGAAGCAATGTGGAAGGAAAAAATTAACATTTAACTTTTTTTGCAAAAACTTTAATTCGGAACCTATTTTTTTTATTTTCACAACTGTTAAAAGAAAAAATGAACCACAAAATTTGTTGTGCAATTTCTCCTGATTAAGCCGATACCCCATATGTGGGGGTAAACCACTTTTTGGGCGCACGGCAGAGGTTGCAAGGGAAGGAGCGACATTTGACTTTTTCAACGCAGAATTGGCTGGACGCCATGTCGCGTTTGTAGAGGCCCTGATGTGTCTAAACAGTGGAAACCCATCACAAGTGACCCCATTTTGGAAACTAGACCCCCTAAGGAACTTATCTAGATGTGTGGTGAGCACTTTGAACCTCCAAGTGCTTCACAGAAGTTTATAACATAGAACAGTGAAAATAAAAAATCATATTTTTTCCACAAAAACAATCTTTTCATCCCAATTTTTATTTTCCCAAGGGTAACAAGACCCCAAAAGTTTTTGTGCAATTTGTCCTGAGCATTCTGATACCCCATATGTGTGGGGTAAACCACTGTTTGGGTGCAAGGCAGAGCTTGGAAGGGAAGGAGCGCCGTTTGACTTTTTTAGCGCAGAATTGTCTGGACGTCATGTCGTGTTTGTAGAGGTCCTGATGTGTCTAAACAGTGGAAACCCCCACAAGTGACCCCATTTTGGAAATTAGACCCCTAAGGAACTTATCTAGATGTGTGGTGAGCACTTTGAACCTCCAAGTGCTTCACAGAAGTTTATAACATAGAACCGTGAAAATAAAAAATCATATTTTTTCCACAAAAATGATCTGTTTACCCCAATTTTTATTTTCCCAAGGGTAACAAGACCCCAAAAGTTTTTGTGCAATTTGTCCTGAGCATGCCGATACCCCATATGTGGGGGTAAACCACTGTTTGGGCGCACGGCAGGGCTTGGAAGTGAAGGAGCGCCGTTTGACTGTTTCAAACCAAAATTGGCTGAAATTGAAATTGGACGCCATGTCGCGTTTGGAGAGCCCCTGATACGCCTAAACAGTCGAAACCCCCACAAATCACACCATTTTGGAAACTAGACCCCTTAAGGAACTTATCTAGATGTGTGGTGAGCACTTTGAACCCCCAAGTGCTTCACAGAAATTAATAAACGTAGAGCCGTGAAAATAAAAAATCATTTTTTTCCTCAAAAATGATTCTTTAGCCCGCTATTTTTTTTATTTTCCCAAGGGTAACAGGAGAAATTGGACCCAAAAAGTTGTTGTGCAATTTTTCCTGAGTACGCTGATACCCCATATGTGGGGTGAAACCACTGTTTGGGCGCATGGGAGTGCTTGGAAGGGAAGGAGCGCCATTTTGTAATGCAGACTTTGATGGAATGTTCTGCGGGCGTCATGTTGTGTTTGCAGAGCCCTTGATGTACTTAAACAGTAGAAACCCCCTGCAAGTGACACCATTTTGGAAACTAGACCCCCCAAGGAGCTTATCTAGATGTGTGGTGAGCACTTTGAACCCCCAAGTGCTTCACAGAAATTTATAAACGCAGAGCCGTGAAAATGAAAAATCATTTTTTTTCTCAAAAATGTTTTTTTTAGCCAGCTATTTTTTATTTTCCCAAGGGTAACAGGAGAAATTAGAATCCCAAAATTGGTGTGCAATTTGTCCTGAGTACGCTGATACCCATATGTTGGGGTAAACCACTGTTTGGGCGCACGGCAGGGCTCGGAAGGGAGGGAGCGACATTTGACTTTTTGAAAGCCACGTCGTGTTTGGAGACCCCCTGATGTGTCTAAACAGTGGAAACCCCCCACAAGTGACCCCATTTTGGAAACTAGACCCCTTAAGGAACTTATCTAGATGTGTGGTGAGCACTTTGAACCCCCAAGTGTTTCACAGAAATTTATAAACGCAGAGCTGTGAAAATAAAAAATCATTTTTTTTCTCAAAAATGATTTTTTTAGCCAGCTATTTTTTATTTTCCCAAGGGTAACAGGAGAAATTAGAACCCCAAAATTGGTGTGCAATTTGTCCTGAGTACGCTGATACCCCATATGTTGGGGTAAACTACTGTTTGGGCGCACGGCAGGGCTCGGAAGGAAGGGAGCGCCATTTGACTTTTTGAACGCCACGTCGTGTTTGGAGACCCCTGATGTGCCTAAATAGTGGAAATCCCTCAATTCTAGCTCCAACCCTAACCCCAACACACCCCTAACCCTAATCCCAACCCTAATCCTAACCTAAATCCCAACCCTAATTCCAACCCTAACCTTAATTGTAACCCTAACCCTAATTTTAACCCTAACCTTAATTGTAACCTTAACCCTAATTATAACCCTAATTATAACCCTAACCCTAAGGCTAGGTTCATTTTGCGTTTTACCAGCCCGTTCAACACATAGCGTTGACGGGCTGGTAACGGTATAGCATAACACGATCGCGTTATGCTATACCCGCTAGCGCAGAGGAATCAGCAGATGATTCATCTGCGCTTGCGGTGACGGAGCCCAGACGCTGCAGCCCGCGTCCGAGGCTCCGTCACTGAATGATGGCACGTCGCAAACGCATCCCGCTTTACGGCATGCGCCGCGATGCGCCCTCAAATGGGGGTGAATGGCAGCGTTAACGGACTGCGTTACACCGCGTTATACCGCGGTGTAACGCAGTCCGTCTAACGGACTGCCATAACGCGGTATGAACCCAGCTTAACCCTAACGCTAATTATAACCCTAACCCTAATGCTAACCCTAACCCTAATGCTAACCCTAATTATAACCCTAACCCTAATTATAACCCTAACCCTAACAGAAAAATGAAAATAAATATAATTTCTATTTTTTATTATATGTCCCTAACTAAGGGGGTGATAAATGGGGGGGTTATGTACTGTTTTTTTTATTTTGATCACTGTGATAGTTTATCACAGTGATCAAAATGCACTTTCTGGAGAATGAATGAAATCATTTTTGAATCTGCCGCCAAGCAGATCGGCGGGCGCACTGCGCATGCGCCCGCCATTTTTTTTTTGCAGGAAGAAGACGCCGGGATCCTGGGGCCTGCGGGAGGATGGAGGACACCGGTAAGTATACGGGGGGGCGATCGGGGGACCGGGGGACCCTCATTTTCTCCCCTCTGATGTGCGATCACATCAGAGGGGAGAGAAATCATTTTTTTTTTTTTTTTTTTTGCGATCGCATCTATGCTTGCATAGATGCGATCGCAACACCGGGATCGGTGAATACCGACCCGGATCATGTTCTCTGGGGTCTCGGCTACCACCGGTAGCCGAGACCCCAGAGAGTATTTGCCCATCCCCCCCAGGACACAGCGGCACATAGCGGCGGGCGCACTGAGCATGCGCCCGCCATTTTCTTCATCGCGCCGGCCCCGGGGGACACCGGAGGGCCCTGGGGCCACATACAGGACATCGGGGGCCACATGGGGGTCCCGGGGACTATTTTTCTCTGTCCTCTGATGTCCGATGACATCAGGGGACAAAGAAATTAAATGACACAACTTTTTTTTTTTTTTTGTTGCGGTCGCCGTTATAGGGTTAATAACGGCGATCGCAACATCGGTGTCGGTAAAAACCGACCCGATTCATGTTCTCTGGGGTCTTGGCTACCCCCGGTAGCCGAGGCCCCGGAGAAAATGCGCCTCTGGGGGGCGCTATTCACTTTTTCCACAGCGCCGTTAATTAGCGGCGCTGTGGTTTAAGTACCCTTAATGACCGCCGTTTAAAAGGCGTCTCAGCGGTCGTTAAGGGGTTAAGTGCTCAGACAGTTCACTTCTTTTTCTGTTCCTCAGGCTTAGTGTGGCACACACAGACACACAATACACAGTTTTATTTAACTTCTCCCCTTTTTATCTGGTTTCCGGTGTGATTTTCATATTGCCCATACCTGTTACTTGCCACAGGTGAGTTTGAATGAGTATCACATGCTTGAAGCAAAGTTGTTTACCCACATGTTTGGAAAGGTGCCAGCAATTTTATCCAGCCCATCTTTGGGGTCTTGTATCCAATTTGCCTTTTTTTCCTCAGTTTTTTGTGTTGTCCAATACACACAAATGAAATAACCATGTGAATAACAAAACATGTGTAACTGCAATAATTTTTATGGGATAAATACTTCATTTCCTAGAACAATTTCAAGGTTGCCAACACTTTCAGCCTAGACCATATGCACTGGGAGTATTTTTGCAGTGCATATGTTAAATTAAGACAAAGAAATGTGATGTGAACAATGTTGAAGGCTCTTTTCACCTTGAACATCATGTTTTCCTTTTTACAAAAGTCACGATAGATATCAAAGATCCATAGCTGTCTCTGTGTCCCAATTTATACTTCTCTGCAGTCAAAGGAGAAGAGTTCCAATCTCTGCCATCAATCTTCTTTCTGTTATATTTTCCTTCTCGCCTAGCTCCAGAAGAGATTTTGCAGGTAGCCAATATTAGCCATTTTCCTCCAGATTTTGTACAGCTATACAATGAAGACATTTCTAACCAATTAGTTTTTTAAAAAGTAATAAAAAACCTTGCCATGCTGATAATAAATTTTCATAACAATAAAAAATGACAAAACTAAATAAATATATATAGAGCATAATGTCTATGACTGACCAGTTTCAGTTAGTTAGTTACATATTGGCTATAGGCTATTAAACTCCAGTGAATATTGAACCTAAATAGTTTTATTGCACAGTATTCATGAAGTTATCTTTACTAAGTGAATAAAAAAGAATAGGAAAAAAAACATAGAAATGTGAGACCCGGAAGTATAGGAGAAGATCAAAAGGTATTAGATTCCTTCCTTTCCTGGAAAATCTAAAATATCTTCTTCTACTCCAGGGGCATTACAACTCTATCTATTCCAGTTGCAAATGACTGAAACTGATCTGTTGTTACATTATCTTGCAAATTGCTGAGAGATTTTGCTGATGTACTTTCCAAATTCCATTCACAGGTTTGAAGCTTTTGTGTACTTAATAACCAATGCAGATAAAACCTTCCTAATTCCTAAATTGTCATCCAGATTTAACCATTTACCTTCTTTTTTCTTCAAATCCCTTTTCAATTGTGTTTTGAGATCCTTAAGAGACCTGTAAATCATTTAATGTCTACAATCTTCTGGATTTACATTCTGCATGCCGGAAAACTGTCCATGAAAATAACATGATCTCCTAACTGAACTTTAAACTGAAATTTACAGACTGGCCTGAGAAAACAAAAGGAGGCGTAATCCAAAATAGATTGCAACTAGCTTGGCCCGTGCAAAATTTTCGCACATTGGTCGTCGGGGGTGAAGGCAATTTCAGAAAAGGTAAGCTGGTCAAATGTAAATGTATTTCATGAGATGGTGAACACAAACAGGTATTTATATATGTAGGTTGGTAATACAATAAGTAGAGGCCAAAAATTGTCTTCCAGTTGAGGTGCCACCTGCAGGTCATTGTGTCTTTCTGTAGGTTTATGAAAATAAATGTTTAAACTGCATTTAGTGATAAAATCATGTATGTGTGGTTTGTTTGGCTCTTTTCTTGCTGAAGGGAGCAAGTTTACCTTTCAAATGGTGTATCATTTGTGTGTGTGGGGCGAAGTAATCAGCGAAAAGCAGTGCATGTTTACAAATGTGTTTCCATATGTGACTCACCTGCAGTGAAGTGTGCAATCCTCCAATGTGCCTGAAATAGGCTGGGCAAGCACTTGAGCAAGCTGGAAAGACCCCAAGGCAAATGTTTGGATTTGTTTGTGATGTCTGTAAGCAACTTTGTGGTAGTGTGCTTTGGGGTAGTGTGCTGCCACCTGCAGGTCATTTGACCTTTCAAATGGTGTATCATTTGTTTGTGTGGGTGGAGTATGAATGGAGCAAGTGTGCAATTCAATAGGCAGTGCATGTTTACAAATGTGTTTGCATATGTCCCTCACCTGCAATGAAGTGTGCAATCCTCCAATTTGGCTAAAATAGGCTGGGCAAGCAGTTCGGCAAGCAGGAACACCCCCAAGGCAAATGTTTGGATTTGTTTGTGATGTCTGTAAGCAGCTTTGTGGTAGTGTGTTTTGGGGTACTGTGGTGCCACCTGCAGGTCATTTTTCCTTACTGCAGGTTTATGAAAATTAATGTTTAAACTGTATTTTGTGATCAAATCGTGGATGTGTGGTTTGTTTGGCTATTTTCTTGGTGAGGGGGGCAAGTTTACCTTTCAAATGGTGTATCATTTGTGTGTGTGGGTGCAGTATGAACGGAGATACAAAATAATCACCGAAAAACAGTGCTTAGAAATAATAGAATAGATTTTTTCAGTAGGAAGATTAGCATCAATAGATTCACAGGTTGGAAATAATATGCTCATCAGTATCGGAATATAGGAAAAAAAAAATAATAATTAACCACATCCACCATTGCCAATTTCATTTTTTTGTTTTTTCCTCCCTTGCTTCCCATAGCAATACCTTTTTTATTTTTCTGTACAGATAGGTGCATGAGGGCTTGTTTTTTGTTAGACGAGTTGCGCTTTTGAGTGATTTTTTTTTACCATATAGTGGTACTGCAAACTGGGAAACAAAATTCCATGTGCGGTGAAATTGTGGAGAAAAAACGCAGTTCTGACATTGTTTTATAGAAATTGTTTTTGAGACTTCCATTGCTTGGTAAAAATGACCAGATAATATGATTCTCCCCACCAGTGTGATTATAGCCATCTCAAATGTGTCCAAATTATTTTCATGGTTAAAAAAAATCAGAATTTTAAAAAAGAAAATTGGGGGATTGTGTCGCGATTTTAGGAGACCCATGATGCTTTCATTTTTTGATTGATGAAGTTGTGTGAGAGCTTATTTTTTGCAGGCCGGCACAATGATTTTCATAGGAATAGATTAGTGGCACTCACCATGTGAAGTAAAATCAGTATTCCTTTATACAAGTCCTATAAAAACATGTAGAATCAGAGAGAACGAGGAGAGATAAGCTGCAGAGGTCTGTTCTGCACCTTATCTGTCCCTGGTGCAATGATGTGTGTTTACAGGATATGAATAAAGTAATACTGATTTTACTTCACATGGTGAGTACCACTAATCTATTTTTTATGATTTACTGGTAAACTTCTCATTCTTAGGGCTTTTTAGCAGATCACTGCCCTTTTAATGGTCTCCAAACATTTCTGATTACAGTGTTTACCAATCAGGTTAATTATTTTTATATTTTGATAAATTAGACTTTTCTGGACTTGGCAATGCCACATAAGAGTAATTTTGTATTTGTTGTGTTATCTTTATTTTTAAAGTGGAAAAGTGGTATGATTTGAACTTTTCAATTTTTTATTTTTTTTAACCCCTTACTGCCATCGGACGTACTATCCCGTCCATGGTACCTGGGCCCGTATGACCATGGACGGGATAGTACGTCTCGTGCGATCGGACGCGCTCCCGGGGGGAGCGCAGCCGATCGCAGCCGGGTGTCAGCTGATTATCACAGCTGACACCCGTGACTGTGTGTCAGGAGCGGTCACGGACCGCTCCCGGCACATTAACCCCTTGCACACCGCGATCAAACATGATCGCGGTGTACTGGGGGCACAGGGGAGGATCGCGCAGGGTGGGGGCTCCCTGCGCGCCCCCTGAGACCCTCAGAGCAGCGCGATGTGATCGCGCTGTTCTGAGGGCTTCCTCCCTCCCAGGACCCGGATCCAAGATGGCGCCGGGGTCCTGGAGGGAGGCGGCTACCTCAGTGCCTGCCGAGAGCAGTACTGTCACACCAGCGATCTGACAAAATACAGTGATGTCCCACCCTGGGACAAAGTAAAAAAGTTAAAAAAATAAAAATAAACATGTTTAAAAAAAAATCCAAAATAAATAAAAAAAAAAAAAATATTCCTCAATAAATTCACTTCTTCCTGTAAATAAAAAAAACAAAGCAATAAAAGTACACATATTTGGTATCGCCGCGTCCATAACGACCCCCCCTATAAAATTGTCCCACTAGTTAACCCCTTTAGTGAACCCCTTAAAAAAAAAAAACGAAGCAAAAAATCAATGCTTTATCATCATACCGCCGAACAAAAAGTGGAATAACACGCGATCAAAAAGACCGATATAAAAAAACATGGTACCGCTGAAAACGTCATCTTGTCCCGCAAAAAACGAGCCATCATACAGCATCATCAGCAAAAAAAAAAAAAGTTATAGCTCGCAGAATAAAGCGATGCAAAAATAATTATTTTTTATATAAAATTGTTTTTATTCTATAAAAGCGCCAAAACATGAAAAAATGATATAAATGAGGTATCGCCATAATCGTACTGACCCGAAGAATAAAACTGCTTTATCAATTTTACCACACGCGGAACGGTATAAACGCCTCCCCAAAAGAAATTCATGAATTGCTGATTTTTGTTCATTCTAACCTCCCAAAAATCGAAATAAAAAGCGATCAAAAAACGTCACGTGCTCAAAAATGGTACCAATAAAAACGTCAACTCGTCCCGCAAAAAATAAGACCTCACATGACTCTGTGGGCCAAAATATGCAAAAATTATAGCTCTCAAAATGTGATGATGCAAAAACTATTTTTGCAATAAAAAGCGTCTTTTAGCGTGACAGCTGCCAATCATAAAAACCCGCTATAAATAGTAAATCAAACCCCCCTTTATCACCCCCTTAGTAAGGGAAAAATAATAAAATTAAAAAAAAGTATTTATTTCCATTTTCCCATTAGGGTTAGGGTTAGGGTTGCGGCTAAAGTTAGGGTTAGGGTTGGCGCTAAAGTTAGGATTAGGGTTAGGTTTGGGATTAGGGGTGTGTTAGGGTTAGGTTTGTGGTTAGGGTTGGGACTAGGGTTAGGGGTGTGTTGGGGTTAGGGTTGGAGTTAGAATTGGGGGGTTTCCGCTGTTTAGGCACATCAGGGGCTCTCCAAATGTGACATGGCGTCTGATCTCAATTCCAGCCAATTCTGCGTTGAAAAAGTCAAACGGTGCTCCTTCACTTCTCAGCTCTGCCATGCGTCCAAACAGTAGTTTATCCCCACATATGGGGTATCAGCGTACTCTGGACCCCAAGAGTTATTGTGCAATTTGTCCTATTTCTTCTGTTACCCTTGGGAAAATAAAAAACTGGGGGCGAAAATATCATTTTTGTACAAAAACAATTATTTTTTTGTTTTTACGGCTGTACATTATAAACTTCTGTGAAGCACTTGGGGCTTCATAGCGCTCACCACACATCTAGATAAGTTCCTTGTGGGGTCTATTTTCCAAAATGGGGTCACTTTTTGGGGATTTCCACTGTTTAGGCGCATCAGGGGCTCTCCAAATGCGACATGACGCCCCCAGACCATTCCATCAAAGTCTGCAATCCAAATCGTCACTACTTCCCTTCCGAGCCCCAACGTGTACCCATACAGTAGTTTTCTCCCACATATTGGATATCAGCGTACTCAGGACAAATTGGACAACAACTTTTGGGGTCCAATTTCTCCTGTTACCCTTGTAAAAATAAAATATTGGGGCAAAAAAAATCATTTTTGCAAAAAAAAAAAAGATTTTTTATTTTTACGGCTGTGCGTTATAAACTTCTGTGAAGCACTTCGGGGTTCAAAGTGCTCACCACACATCTAGACAAGTTCCTTGTGGGGTCTATTTTCCAAAATGGGGTCACTTGTGGGGGGTTTCCACTGTTTAGGCGCATCAGGGGCTCTCCAAATGCGACATGACGCCCCCAGACCATTCCCTCAAAGTCTGCAATCCAAAACGTCACTACTTCCCTTCCGAGCCCCAACGTGTACCCATACAGTAGTTTTCTCCCACATATTGGGTATCAGCGTACTCAGGACAAATTGGACAACAACTTTTGGGGTCCAATTTCTCCTGTTACCCTTGTGAAAATAAAATATTGGGGGCGAAAAAAATCATTTTTGTAAAAAAAAAAAGATTTTTTATTTTTACGGCTGTACGTTATAAACTTCTGTGAAGCACTTCGGGGTTCAAAGTGCTCACCACACATCTAGATAAGTTCCTTGTGGGGTCTATTTGCCAAAATGGGGTCACTTGTGGGGGGTTTCCACTGTATAGGTGCATCAGGGGCTCTCCAAATGTGACATGACGCCCCCAGACCATTCCATCAAAGTCTGCAATCCAAAACGTCACTACTTCCCTTCCGAGCCCTGACGTGCGCCCATACAGTAGTTTTCTCCCACATATTGGGTATCAGCGTACTCAGGACAAATTGGACAACAACTTTTGGGTTCCAATTTCTTCTGTTACCCTTGTGAAAATAAAATATTAGGGGCGAAAAAATCATTTTTGTAAAAAAAAAAAGGATTTTTTATTTTACAGCTGTACGTTATAAACTTTAGTGAAACACCTGGGGGTTAAAAGTTCTCACCACACATCTAGATAAGTTCCTTGAGGGGTCTAGTTTCCAAAATGGTGTCATTTATGGGGGTTTCCACTGTTTAGGCAGATCAGGAGCTCTCCAAACACGACATGGCGTCCAGCCAATTCTGCGTTGAAAAAGTCAGACGGCGCTCCTTCCCTTCCAAACTCTGCCATGCACCCAAACAGTGGTTTACCCCCACATATGGGGTATCAGCGCACTCAGGACAAATTGCACAATAACTTTTGGAGTCTTGTTACCCTTGGAAAAATAAAAATTGGGGTGAAAAGATCATTTTTGTGGAAAAAATATGATTTTTAAATTTTACGGCTCTACATTATAAACTTGTGTGAAGCACTTGGGGGTTCAAATTGCTCACCAAAGATCTAGAAAAGGTCCTTAGGGGGTCTAGTTTCCCAAATGGGGTCATTTGTGGGGGGTTTCCACTGTTTAGGCACATCAGGGGCTCTCCAAATGCAACATGGCATCCAATCTCAATTCCAGCCAATTTTGGTTGGAAAAAGTCAAATGGTGCTCCTTCCATTCCGAGCTCTGCCGTGAGCCCAAACAGTGGTTCCCCCCCACATATGGGGTATCAGCGTACTCAGGACAAATTGGACAACAACTTACGTGGTCCAATTTCTCCTGTTACTCTTGGGAAAATAAAAAATTAGTGACTAAAATATAATTTTTGTGGGAAAAAAATAGGATTTTTTATTTTCATGCCCGGGCATTATAAACTTGTGTGAAGCACTTGGGGGTTCAAAGTGCTCACCAAAGATCTAGATAAGTTCCTTAGGGGGTCTAGTTTCCAAAATGGGGTCACTTGTGGGGGGTTTCCACTATTTAGGCTCATCTGGGGCACTGCAAACGGAACATGACCCCCATCAACGTCTGCATTCCAAAACGTTACTACTTCCTTTCCAAGCCCTGCCGTGCACCCAAACAGTTTCCCCCCCCCACATATGGGGTATCAGTGTACTCAGGACAAATTGGACAACAACTTTTGGGGTCCAATTTCCTTGGGAAAATTCAAAAATTTGGGACTAAAAAATCATTTTTGTGGAAAATTGTTTTTTTTTTTTTTCACACCCAGGCATTATAAGCTTTTGTGAAACACTTGGGGGTTTAAAGTGCTCACAACAGATCTAGATAAGTACCTTAGGGGGTCTAGTTTCCAAAATGGTGTCACTTGTGGGGGTTTCCACTGTTTAGGCGCATCAGGGGCTCTCCAAACACGACATGGCGTCCAATCTCAATTCCAGCCAATTTTAGTTTGAAAAAGTCAAACGGCGCTCCTTCCCTTACGAGCTCTGCCGTGTGCCCAAACAGTGGTTTTCCCCCACATATTGGGTATTGGCGTACTCAGGAGAAATTGCATAACAACCTTATCTGTCCATTTTCTCCTTTTACCCTTGTCAAAATAAAAAAAAAGTTTGTAAAAGATCATTTTTGTGGCTAAAAAGTTAAATATTCATTTTTTCCTTCCACGTTGCTTTAGTTCCTGTGAAGCACCTGAAGGGTTAATAATCTTCTTGAATGTGGTTTTGAGTACCTTGAGGGGTGCAGTTTTTAGAATGGTGTCACTTTTGGGTATTTTCTGCCATATAGACCCCTCAAAGTGACTTCAAATGAGAGGTGGTCCCTAAAAAAAATGGCTTTGTAAATTTTGTTGTAAAAATGAGAAATCGCTGGTCAACTTTTAACCCTTATAACTTCCTAACAAAAAAAAATTTTGGTTCCAAAATTGTGCTGATGTAAAGTAGACATGTGGGAAATGTTATTTCTTAACTATTTTATGTGACATATTTCTCTGTTTTAAGGGAATAAAAATTCAAAGTTTGAAAATTGCAAAATTTTAAAAATTTTCGCCATATTTGCGTTTTTTTCAAAAATAAACGCAAGTTATATCGAAGAAATTTTACTTCTAACGTGAAGTACAATATGTCACGAGAAAACAATCTCAGAATCGCGAAGATCCGTTGAAGCGTTCCAGAGTAATAACCTCATAAAGAGACAGTGGTCAGAATTGTAAAAATTGGCCCGGTCATTAACGTGCAAACCACCCTTGGGGGTGAAGGGGTTAAAACTTTTTGAACCTGTGATTGTGCTATATACAGCAATAACAGTATTACTGCATTTTGTAAAAATCACGGTTTCAAGGGAGCTCCATGATGACAGGCATAAAGGTCTTGAACCAACCCCGGGCTGTCATAACAACACCTCAGTACCCCGCAACTTTGTCATGGGAGCGCCGATTGGCATATTAGAATGAACCGTCCACATTCTGGCTCCCTGTTAATTCAGCTGTCAGAGTTTTGCAGCAGCATTTAACAGGTTAACAGTTTCAATGCTAGCTAAGCAACGATAACAACAGTTAGAGGCAGGTTCTGGCTATAACACACAGTCATTTCCTGCCAAGTATGGGGTGAATGCACCCCTTGAGCCCACTTCATACAACAGCTATGGACTTGTGCAGTACATGTATGGCAGATGTCGTAAGGGGTTAATAAATAAAACATTAAAACAGGATGTAAATTATATGTTCACTAATATCTAAATATAGAAAATCATAAAAAATAGCAATGAAAAACATGTCAGATAGTACTAGCTGTAAGTATGTTTTTCCTAATAATATTCATTTCAATTTAATAAATATATTAGGGGTTCACATGGCATGGCCACATACATGGATCCTAGGAATGCTGCAACTTCAAATTATAGGCCTGTGGGCATTCTGTTCATACAGTGATGCTTGTGAACCCTTCATAATTTTTCAGATTTTCGTATAAATTTCATCTAAAACTACATCAGAGTTTCACACAAGTCCACAAGTCAATAAAAGGATCAAAGTCAAATAAATGAACCAAAAATATTAGACTTTGTCTTTTTTTTAATTAGAAAAATGATCCAATATCTCATGTCTGAGAGTGTCAAAATTGTGAACTTTTTCTTTTAGTATTGGTGTGGCCCTCTTGTGCAGCAACACAGTGGGTTCGGAAAGTATTCAGACCCTTTTAAATTTTTCACTCTTTGTTTCATTGCAGCCATTTGGTAAATGCTAGAAAGTTCTTTTTTTTTCTCATTCATGTACACTCTGCTACACATCTTGAATGATAAAAAACAGAAATGTAGAAATTTTAAAAAGAAAAATTAAAATATCACATAGTCATAAGTATTCAGACCCTTTGCTCAGACACTCATATTTACGTCACATGCTGTCCATTTCCTTGTGGTCCTCCTTGAGATGGTTTTACTCCTTCATTGGAGTCCAGCTGTGTTTAATTAAACAGATAGGACTTGATTTGTAAAGGCACACACCTGTCTATATAAGACTTCACAGCTCACAGTGCATGTCAGACCAATTGAGAATCATGAGGTCAAAGGAACTGGCCAACAAGCTCAGAGACAGAATTGTGGCAAGGCACACATCTGGCCAAGGGCACAAAAGAATTTCTGCAGTACTCAAGGGTCCTAAGAGCACAGTGGCCTCCATAATCCTTAAATGGAAGAAGTTTGGGACCACCAGAAGTCTTTCTAGACCTGGCCGTTCAGCCAATCTGAGGAATCATGGGAGAAGAGCCTTGGTGAGAGAGGTAAAGAAGAATCCTAAGATCACTGTGGCTGAGCTCCACAGATGCAGTAGGGAGATGAGAGAAAGTTCCACAAAGTCAACTATCACTGCAGCCCTCCACCAGCTCTGCTTTTATGGCAGAGTGGCCCAACGGAAGCCTCTCTTCAGTGCAAGACATATGAGAAATAAGATTCTCTGGTCTAATGAGACGAAGATAGAACTTTTTGGTGATAATTCTAAGCGGTATGTGTGGAGAAAACCAGGCACTGCTCATCACCTGCCCAATACAATCCCAACAGTGAAACATGGTGGTGGTATCATCATGCTACAGGGGTGTTTTTCAGCTACAGGGACAGGACAACTGGTTGCAATTGAAGAAAACATGAATGCGGCCAAGTACAGAGATTACTTGGATGAAAACCTCTTCCAGAGTGCTCTGGACCTCAGACTTGTCCAAAGGATCACCTTCCAACAAGACAATGACAACAAGAAACAGCTAAAATAACAAAGGAGTGGCTTCAGAACAACCCTGTGACCATTCTTGACTGGCCCAGCCAAATCCCTTACCTAAACCCAATTAGGCATCTCTGCATAGACCTGAAAATGGCTGTCCACCAACGTTCACCATCCAACCTGATGGAACTGGAGAGCATCTGCAAGGAAAAATGGCAGAGGATCCCTAAATCCAGGTGTGAAAAACTTGTTGCATCATTCCCAAGAAGACTCATGGCTGCATTAGCTCAAAAGGGTGCTTTTACTCAATACTGAGCAAAGGATCTGAATACTTATGACCATGTGATATTTCAGTTTTTCTTTTTTAATAAATTTGCAAAATTTTCTACATTTCTGTTTCTTTTCAGTAAAGATGGGGTGCAGAGTGTACATGAATGAGAAAAAAATGAACTTTTTTGCATTTACCAAATGGCTGCAATGAAACAAAGAGTGAAAAATGTAAAGGGGTCTGAATACTTTCCGTACCCACTGTATAAGCAATCTGGAATTGCTGTGTGAATCCGGATGTAATTCACCCAGAAAGAGCAGTGATCTACAGAATATGCGATCTAAAATCTTGCAGTAATGGATGTACAGTATATCTAAATGTTTCTGGTAATTGTTGATTAGACCTTCACAATAGCTTAGAGGAATTTTAGCTTATTCCTTCCTACAAAACAACTTCACCTTTGTTATTTTGATACGTTTTTTCCCATGAACTGCTTGATTGAGGTTCTTCCACAACAATTCGATAGGATTGCTGTAGAAAAGCACTACATTACAACATAAAAAGCTCAAACACCTTGGTGGTAATATTGTGGTTTGTCCCTGGTTTACTGCATCTGGGTCAGGATAGGTTGCAGTCATTGATGGAACAATGAATTCTGAATTTGTCAACAAATTCTATAATAAAATGTCAGTACAGCTGTCCATAAGCTGAATCTCAAGAGAATATGAGTCATGAAGCAAGACAGTGACTAAAGCACACAAGGCATTCTATAAAAGAATGGTTAAAAAAACATGATTAAAGATTTGAAATGGCAAAGTCAAAGTCCTGACATTAATTCTATAGAAATGTATATAGGAAGAAAAAGTAGTGACACTCACCAGTCCTTTAAAATCCAATGTTTTTATTTAGAAAACATATTTAAAACTGGCTGCAGAGAGGGAAGAAGCACGTGTGGGACAATGATCATTTTGCGCTTTCCAACGCTTCTACAGGTCCTAGTCAAACAAAACCCTTCTATTCTTTTAGAAAAGCAAGATACATTTCAGAGTATATGGCCATGCTGGATCTTATTCACAATTGTCTACAGAAGGTAAGTCTCATTAAATCTCATCTTTACAAGAAAAAAGCAAGAAAAAAGGCTGATGAGGTTGTAGGGAAAAAAGCACTCTAAATAGATATCTTGAATGTGTACAGCTTTGTTACAACTCAATCAGCCTGCTGCTACCAGGTACACACATCCTAATCAGGTGTCCTATTGTAAGACAGCTGAAAAAACATGAAAAAATAAATAAAAAAAAGGAGCGCCAGCCGAAGAGCACAATGAGTCCACGTGGGGAGATGGAGAGTTGAAGAATTGAAGCTCCACTTACTTCGTAGGGGTGTAGAAAGATTTCTATCCCCCTTCTTCCAGGTCAGCCTCTCCTCCTTGCACATAGACCAATGTAGTGCAAGTTAAACCAGATACCGGAGTCCTTGCCAATCCTGCAAGAGACTCACAAAATTAATTTAATGGAGTTTTACAACTCAATAATAAAAACAGAGCCAAATCTAATGGGTACAGGATTCCTCTTCATCAGGATAGACAAATAACTTTCTAACTAAAGTGAAGGAAATGTTGGTCAGCTGCTGATTTTGCAAGTTTGCCCACTGACAAAGACATGAGCAGTCTATAATTTTAAGGGTAGGTTAATTTTAACATTGAGAGATAGAATATCAAAAATAAAATCCAGAAAATGACATTGTATAAATTATATAAATTTATTTGCATTTTGCAGTGAGAAATAAGTATTTCATCCCTTACCAACCATTAAGTGTTCTGGCTCCTACAGACCAGTTAGACACTCCTAATCAACTCGTTACCTGAATTAAAGGCAGCTGTCTTTCATAGTCATGTTTATAAAAGACTACTGTCCACAGACTCAATTAATCAGTCAGACTCTAACCTCTACAACATGGGCAAGACCAAAGAGCTTTCTAAGGATGTCAGGGACAAGATCATAAACCTGCACAAAGCTGGAATGGGCTACAAAACCATACGTAAAGTGTAGGGTGAGAGGAGACAACTGTTGGTGCAATAGTAAGAAAATGAAAGAAATACAAAAATGATTGTCAATCGACATTGATCTGGGGCTCCATGCAAAATATCACCTCGAAGGGTATCCTTGATCATGAGGAACTTGAGAGATCAGCCTAAAACTACATGGTATCACATTACGCCGTAAAGGTTTAAAATCGTGCAGTGCCCCCAAGGTCCCCCTGCTCAAGAAGGCAGGCCTGTCTGAAGTTTCACAATGAATACCTGGATGATTCTGTGAGTGATTCTGTGAGTGATTGGGAGAAGGTGCTGTGGTCAGGTGAGACAAAAATTGAGTTCTTTGGCATTAACTCAACTCGCCGTGTTTGGAGGAAGAGAAATGCTGCCTATGACCCAAAGAACACCGTCCCCACTGTCAAGCATTGAGGTGGAAACATTATGTTTTGGGGGTGTTTCTCTGCTAAGGGCACTGGACTACTTCACTGCATCAATGGGAGAATGGATGGAACCATGTACCGTAAAATCCTGAGTGACAACCTCCTTCCCTCCCCCAGGATATTAAAATGGGTCGTGGCTGGGTATTGCAGCAAGACAATGACCCAAAACATACAGCCAAGGTAACAAGGAGTGGCTCAAAAAGAAGCACATTAAGGTTATGGAGTGGCCTAGCCAGACTCCAGACCTTAATCCCATAGAAAACTTATGGAGGGAGTTGAAGCTCCGAGTTGCCAAGTGACAGCCTCAAAATCTTAATGATTTAGAGATGATCTGCAAAGAGAAGTGGACCATAATTCATCCAGACATGTGCACAAACCTCATCATCAACTACAAAAAACGTCTGACTGCTGTGCTTGCCAACAAGGGTTTTGCCACCAAGTATTAAGTCTTGTTTGCCAGAGGAATCAAAAACTTATTTCTCACTGAAAAATGCAAATACATTTACATAATTTATGCAATGCGATCTTCTGGATTTTATTTTTGATATTCTATCTCTCAATGTTAAAATTAACCTACCCTTAAAATTATAAACTATTCAGGTCTTTGTCAGTGGGCAAACTTACAAAATCAGCAATGGATCAAATAATGATTTCCTTCACTGTTTATACTACAGAACATGGCTTTCTGAGACGTCCACCACAGGAAATGACATATCTTAATTCTGTGTAGACTAAGCTCTTGTCTTTTAAAACATCTATATAAGGTATACAAATATAACAAATAAAAATAACAAGAAAATAACAATAATGATAACAATAATAATAATACATAATTAAAAAAGAAAAAAATACAAGAAAAATCTAAAAAAATCCCCCCCAAAAAATCCAAACATCTTTTTAAAAAAATAAATAAATAGAACTTTCCTTTTAAAAATTATTTTATAGAAAATTTTCTTGAAAACGTCTTGCTTTTTTTTCTTAAAAAAAATTCTAAAAAGAGGAATATATATAATTTGACTTATGGTTAAATAACATAAACCATCAAACTATTTTTTCTACTATATTTAACCCTTTAGGTGTCAAACAATCCATGCGGAAAATCCAAAACTTCTCCCTCCTGCATAAATCCTTGAATCTGCAGAGTTAATGCGGGACCTGTTCTATAGGCTTTACTTTCAGACAACTGAATTCACTATCATGCATTACCGATTAATGATTAGATACATTATGATGATGAATCTCTTGCTGGATTGGCAATCACTCCGGTATATGGTTTATCTTGCACTGCATTGGTCTATATGCAAGGAGGAGAGGTTGACCTGTAAATCTTATCTGTCACCCATTTTTTTGCAGATCCTCTACATTTTGCTTGCTCTGGCTTATGGGTCTACTGCATCCTTGTCTTTCCACTTTCCCCCTTAGGGTACATACTCATATGCGAGAAAAAAAACTGTCCGATGCCAGTTCATTTTCCCACGCTCCAGAGATCAGTGCGGGTCAAGCTGTGAGGGAGTGGAGCTTCAGTGATGTCACCACTAGTCACTGAAGCTCCGCTCCCTGCATCTCATTCATTCACCAGTGGTTTACAGCCAGGACAGTCACATCTTGGCACCGTCCTGGTTGTAAACTGTATATTCCCCAGATATGGATTAATGCGTGGGACAGAACGCCGGACAGGTATGGTATATTGTTGCTTTATTATTTTATGTTTATTACAGGAGATCGAGGGCTTTGGGGAATTAGCAGAGGTTGTAAGTATGGTTTAATTAAGAATAATAAAGGAGTCTGTATCTTTATTTCAATTAAATTTTTTTACTCACGGTGTCTGTTTTATTTATTATTTAACTATGGGATTAGTAATGGGGTCATCTAATTGATGCATCTTCATTAATAACCCCCCCAACTATTGCCCCATATGCCGCCGCTACAGGGCAGTGGGAAGAGAGAGGCTAAGTGCCGGAATTGGCACATCTTAGAGATGTGCCTTTTCTGGGGTGGCTGGAGGCAGATGTTTTTAGTCAGGGAGGGGCCAATAACCATGGTCCCTTCCTAGGCTATTAATATTTGCCCCCAGTCACTGCCTTTCCCTCTCTGGTTTGGAAAATTGAGCGGGATCCACACCATTTTTTTCCCGAAAAGAATCTTTTATTAAAGACATACATGTCCCCTAATTTACAATTTTGGTCACTGACATCTATATATCTAACTATTCTGCATGGATTTACTGTATGTAAACCATGTCTCCTATCTTGTCGGCTCCTGCAGTGATTTTACAGAAGCCGACAAATTAATTACCGGTTTTTCTTCTCTCTATCTCTGTATGAAATATAAATACATATCTATATATGTAAAACTAGGTCTGAGCTGAAAAAGTAAGTTGATGTGTATGCAAAATGTAAATGCATATTAACACATGACCATTACACAGAGAAAACAAAAAACAAGAAACAAATATCCTAAAATAAAATAAAAAATATATTGCAAAAAATGCATGAAGGTAGTAATAATAATAAGGGTATTTGGTAAACATAATTTTGATCAAAAGAATGTACAAGCCATCCCGCCACGTCAAGGCAACCCTTTGTGGGACAGTCCTAACTCTTGTATTAAAAACCTTTCCACTTGTCAAGTGACAAATGTGAACAAGGACAGAGAGACTGAACCCACCAGTAAAAGCATAGGCCAGACAGGATGGATTTCTCAGCTCAGAAGCAGGGCGGTCACACCCTTATATGCACAAGATGCACTAAGAACTAAATGAAAAACTAGGTCTGAGCTGAAAAAGTAAGTTGATGTGTATGCAAAATGTAAATGCATATTAACACATGACCATTACACAGAGAAAACAAAAAACAAGAAACAAATATCCTAAAATAAAATAAAAAATATATTGCAAAAAATGCATGAAGGTAGTAATAATAATAAGGGTATTTGGTAAACATAATTTTGATCAAAAGAATGTACAAGCCATCCCGCCACATCAAGGCAACCTTTTGTTGAGCGGGATACACACCATTTTTTCCCGAAAAGAATCTTTTATTAAAGACATACATGTCCCCTAATTTACAATTTTGGTCACTGACATCTATATATCTAACTATTCTGCATGGATTTACTGTATGTAAACCATGTCTCCTATCTTGTCGGCTCCTGCAGTGATTTTACAGAAGCCCACAAATTAATTATCGGTTTTTCTTCTCTCTATCTCTGTATGAAATATAAATGCATATCTATATATGTGTGTCACTGACATATATATATATATATATATATATATATATATATATACACTGCCCCAAAAATAAAGGGAACACTCAAATAACACATCCTAGATCTGAATGAATGAAATATTATCATTGAATACTTTGTTCTGTACAAAGTTGAATGTGTTGACAACAAAATCACACAAAAATCATCAATGGAAATCAAATTTATTAACCAATGGAGGCCTGAATCTGGAGTCACCCACAAAGTTAAAGTGGAATGTAATGTCCTTAAAACAAGTCATGTCAAAATGATGCTCAGTAGTGTGTGTGTGTCCTCCACATGCCTGTATGACCTTCCTACAACGACTGGGCATGCGCCTGATGAGGCGGTGATCTCCTGTGGGATCTCCTCCCAGACCTGGACTATAGCATCCACCAACTCCTGGACAGTCTGTGGTGCAAAGTGACGTTGGTGGATGGAGCGAGACATGATGTCCCAGATGTGTTCAATTGGATTCAGGTCTGGGAAATGGACGGGCCAGTCCATAGCTTCAATGCCTTCACCTTGCAGGAACTGCTGACACACTCCAGCATATGGTCTCACAAGGGGTCTGAGGATCTCATGTTGGTACCTAATGGCAGTCAGGCTACCACTGGCGAGCACATGGAAAGCTGTGCGGCCCTCCAAAGAAATGCCACCCACACCATTACTGACCCACTGCCAAACAGGTCATGCTGAAGGATGTTGCAGGCAGCAGATCACTCTCCACGACGTCTCGAGACTCTGTCACGTCTGTCACATGTGCTCAGTGTGAACCTGCTTTCATCTGTTAAGAGCACAGGGCACCAGTGGCGAATTTGCCAATCCTGGTGTTCTGTGGCAAATGCCAAGCATCCTGCATGGTGTTGGGCTGTGAGCACAACCCAATCTGTGGACGTCGAGCACTCAGACTATTCTCATGGAGTCGGTTTCTAACCGTTTGTGCAGCCACATGCACATTTGTGACCTGCTAGAGGTCATTTTGCAGGGCTCTGGCAGTGCTCCTCCTGCTGGGTTGTTGCCCTCCTACTGCCCCCTTCATGTCTCCTGGTGTACTGGCCTGTCTCCTGGTAGCGCCTCCAGCCTCTGGACACTATGCTGACAGACACAGCAAACCATCTTGCCACAGTTTGCATTGATGTGCCATCCTGGATGAGCTGCGCTACCTAAGCCACTTGTGTGGGTTGTAGAGTCTCATGCTACCACGAGTGTGAAAGTACAACCAACTTTCAAAAGTGACCAAAACATCAGCCAGAAAGCATTGGTACTGAGATGTGGTCTGTGGTCCCCACCTGCAGAACCACTCCTTTATTGAGGGTGTCTTGATAATTGCCAATAATTTCCACCTGTTGTTTATTCCATTTGCACAACAGCATGTGAAATTGATTGTCAATCAGTGTTGCTTCCTAAGTGGACAGTTTAATTTCACAGAAGTTTGATTTATTTGGAGTCATATTCTGTTGTTTAATTGTTCCCTTTATTTTTTTGAGCAGTGTATATATATATATATATATATATATATATATATATATATATAAATTACCTCTTCAGAGAAAAAGGGGCTTGAACTCTATAGCGCCACCTGTTGGAAGTAGCGATCCTACATGTCACAATCAACCCTTTAACAAGTCTAGCAATATGACTTAGGATAAAAGCCAAATCAGTATCTCAATATCTCAATATATATAGACACCTTTTCTATGTGTACAGTATACAGTATATCTATTCTATCTTTTCTATTCTATCCTGTCAGTGTGATTTTACAGTAGCCGCATACGAATTGCCGGCTTTTCAAAGGACACCGATGCGTAAAAATCAGAAAGCACTCGCATAGTGCGATTTTTTTCTCTCTCCGATTTCTGCTGAGAAAAAAATTGAAGATGAGATGTCACCCATTGAATAACATTGGTCAAAGTGAAATCTGATTTTTTTATCGGATAGCACTCGTCCGTATTTCTCGCAAATGGGTATGAGCCCTTTTCACACTCTACTTCCATGTTTTCTAACCTGACAGTTCCAATGGGACCTCTCTTTCAGATGTTCTCTTAGGCAATGAAAGCCAATATGTAGGGGGAATAAAAGCCAAGTGACTATTCATATAATAATATTGTGAACTTGAATCGCAGGTCTTTTGTTCTTTATGTACTACGTCTGTTTATACAGACAATTCAAGAAAAAAAACATTTTTATAAATGAGAATATGTGCCCACTAGAGTTGAGCGAAACAGGTCGGTCAAATGAAAAAATCGCCGACTTTTGCCAAAGTCGGGTTTCGCCGAGGTCAGCCATATGGTCGTCGACCCGAGCGCCAAAGTCGGTTTTCCCATAATGCTTGCAGGCGCCTTTTCTCAGCCAATGGGCAAGGACGTACACTGTGGGCAACGAGATGACATGGGCAGCGGTCACCACCATCTTAGAGAAGGGCATTGCATTGATTCGTTTGCTTTTGTGTGGCGTCACAGTATCTATAAAAGCCCTGACTGCCGACCACCATTTTACTTCTGCCGATCTTAGCGTAGGGAGAGGTTGCTGACACTGTTTATCAGTAGGGAGAGAGTTAGGCAGGAAAGAAAATTAATTCTGAGCTTGTGCTGAAAGCAATTGTGCCGTACAGTTAGTATGCAGTGACAGGGGAGGATTTTGTTGTGTGCAGCAGCACTGGTTATTAGGCTGCCTGCCAGTGACAGGGGAGGATTTTCTTGTGTGCAGCAGCGATGGTTAATAGGCTGCCTGCTAGCTGTATTGCTGTGTGTACACTGCGGTGCAGACTGCTTTTTACATAGCACTAATACTTTAATTCTTTTTTTCTGCACAGTTACCAAGCATTCATTTTTTCCCACATCGTATAGAGCTGTACGCTCCTCACACACTACCGTGTACCAGCTGGTATCACGGACAAATACATGCTGACGATTTGTGTGTGACTCCGGAAATGTATACGGAGATTTACAATTACCCCTAGACTGTATACAGCTGTACGCTTGTGATACAGTACCTTTTTTCTGCTTTTTATATTCTGGTGTAATCCATACTGAGCCTGTGAGCGTCTGTGTCTGACTCCGGAAATATATACGGAGATTTAAAATTACCCTAGACTGTATACAGCTGGACGCTTCTGATACAGTACCCTTTTTCTGCTTTTTATATTCTGGTCTAATCCATACTGAGCCTGTGAGTGTCTGTCTGTTACTCCGGAAATATATACAGAGATTTAAAGTTACCCCTAGACTGTATACAGCTGTACGCTTCTGATACAGTACCATTTTTCTGCTTTTTATATTCTGGTGTAATCCATACTGAGCCTGTGAGCATCTGTCTGTTACTCCGGAAATATATACGGAGATTTAAAATTACCCCAACACTGTATACAGCTGTACTCTTCTGATACAGCACCCTTTTTCTGCTTTTTTATTTCTGGTGTAATCCATACTGAGCCTGTGAGCGTCTGTGTGTTACTCTGGAAATATATACGAAGATTTACAATTACCCCTAGATTGTATACAGCTGTACGCTTCTGATACAGTACCCTTTTTCTGCTTTTTATATTCTGGTCTAATCCATACTGAGCCTGTGAGTGTCTGTCTGTTACTCCGGAAATATATACGTAGATTTAAAATTACTCAAACACTGTATACAGCTGTACGCTTCTGATACAGTACCCTTTTTCTGCTTTTTGTATTCTGGTGTAATCCATACTGAGCCTGTGAGAGTCTGTGTCTGACTCTGGAAATATATACGAAGATTTAAAATTACCCCTAGACTGTATACAGCTGTATGCTTCTGATACAGTACCCTTTTTCTGCTTTTTATATTCTGGTCTAATCCATACTGAGCCTGTGAGAGTCTCTGTCTGATTCTGGAAAAATAAACGGAGATTTAAAATTAACCCAACACTGTATACAGTTGTACGCTTCTGATACAGTACCCTTTTTCTGCTTTTTATATTCTGGTCTAATTCATACTGAGCCTGTGAGAGTCTGTGTCTGACTCTGGAAATATATACGGAGATTTAAAATTACCCCAACACTGTATAAAGCTGTACGCTTCTGATACGGTACCTTTTCCTGCTTTTTATATTCTGGTCTAATCCATGCTAAGCCTGTGAGCTTCTGTGTGTTACTCCGGAAATATATACGGAGATTTACAATTACCCCAACACTGTATACAGCTGTACTCTTCTGATACAGTACCTTTTTCTGCTTTTTATATTCTGGTATAATCCATACTGAGCCTGTGAGCGTCTGTCTGTTACTCCGGAATTATATACGGAGATTTAAAATTACCCTATACTGTATATAGCTGTACGCTTCTGATACAGTACCCTTTTTCTGCTTTTTATATTCTGGTCTAATCCGTACTGAGCCTGTGAGCGTCTGTCTGTTACTCCGGAAATATATACGGAGATTTAAAATTACTCAAACACTGTATACAGCTGTACACTTCTGATACAGTACCCTTTATCTGCTGGTGTTTTGGGTACATTTTCCCAAATATGAGGAAGTATGGTGGCCGCGGACGTGGGCGTGGAGGGCCAGCTGGTACTGATGGTGGTGGGTGTTGTATCTGCTGGTAGTGCCAAAAGCACAATAGCACTTAAGGCAGGAGGTGTTGAGCATGCGTCATCGTCTGGCTCCAGAAGGCCTGGAAGGCTCCCTTTTCTGGGAGTAGGTAAACCGCTTTTAAAATCGGAGCATCAGAAACAGGTTTTGTCTTACATTGCCGAAACAGCCTCGATCTCTATCGCCTCCTTTTCTGAAGTTTCAAAAAATGCAAGCACTGAGTCATCAGTGCAGGCTCCTGGTCAGGAACAATACCTTTCTAGTGTCCTTCACCCCCACCAAAAGTGAAGGATGCGGCAGGCCACACTTCAGATTACTCCATGGAGCTCTTTTCACATACCATGCCTGGGTTATTAAGTCAAATCCTGATCTATGATTCTATGATTCTATGATTCCCCAGTCCAACATGAATCTGACATGGAGTGCACTGATGCACAGCCACTGCTAGATTATTCTGCTGGTACATTCACCCAGAGCACTACATTGCCCTCGTAGTCTACTGAGCCAGAATCTGACACTGATGAAACTCAGGTGCCTGTTCCCGCATACTATACCACCTTACACGGTGACACAGAGGAAGGTGCAGATGAAATTGAAGAGGAGGTGATGGATGACCCAGTTGTTGACCCGGATTGGCATCCATTGGGGAAGAGGGTTCCACTGGCAATAGCTCAGAAGAGGAGAAGGATCCGCAACAGGCATCGACATCACAGCAGCGGTTATCTGGCAGGCCCATAGCAGTCCAAAAATGTGTTAAAAGAACAAAAATAGTTGCAGGACAGCTTGGCCACACGGTCGAATTAGCACAGCGTGCAAGCCCTGAAAATTTATCCCATAGTAGGAAGAGTGCAGTGTGCACTTTTTTGACCAAAATCCTATTGATGAGGCAAAGGTTATCTGTAAGAAGTACCTTTAGCCGAGGGAAAAATCTCCGAAATTTGAATACTAGTTTCATACTTAGACATTTAATCAACATGCACTTGCAAGCATGGATGGACTACAAAACCTCAGGTAGCACATGTGCACCTGCTCCGACTGAAGGTAGCCAGCAACGCTCCGTCGCTTCCCCCACTGTAAGCCCACCGGTTAGCACACCACCAGCAAGAAATGTTGAGGTGTCATCGCAAGGCCAAAGCAGTCAGGGAATCACAATGTTTTTGCAACAAAAGACTGAATCTAGGCCATCACCACCACCACCACCATCACCAACCCCCTCTCAGTCCGTCATGTCCACTGCTAGTTCACCCATAAGCAGCTCTCAAGTCCAGCTCACCCTAGCAGACACTCTGAGAAGGACAAGAAAGTACTCATCCTCTCATCCGCGTACACTGGCTTTGAACGCCTACATTGCCAAACTGATCTCATTAGAGATGATGCCCTTCCGTTTGGTTGAAAGCGCAGCGTTCCGAGAACTTATGGTCGTCCCACGCTATGACCTACCCAGACGGTACTTCTTTGCTAGAAAAGCCATCCCTGCCCTCCACCTGCATGTGAAAGACCGCATTGTCCATGCACTCAAACACTCAGTGAGTGGAAAGGTGCACCTCACAACAGATGCATGGGTCAGTAGGCATGGCCAGGGCCATTACGTGTCCATCACTGCTCACTGGGTTAATGTGGTGGATGCAGGGTCCACAGGGGACATCGGTGGTGGGACAGTGCTGACTAGTTGTTGTGAACGTTTTGGAGACGACTTCGGAGCTGAAGCTCCCTCTGGTGGTTGCTGAGGGCATTGAACCTATGTTGAACACAAAGAGTCCTACACCTGCAGATAACGAGTGGTTGTCAGGTGGTACTGACTGGCCTGATATAAGTGAGCTGACCTCCCATGATCCTCGCCGGTGATCAATTGTTCTTCCTGGTCTAGGTTGGAATTCAGCTTGCTTTCCTGCTGTCTCCTGCTTGCTTTCAGATAAGTCTCTTTCAGTTTTTTTTTACTGTGGTTTGAATTCCTTGCTTTTTGCTGCATTGCTTTTTGTCTTCAGCCGGGTCCCCTTTGGGGGCTTTGGCTGGTCTCTTTATTTGTTCATTTGCTCAGTTCTTGTGATATTTTACTGCTGGGTTGCTACGTGTCCACACCAGAGATCTGATAAGGTGGTCGAGACCGTGTGGTCTCAGTATTTTTGGATTCAGAAGTGTTGAGTTTTTCCTAAGGTTTTTTGGGTTGCAGACAGTATTCTCTCCTTTGCTGTCCTATCTAGACAGTTTTGGGCCCAGCGTTTGCTCAATCTATTTTCTGTCTGTGTTCGTATTTTCATCTTGTCTAACTGCCATTATATGTCTGGGGGCTTCCTATTCTTTTGGGGTCTACTCCGGGGCAGTTAGCTTTCCTCTTTCCATCTTCAGGGATAGCAATCTCTCCGGCTGTGACGAGGCATCTAGGGCACCGTAGGAACGTCCTCCGGCTACTTCTAGTTGTGCGGTTAGTTTAGGGGTCTGCAACCTATTAGTTTTCCAACCTCTCTGGTGTTCGGCTGCCTATGTGTTTTTTTTTGCTCCTGCCTCCTCAGCTACCTAAACATAACACCTAGCCCACGGTATAGGCAACAGTTGGCTGTAGACATTCGACCCTCCTCCTCCTCCAGAAGCGAAAGCTCGTCGACAGAGCGCAGTCGCACGAGCAATCCATCCGCAGCTGCCAGTGTTGCACACGAGGTGTCCCACTATCGAACAGCTAGTGGTAACCGTCAGCATGCTGTTTTAAAGATGATGTCTTTGGACAACAACAGACACACCGCGGAGGTACTGGCCGACTACTTGCAGCGTTGAAACTGCGTCATGGCTGGGCAGGCTACATCTTGTGGCAGCCATACCCCTGGCAAAACTTAGACACATTCCTTGCCTGGCTCACACCTTGAACCTGGTGGTGCAGTGCTTCCTAAATAATTATCTGGAGTTAACAGCCCTGCTCCATAAGGTGCGAAGACTGTGCTCGCACATCCGTCGCTCGCCCGTAGACTCCAGTTGGTTGCAGAGGCTGCAACAATCGATCCACCTCCCCAAGCACCGCCTAATCATAGACGTTGCAACAAGGTGGAACTCCACCATGCACATGGTTGAGAGGCTGTGCGAACAGAGGCAG
>JARQOD010000001.1:863779617-863847397 GCA_033576555.1 Oophaga sylvatica | reverse complement strand
GTGGAGAGGTTGTCCCTCTCTCAGGAGAGGGCCCAGCGGTTTGCTAACCGGCATAGGACTGATGGTCCTCGGTTTAAAGTAGGGGACTTGGTCTGGTTGTCCTCAAAAAATATTCCTATGAGAGTAGCATCTCCTAAATTTAAGCCTAGGTTCATTGGACCTTATAAGATCATGGAGATTCTTAATCCTGTTTCTTTTCGTTTGCTTCTTCCAGGGACATTTAAGATCCATAACGTGTTCCACAAGTCCTTGTTGAAGAGGTTTTTTGAGCCAGTGGTTCCTGCTGCTGTGCCTCCTGACCCTGTTTTGGTTGAGGGCAATCTGGAGTATGTGGTTGAGAAAATATTAGATTCTCGTTTTTCTAGACGGAAACTCCAGTATTTGGTTAAGTGGAGAGGTTATGGTCAGGAAGACAATTCTTGGGTGTTTGCTTCGGACATCCATGCTAGGAGACTCATCCGTGCGTACCATAGAACTCATCCTGACCGACCTGGTTGCTCAAATGAGGGTTCGGTGACCCCTCCTCAAGGGGGGGGGGTACTGTTGTGAATGGGCTTGAGAGGATTGGGAATCAGGTGTTACTGACTGGTCTTATATAAGGGAGTCACCTTCCCATCAGGGTTGCCGGTGATCAATTGTTCTGGTCTCTATCCTTGATTCCTGTTTCCCTTGTAGCCTGCTGTGTCGTGTCTGCATCTCCTGCTAACAGATAAGACATTTTCTTCTTTTTGTTTTTGTGCTTGATTTTTGCATTTTGTCCTGCACTTCTGTGGGGGCCTTCAGGGTCCCCTCCGGGGGCTTTTGCCCTCTCAGTTTAGTTCAGCTACTGATGTTTGTACTTTTGCTTTTTCCAGTTTTTTCAGTGGCTGCTGTTTTGATTTTGTTACACCAGAGAACTAATTTAGGTGTTAGAGGTCGTGTGATCTCAGGTGTTTTTGAAATTAGTAGAGTTGGTGCTTTTCAGGGTTTTCTGGGATTGCAGTAAGTACCCTTCCTATCCTTTTCTATTTAGTTAGTTTGGGCCCCAACGTTTGCTCATACTATTTTCTGTCTGTGTCAGTATTTCTTCTTGTCTAACCGCCATTACATGTTTGGGGGCTTTCTATTATCTTTGGGGTTCTGCTCCGGGGCAGATAGCTTTCCTATATCTATCTTTAGGTGTAGTTAGTTTCTCAGGCTGTGACGAGGCGTCTAGGACCAACGTAGGAACGCTCCACGGCTGCCTCTAGTTGTTGTGGTTAGTCAGGGTACTGCAATCTCATAGATTCCAACTGCTCTGGTGTATTGCCTTTTTTGCCTGCACTCCTCAGCTACCGAAACATAACACTATGCCAGATGACCTGGCCTCCACAGTCACCAGACCTGAACCCAATCGAGATGGTTTGGGGTGATCTGGACCGCAGAGTGAAGGCAAAAGGGCCAACAAGTGCTAAGCATCTCTGGGAACTCCTTCAAGACTGCTGGAAGACCATTTCCGGTGACTACCTCTTGAAGCTCATCAAGAGAATGCCAAGAGTGTGCAAAGCTGTCACCAAAGCAAAAGGTGGCTACTTTGAAGAACCTAGAATATAAGACATATTTTCTGTTGTTTCACACTTTTTTGTTAAGTATATAATTCCACATGATTTAATTCATAGTTTTGATGCCTTCAGTGTGAATGTACAATTTTCATAGTCATGAAATACAGAAAAATCTTTAAATGAGAAAGTGTGTCCAAACCTTTGGTCTGTACTGTACATCACATATGAGACAAGGGAGCTGGAGAACAGACATTCCATAGGAAATACTGGGGCTGGAGGATATACATTACATAGGAGAAACTGGGGCTTGAATACATTCATCACATTTGAGACAATGGGGTTAGATTACCTACATCACATAAGAGACTCTGGAGCTGGTGCATATACAGTACATCAAATAGAAGACACTGGGTCTGGAGCATATACATCACATAGAAGACAATGGAGATGGAGAACATACTTTCCATAATAAACATAGGGGCTGGGGAACATGCATTACCCTCTGTATCTCTGGGTGCTGGGGAGGATTTTTTCTCTCAATGGAGTTTGCACAGTTGTCTGTCCGTGTGGATCAGCTTGCCACTGAGGTTCAGAGTATTGCTGCATATCTTGCTAGGTTGCCTGTTGTGGAACCTAGGATTCCCATGCCAGATTTGTTTTTAGGGGATCGAGTTAAGTTTCAGAATTTCAAAAATAATTGTAAATTGTTTTTTGCCTTAAAATCTAAGTCCTCAGGGAACACAGCGCAGCAGGTTCAAATTGTCATCTCTCTCCTGCGCGGTGATCCTCAGGATTGGGCTTTTTCCCTGACACCTGGGGATCCTGTTTTGAGTGATGTTGATGCATTTTTTCAGGCTTTGGGGTTATTGTACGATGAGCCTAATGTCACTGATCAAGCTGAAAAAGCCTTGTTGGCATTAAATCAGGGGCTTGATGACGCTGAGTTATACTGTCAGAGATTCCGTAGGTGGGCAGTCCTGACCAAGTGGAATGACGACGCTTTGGCGGCCCTTTTTCGGAAGGGTCTGTCAGATAATGTAAAGGATGTTATGGTGGGATTCCTGTCCCCTCTGGTCTCAATGATTCTATGTCATTAGCGATTCAAATTGACAGACGTTTGCGTGAGCGGAGAAGTATGCGTGGAATAGTGTTGCCTTGTGAACCTGCTTCTGAATCCATGCAGTGTGATAGAGTGGTGTCTGGGGCACAGCGTCATGAGTTTCGAAAGCGCAATGGGTTATGTTTCTACTGTCGTGATGCCTCTCATGCTATTTCAGTCTGCCCTAAGCGGGGAAGACGTTTTGCACGCTCAGTTGTCTTGGGTAGTGTTCAGACTAAGTTTTTATTAACTGTCACTCTGATATGCTCTCTGTCCTCATTTTCTGCTCAGGCTTTCGTTGATTCTGGAGCAGCTATTAACCTGATGGATTATGATTTTGCTAACGTTGTGGGTTTCCCTTGATACCCCTACAGAAGTCTATTCCCCTACTGGGGATCGATTCTACCCCTTTGGCTGAAAATAAACCTCAGTTCTCTACTCAGGTGATAATGAGGGTTGAACCTGATCATCAAGAGTGCTGCAAATTTTTGGTTCTGTATAATCTGCATGATATTATCGTACTGGGTTTCCCTTGGTTACAGTCTCATAATCCTGTTTTGGATTGGAAATCTGTGTCTGTAACCAGTTGGGGCTGCCAATGTGTTAATACCAACACTCCTGTTTTTTCTGCCTCCCCCAGGCTCAGGATGTTCCTGACTTTTTGATTGATTTTTCTGATGTATTTAGCGAAAGTAAATCTGCATCCCTGCCTCCCCATAGGAGCTATGACTGCGCTATTGAATTAGTGCCTGGTAGTAAATTCCCTAAAGGTCGCCTTTTTAACTTGTCTGTACCTGAACATGACGCTATACGGTCTTATATCAAGGAGTCATTGGAGAAGGGTCATATCAGACCATCCTCTTCACCCTTAGGTGCCGGTTTTTTCTTTGTGGCCAAAAAGGATGGTTCATTAAGGCCGTGTATTGATTATCGTCTTTTGAACAATATTACTGTGAAATATCAATACCCGTTACCCTTGATTTCTGACCTGTTTTCCAGGGTGAAAAACGCTACTTGGTTTACCAAGCTTGACCTCAGGGGGGCATATAACCTTATTCGCATTAAGCACGGGGATAAATGGAAGACGGCATTCAATACCCCGGTGTGGCATTTTGAGTACCTTGTGATGCCCTTTGGGCTCACTAATGCTCCTTCTGTCTTCCAGTCCTTCATGAATGACATTTTCAGGGATTTTGTGGATAAATTTCTGATTGTTTATTTGGATGATATCTTGATTTTTTCTAATGACTGGGACTCTCATGTGAAACATGTTCGAACTGTATTCCAGATTTTGAGAGAGAATGCTCTGTATGTGAAGGGATCAAAGTGTCTTTTTGGCGTACAGAGGATCTCATTTCTGGGATTCATTTTGTCCCCATCTGTTATTGAAATGGACCCGGTCAAGGTTCAGGCCATCTGTGATTGGGTCCAACCTACTTCATTAAAGGCTCTTTAAAGATTTTTGGGTTTTGCCAATTTTTATCGTAAATTTATTGGTAATTTCTCGGTTATTGTTAAACCATTAACTGATTTGACCAAAAAGGGTTCTGATGTGGTGAATTGGCCTCCTGAGGCAGTCTCTGCATTTCAGGAACTTAAGCAGAGATTCACTTCTGCTCCTGTTCTATGGCAGCCTGATGTTTCTCTGCCATTTCAGGTGGAGGTTGATGCCTCTGAAATTGGGGCAGGTGCCGTTTTGTCCCAAAAAGATCCAGAGACCTCTAAAAGTAACCCTTGTGCCTTTTTCTCTCGAAAATTTTCTCCTACTGAACGTAATTATGACGTGGGTAATCGGGAGTTATTGGCCATGAAGTGGGCTTTTGAAGAGTGGAGACATTGGCTGGAGGGAGCCAAACATCAGGTGGTGGTCCTTACTGACCATAAGAATCTGGTTTATCTGGAATCTGCCAAGCGACTCAATCCTAGACAGGCCAGGTGGGCCTTGTTTTTCACACGTTTTAATTTTGTGGTTTCCTTTCTTCCTGGCACTAAGAATGTTAAGGCGGATGCCCTCTCGAGGAGCTTCCTTGCGGACTCTCCTGAGTTTTCTGATCCTTCTGTTATTTTGAAAGAGGGTGTAGTTCTTTCCGCCATCTCACCTAATTTGAGACTTGCTCTGGAGGGGTGTCAGGAGGATAGGCCCGAACGCTGCCCTGTTGGAAAATTGTTTGTCCCGGACCAGTGGAAAAAGAGTGTGATGTCTGAGATTCATTGTTCCGCGTTGGCTGGGCATCCCGGAATTTTTGGTACCAGAGACTTGGTTAGTCGGTCCTTTTGGTGGCCTACCTTGTCTCGTGATGTCAGGGAATTTGTGCAGTCCTGCGGGACTTGCTCTCGCTCCAAGCCTTGCTCTCGCTCTAGTGGTTTGTTGATGCCATTGCCTGTGCCCAAGAGACCATGGACCCATATCTCTATGGATTTCATTTCCGACCTTCCTGTTTCTCAGAGAATGACCACCATCTGGGTGATTTGTGATAGGTTTTCCAAGATGATACATCTTGTGCCATTACCTAAGTTGCCTTCCTCCTCTGAATTGGTGCCATTGTTCCTTCAGCACGTGGTTCGTTTACACGGCATTCCTGAGAACATAGTGTCTGACAGAGGAGTCCAGTTTGTTTCCAGATTTTGGAGGACTTTTTGTTCTAAACTGGGTGTTCAAATGTCTTTCTCCTCGGCATTTCATCCTCAGACCAATGGTCAAACTGAGAGAACAAACCAGACATTGGAGACTTATCTAAGATGCTTTGTGTCTGCTGATAAGGATGACTGGGTCTCTTTTTTGCCTTTGGCTGAGTTTGCTCTTAATAATAGGGCTAGCTCTGCCACTTTGATGTCTCCGTTTTCTGTAATTCTGGGTTTCACCCTCGATTTTCTTCAGGACAGACGGAGGCTTCTGTCTGTCCAGGTGTTGACTCTGCTGTGGAGCGTATGCAACAGATTTGGGACCCGGTAGTGGAGAGGTTGTCCCTCTCTCAGGAGAGGGCCCAGCGGTTTGCTAACCGGCATAGGACTGATGGTCCTCGGTTTAAAGTAGGGGACTTGGTCTGGTTGTCCTCAAAAAATATTCCTATGAGAGTAGCATCTCCTAAATTTAAGCCTAGGTTCATTGGACCTTATAAGATCATGGAGATTCTTAATCCTGTTTCTTTTCGTTTGCTTCTTCCAGGGACATTTAAGATCCATAACGTGTTCCACAAGTCCTTGTTGAAGAGGTTTGTTGAGCCAGTGGTTCCTGCTGCTGTGCCTCCTGACCCTGTTTTGGTTGAGGGCAATCTGGAGTATGTGGTTGAGAAAATATTAGATTCTCGTTTTTCTAGACGGAAACTCCAGTATTTGGTTAAGTGGAGAGGTTATGGTCAGGAAGACAATTCTTGGGTGTTTGCTTCGGACATCCATGCTAGGAGACTCATCCGTGCGTACCATAGAACTCATCCTGACCGACCTGGTTGCTCAAATGAGGGTTCGGTGACCCCTCCTCAAGGGGGGGGGGTACTGTTGTGAATGGGCTTGAGAGGATTGGGAATCAGGTGTTACTGACTGGTCTTATATAAGGGAGTCACCTTCCCATCAGGGTTGCCGGTGATCAATTGTTCTGGTCTCTATCCTTGATTCCTGTTTCCCTTGTAGCCTGCTGTGTCGTGTCTGCATCTCCTGCTAACAGATAAGACATTTTCTTCTTTTTGCTTTTGTGCTTGATTTTTGCATTTTGTCCTGCACTTCTGTGGGGGCCTTCAGGGTCCCCTCCGGGGGCTTTTGCCCTCTCAGTTTAGTTCAGCCACTGATGTTTGTACTTTTGCTTTTTCTAGTTTTTTCAGTGGCTGCTGTTTTGATTTTGTTACACCAGAGAACTAATTTAGGTGTTAGAGGTCGTGTGATCTCAGGTGTTTTTGAAATTAGTAGAGTTGGTGCTTTTCAGGGTTTTCTGGGATTGCAGTAAGTACCCTTCCTATCCTTTTCTATTTAGTTAGTTTGGGCCCCAACGTTTGCTCATACTATTTTCTGTCTGTGTCAGTATTTCTTCTTGTCTAACCGCCATTACATGTTTGGGGGCTTTCTATTATCTTTGGGGTTCTGCTCCGGGGCAGATAGCTTTCCTATATCTATCTTTAGGTGTAGTTAGTTTCTCAGGCTGTGACGAGGCGTCTAGGACCAACGTAGGAACGCTCCACGGCTGCCTCTAGTTGTTGTGGTTAGTCAGGGTACTGCAATCTCATAGATTCCAACTGCTCTGGTGTATTGCCTTTTTTGCCTGCACTCCTCAGCTACCGAAACATAACACTATGCCAGATGACCTGGCCTCCACAGTCACCAGACCTGAACCCAATCGAAATGGTTTGGGGTGATCTGGACCGCAGAGTGAAGGCAAAAGGGCCAACAAGTGCTAAGCATCTCTGGGAACTCCTTCAAGACTGCTGGAAGACCATTTCCGGTGACTACCTCTTGAAGCTCATCAAGAGAATGCCAAGAGTGTGCAAAGCTGTCACCAAAGCAAAAGGTGGCTACTTTGAAGTACCTAGAATATAAGACATATTTTCAGTTGTTTCACACTTTTTTGTTAAGTATATAATTCCACATGATTTAATTCATAGTTTTGATGCCTTCAGTGTGAATGTACAATTTTCATAGTCATGAAATACAGAAAAATCTTTAAATGAGAAAGTGTGTCCAAACTTTTGGTCTGTACTGTACATCACATATGAGACAAGGGAGCTGGAGAACAGACATTCCATAGGAAACACTGGGGCTGGAGGATATACATTACATAGGAGAAACTGGGGCTTGAATACATTCATCACATTTGAGACAATGGGGTTAGTGTTGTGAATGGGTTTGAGATGAGTTCTGAGCAGAGGCTCCCTCTGGTGGTTACAAGCGGTGCTAGTGAGGATTGTGAGGACTGGGAATCAGGTGTTACTGATTGGTCTTATATAAGGGAGTAATTTTCCCATCAGGGTTGCCGGTGATCAATTGTTCTGGTCTGAATCCTTCTTTCCAGTTTCCCTTGTAGCCTGCTGTGTCGTGTCTGCATCTCCTGCTATCAGATAAGACAATTTCTTATTTTGTGTTTTTGCTATATTTTTGCATTTGGTCCTGCACTTCTGTGGGGGCCTTCTGGGTCCCCTCCGGGGGCTTTTGCCCTCTCAGTTTAGTCCAGCCACTGTGTTTTGTACTTTTGCTTTTTCCAGTTTTTTCAGTGGCTGCTGTTTTGTTTTTGTTACACCAGAGAACTAATTTAGGTGGTAGAGGTCGTGTGATCTCAGGTGATTTTGAAATTAGTAGAGTTGGTGTTTTTTCAGGGTTTTCTGAGATTGCAGTAAGTACCCTTCCTGTCCTTTTCTATTTAGATAGTTTGGGCCCAGCGTTTGCTCATACTATTTTCTTTCTGTGTCAGTATTTCCTCTTGTCTAACCGCCATTACATGTTTGGGGGCTTTCTATTATCTTTGGGGTTCTGCTACGGGGCAGATAGCTTTCCTATTTCTATCTTTAGGTGTAGTTAGTTTCTCAGGCTGTGACGAGGCGTCTAGGACCAACGTAGGAACGCTCCACGGCTGCCTCTAGTTGCGGTGGTTAGTCAGGGTACTGCAATCTCATAGATTCCAACTGCTCTGGTGTATTTCCTTTTTTGCCTGCAATCCTCAGCTACCGTAACATAACAGTATCACCGGCCCTAAAAATTGTATGGTACTCACAGAAGGGAAAAAATATTTTGAAGGAAGAAAAGTTGTCAGAGATATTTTTCTGTTTGTTGCATTTTTTTTTTTTTTTCCCTCTGTATCTCTGGGTGCTGGGGAGGATCTTTTCTCCCAATGGAGTTTGCACAGTTGTCTGGCCGTGTGGATCAGCTTGCCACTGAGGTTCAGAGTATTGCTGCATATCTTGCTAGGTTGCCTGTTGTGGAACCTAGGATCCCCATGCCAGATTTGTTTTTAGGGGATCGAGCTAAGTTTCAGAATTTCAAAAATAATTGTAAATTGTTTCTTGCCTTAAAATCTAAGTCCTCAGGAAACGCAGCGCAGCAGGTTCAAATTATCATCTCTCTCCTGCGCGGCGATCCTCAGGATTGGGCTTTTTCCCTGATACCTGGGGATCCTGTTTTGAGTGATGTTGATGCATTTTTTCAGGCTTTGGGGTTATTGTACGATGAGCCTAATGTCACTGATCAAGCTGAAAAAGCCTTGTTGGCATTAAATCAGGGGCTTGATGACGCTGAGTTATACTGTCAGAGATTCCGTAGGTGGGCAGTCCTGACCAAATGGAATGACGACGCTTTGGCGGCCCTTTTCCGGAAGGGTCTGTCGGATAATGTAAAGGATGTTATGGTGGGATTCCCTGTCCCCTCTGGTCTCAATGATTCTATGTCATTAGCGATTCAAATTGACAGACGTTTGCGTGAGCGGAGAAGTATGCGTGGAGTGGTGTTGCCTTGTGAGCCAGCTGCTGAGCCCATGCAGTGTGATGGAGTGGTGTCTGGGGCACAGCGTCATGAGTTTCGAAAGCGCAATGGGTTATGTTTCTACTGTGGTGATGCCTCTCATGCTATTTCAGTCTGCCCTAAGCGGGGAAGACATTTTGCACGCTCAGTTGTCTTGGGTAGTGTTCAGACTAAGTTTTTATTAACTGTCACTCTGATATGCTCTCTGTCCTCATTTTCTGCTCAGGCTTTCGTTGATTCTGGAGCAGCTATTAACCTGATGGATTATGATTTTGCTAAACGTTGTGGGTTTCCCTTGATACCCCTACAGAAGTCTATTCCTTTACTGGGGATCGATTCTACCCCTTTGGCTGAGAATAAACCCCAGTTTTCTACTCAGGTGATAATGAGGGTTGAACCTGATCACCAGGAGTGCTGCAAATTTTTGGTTCTATATAATCTGCATGACATTATCGTGCTGGGTTTCCCTTGGTTACAGTCTCATAATCCTGTTTTGGATTGGAAATCTGTGTCTGTAACCAGTTGGGGCTGCCAATGTGTTAATACCAACACTCCTGTTTTTTCTGCCTCCCCCAGGCTGAGGATGTTCCTGACTTTTTGTTTGATTTTTCTGATGTGTTTAGCGAAAGTAAATCTGCATCCTTACCTCCCCATAGGAGCTATGACTGCGCTATTGAATTAGTGCCGGGTAGTAAATTCCCTAAAGGTCGCCTTTTTAACTTGTCTGTACCTGAACATGACGCTATGCGGTCTTATATCAAGGAATCATTGGAGAAGGGTCATATCAGACCATCCTCTTCACCCTTAGGTGCCGGTTTTTTCTTTGTGGCCAAAAAAGATGGTTCATTAAGGCCGTGTATTGATTATCGTCTCTTGAACAATATTACTGTGAAATATCAATACCCGTTACCCTTGATTTCTGACCTGTTTTCCAGGGTGAAAAACACTACTTGGTTTACCAAGCTTGACCTCAGGGGGGCGTATAACCTTATTCGCATTAAGCACGGGGATGAATGGAAGACGGCATTTAACACCTCTGAAGGGCATTTTGAGTACCTTGTGATGCCCTTTGGGCTCACTAATGCTCCTTCCGTCTTCCAGTCCTTCATGAATGACATTTTCAGGGATTTTGTGGACAAGTTTCTGATTGTTTATTTGGATGATATCTTGATTTTTTCTAATGACTGGGACTCTCATGTGAAACATGTTCGAACTGTGTTCCAGGTTTTGAGAGAGAATGCTCTGTATGTGAAGGGATCAAAGTGTCTTTTTGGTGTACAGAGGATCTCATTTCTGGGATTCATTTTGTCCCATCTGTTATTGAAATGGACCCGGTCAGGGTTCAGGCCATCTGTGATTGGGTCCAACCTACTTCATTAAAGGCTCTTCAGAGATTTTTGGGTTTTGCCAATTTTTATCGTAAATTTATTGGTAATTTCTCTGTTATTGTTAAACCATTAACTGATTTGACCAGAAAGGGTTCTGATGTGGTGAATTGGCCTCCTGAGGCAGTCTCTGCGTTTCAGGAACTTAAGCAGAGATTCACTTCTGCTCCTGTCCTACGGCAGCCTGATGTTTCTCTGCCATTTCAGGTGGAGGTTGATGCCTCTGAAATTGGGGCAGGTGCCGTTTTGTCCCAAAAAGATCCAGAGACCTCTAAAAGTAACCCTTGTGCCTTTTTCTCTCGAAAATTTTCTCCTACTGAACGTAATTATGACGTGGGTAATCGGGAGTTATTGGCCATGAAGTGGGCTTTTGAAGAGTGGAGACATTGGCTGGAGGGAGCCAAACATCAGGTGGTGGTCCTTACGGACCATAAGAATCTGGTCTATCTGGAATCTGCCAAGCGACTCAATCCTAGACAGGCCAGGTGGGCCTTGTTTTTCACACGTTTTAATTTTGTGGTTTCCTTTCTTCCTGGCACTAAGAATGTTAAGGCGGATGCCCTCTCGAGGAGTTTCCTTGCGGACTCTCCTGAGCTATCTGATCCCTCTGTTATTTTGAAGGAGGGTGTAGTTCTTTCCGCCATCTCGCCCAATTTGAGACTTGCTCTGGAGGGGTGTCAGGAGGATAGGCCCGAGCGCTGCCCTGTTGGAAAATTGTTTGTCCCGGACCAATGGAAAAAGAGTGTGATGTCTGAGATTCATTGTTCCGCATTGGCTGGGCATCCCGGAATTTTTGGTACCAGAGACTTGGTTAGTCGGTCCTTTTGGTGGCCTACCTTGTCTCGCGATGTCAGGGAATTTGTGCAGTCCTGCGGGACTTGCTCTCGCTCCAAGCCTTGCTCTCGCTCTAGTGGTTTGTTGATGCCATTGCCTGTGCCCAAGAGACCATGGACCCATATCTCTATGGATTTCATTTCCGATCTTCCTGTTTCTCAGAGAATGACCACCATCTGGGTAATTTGTGATAGGTTTTCCAAAATGATACATCTTGTGCCATTACCTAAGTTGCCTTCCTCCTCTGAATTGGTGCCGTTGTTCCTTCAGCACGTGGTTCGTTTACACGGCATTCCTGAGAACATAGTGTCTGACAGAGGAGTCCAGTTTGTTTCCAGATTTTGGAGGACTTTTTGTTCTAAACTGGGTGTTCAATTGTCTTTCTCCTCGGCATTTCATCCTCAGACCAATGGTCAAACTGAGAGAACAAACCAGACATTGGAGACTTATCTAAGATGCTTTGTGTCTGCTGATCAGGATGACTGGGTCTCTTTTTTGCCTTTGGCTGAGTTTGCTCTTAATAATAGGGCTAGCTCTGCCACTTTGATGTCTCCGTTTTTCTGTAATTCTGGGTTTCACCCTCGATTTTCTTCAGGACAGACGGAGGCTTCTGTCTGTCCAGGTGTTGACTCTGTTGTTGAGCGTATGCAACAGATTTGGGACCAGGTAGTGGAGAGGTTGTCCCTCTCTCAGGAGAAGGCCCAGCGGTTTGCTATCCGGCATAGGACTGATGGTCCTCGGTTTAAAGTGGGGGACTTGGTCTGGTTGTCCTCAAAGAATATTCCTATGAGAGTAGCATCTCCTAAATTTAAGCCTAGGTTCATTGGACCTTATAAGATCATGAAGATTATTAATCCTGTTTCTTTTCGTTTGCTTCTTCCAGGGACATTTAAGATCCATAACGTGTTCCACAAGTCCTTGTTGAAGAGGTTTGTTGAGCCAGTGGTTCCTGCTGCTGTGCCTCCTGACTCTGTTTTGGTTGAGGGCAATCTGGAGTATGTGGTTGAGAAAATATTGGATTCTCGTTTTTCTAGACGAAGACTCCAATATTTGGTTAAATGGAGAGGTTATGGTCAGGAAGACAATTCTTGGGTGTTTGCTTCGGACATCCATGCTAGGAGACTTATCCGTGCGTATCATAGAACTCATCCTGACCGACCTGGTTGCTCAAATGAGGGTTCGGTGACCCCTCCTCAAGGGGGGTACTGTTGTGAATGGGTTTGAGATGAGTTCTGAGCAGAGGCTCCCTCTGGTGGTTACAAGCGGTGCTAGTGAGGATTGTGAGGACTGGGAATCAGGTGTTACTGATTGGTCTTATATAAGGGAGTAATTTTCCCATCAGGGTTGCCGGTGATCAATTGTTCTGGTCTGAATCCTTCTTTCCAGTTTCCCTTGTAGCCTGCTGTGTCGTGTCTGCATCTCCTGCTATCAGATAAGACAATTTCTTATTTTGTGTTTTTGCTATATTTTTGCATTTGGTCCTGCACTTCTGTGGGGGCCTTCTGGGTCCCCTCCGGGGGCTTTTGCCCTCTCAGTTTAGTCCAGCCACTGTGTTTTGTACTTTTGCTTTTTCCAGTTTTTTCAGTGGCTGCTGTTTTGTTTTTGTTACACCAGAGAACTAATTTAGGTGGTAGAGGTCGTGTGATCTCAGGTGATTTTGAAATTAGTAGAGTTGGTGTTTTTTCAGGGTTTTCTGAGATTGCAGTAAGTACCCTTCCTGTCCTTTTCTATTTAGATAGTTTGGGCCCCAGCGTTTGCTCATACTATTTTCTTTCTGTGTCAGTATTTCCTCTTGTCTAACCGCCATTACATGTTTGGGGGCTTTCTATTATCTTTGGGGTTCTGCTACGGGGCAGATAGCTTTCCTATTTCTATCTTTAGGTGTAGTTAGTTTCTCAGGCTGTGACGAGGCGTCTAGGACCAACGTAGGAACGCTCCACGGCTGCCTCTAGTTGCGGTGGTTAGTCAGGGTACTGCAATCTCATAGATTCCAACTGCTCTGGTGTATTTCCTTTTTTGCCTGCACTCCTCAGCTACCGTAACATAACAGGTTAGATTACCTACATCACATAAGAGACTCTGGAGCTGGTGCATATACAGTACATCAAATAGAAGACACTGGGTCTGGAGCATATACATCACATAGAAGACAATGGAGATGGAGAACATACTTTCCATAATAAACATAGGGGCTGGGGAACATGCATTACATAGGAGACACTGAGTCTGGTATACATCCATCACATAGGAGACACTGAGGCTGGTGTACCTATATCACATATTAGACACTGGAGCGGGTGCATATACATCAAATAGAAGACACTGGAGCTGGAGGTTATAGAGTGTATACACTGGGGCTGTGTATACACATCACATAGGAGACATTGATGCTGGAATATATATGTCACATAGGAGACACCATGATTGCTGTCTTCACCAGTGGGACGAGAGTTCAGAGAGGGCAAACTCTGCCTACAAATAATGCTCTGATGCTGGTTAATACTTCATTTCATGTGCCACTGCATTCAATAGCAAATTCTGTGTGCATGTACTCACAGTGCAAGGAAGCATAGAGGGCTGACGGCGGGGAGACAGGGCCGCTGTTCTGATAACTGTGGTACCCGCCCTTGGTTGCCTAGTGGCAGAAATCAGCAAAGCAGAAGGATCTGCTCCTCAGACACACATAAAAGTCTTCTGTCACCAGATTTCATAGTACAAATTGCATACATTATTAAGTAGATCTCTTAGACGTTATGAGGCTAGTGTACTTACTTTTGACAATTCATGTCAGAGTGGCTATATATCCTCTTTAAAAGTTTTACCACCTGATATTAAAATGAGCATTTTATGGGCTCATAAAATGTTTATTGTGATATCAGGCATGAAGTATCAAAGCAAGTACACAAGCCTCATCAGGTTTAAGAGATGCATTTAATATTGTATGCAGTGAATATTGCGAGATCTGGTGACAGATTTTTTCTAACTACGGTACTTAAATGCGCTAATTGCTCAAATTGCAATTGGTGTTTAGGTGGTTTGATGGGGGGAGGTTGTATTTAACCACTAGGGTTGAGCATTCCGATACTGCAAATATCGGGTATCGGCCGATATTGGCTGTATCGGAATTCCGATTCCGAGTTCCGATATTTTCGTCATATCGGATACCGGAATCGGGATTGTCACTGTCACTGTCAGTGTCCGTCGGTCGGGTCTGTCAGGAGTCAGCGGCACTTACCTGGCAGAAGATCTCCGGCGGTCACGTCCTGGACTGCTTCATGGCTGCCATCCTCTTCTCCCCGGCGGTCACATGCAGTTTCTCGCGATAACTGCAGTGACTGCTGGGTAATCCCGGCCGTAAAGCAGTCAGTCCGATGACGTCACCGCCGGGGAAGCAGGTAATCAGCTGTGCTGCGTCGCGATGACAGGCTCTGCCTGTCATTGCGATGTAGCAGAGTTGGATCGTCGTGGGACTGTCGTTATGGACTGCGTCGGACAGGTGGTATACTGTTGGTTTGTTTTTTTTTCTTTTTTTACAGGAGATCGATGGCGTCGCAGGAATGAGAGAGTACAATAAAATTAATGAAAACTGTGTTGTCTCTTTTATTTCATTAAAAGACTTTTTTCTTGCTTTGTCTTTTTTTTAAACATTTAAAAACTTTGGGATTAATAATGGATCGGTGTCTTATTGACGCCTCTCCATTATTAACCGGGCTTATTGTCACCGTGCAATCAACGGTGACATTAACCCCTTATTACCCCGCTTGCCACCGCTACAGGGCAAGTGGGAAGAGCCGGGTAAAGTGCCACAATTGGCACATCTTTTGATGCGCCAAATGTGGGGCTGCTGTAGCCTGGTATTATCAGGCTGTTGAGGGCCAAAATCCATGGGCCTTGACAGTCTTTTAATACCAGGCCGCAGCAGTCTGCATTTTACTTGGCTGGTTAACAAAAATAGGGGGGATCCCCACGCCGTTTTTTTTCGAGGGGATCCCCTATTTTTGTTAACCAGCCAAGCTAAGCAGACTGCTGTGGCCTGGTATTATCAGGCTGGCAAGGTCCATGGATATTGGATCCTTACCAGCCTGAAAAAAAAGGCCTCAGCGGTCTGCTTCATCTGGCTGGTTAACAAAAATAGGGGGAACCCACGCCAATTTTTTTCGAGGGGATCCCCTATTTTTGTTAATCAGCCAAGATATGCAGACTGCTGTGGCCTGGTATTATCAGGCTGGCAAGGTCCATGGATCTTGGCTCCTTAACAGCCTGAAAATCCAGGCCTCAGCGGTCTGCTTCATCTGGCTGGTTAACAAAAATAGGGGGGACCCCACGCCAATTTTTTTCGAGGGGATCCCCTATTTTTGTTAATCAGCCAAGATATGCAGACTGCTGTGGCCTAGTATTATCAGGCTGGCAAGGTCCATGGATCTTGGCTCCTTAACAGCCTGAAAATCCAGGCCTCAGCGGTCTGCTTCATCTGGCTGGTTAACAAAAATAGGGGGGACCCCACGCCATTTTTTTTTCGAAGGGAACCCCTATTTTTGTTAATCAGTTCCCTCTGACGTCACTGATGGTGTCCCTGGCTGACCTGAAGTGAAAGTGGAAAGCAATCAATTAAGCTTTCCACTTAAGGGCCCGTCTCACATAGCGATATCGTTACCGAGATCGCTGCTGAGTCACTAGTTTTGTGACGCAGCAGCGAGCTCACCAGCGATATCGCTGTGTGTGACATTCAGCGACGATCAGCCCCCCTGCCGGGTATCGCTGATCGTCGCTGAAATGTCAGGACCTTTTTTTGATCGCTGGTTTCCCGCTGACAGGCACACATCGCTGCGTGTGACAGGCGGGAGACCAGCGATCCGCTGGTAACCAAGGTACACAGCGGGTTTCCAGGCGCGGGGCTGTGCCTAGAAACCCGCTGTGTACCTTGGATACCAGCGCCCTGATGCAGGGAGCTGGTATCCAAGGTACACAGCGGGTTTCCAAGCGCTGCGCGGTGCCTGGAAACCCGCTGTGTACCTTGGTTACCAGCGGATCGCTGGTCTCCCGCCTGTCACACGCAGCGATGCGTGCCTGTCAGAGGGAAACCAGCGATCAAAAAAAGGTCCTGACATTTCTGCGACGATCAGCGATACCCGGCAGGGGGGCTGATCGTCGCTGGATGTCACACACAGCGATATCGCTGGTGAGCTCGCTGCTGCGTCACAAAACTAGTGACTCAGCAGCGATCTCGGTAGCGATATCGCTATGTGAGACGGGCCCTTAAGCGATGTTACCCGCAGTGTCGCTGTCCCAGATCGCTGCCTGAGCTGCCTGTTTGGCAGCTCAGCAGCGATCATGTAGCGATACACCAGCGATCCTGACAAGTGCATATCGTTGTCGGGATCGCTGGTGTATCGTTATGTGACACCCAGCCTTTACTCTCCTGTCAGGCAGGAGAGGAACTCATTCATTTGGGGTTTACTGTGAGGCTGCAGCATTAGCTGCGGTCCCTGCAGTAAACATTAACCCTTTCTGATGGATTACACCGTGGGACCTGACTGTGCATGGGATAGGTAAGAATAATTTTGCTTTTTTATTTTATTTTTATTACAGGAAATGGTTTTTGCAGTAAAATAAAAGATGGTCAAAAACATGTGTCTTTATTTCATTAAAATGATTTTTAATTAAAGTGTGTGTGTTTTATTTTTATTTCATGCAATAGGATTAATAATTGATAGTTGTCTAATTGACAGCTCTCAATTATTAACCTGGCTTAAGGTCACCTTTCAATAGCAAGGTGGCTTTAACCCCATATTAACCCATTCGCCACCGCTACAGGGCAATGGGAATAGACGGGCAAAGTGCCAGAAAGGGCGAATCTAATTATAGATTTGTCTTTCCTGGGGTGTCTGGGGGCAGATGTTAGTAGCCGGGGGGGGCAAAAATAATGGTCCCTCTCTGGGCTATTATTATCTGCCCCCACTCACTGGCTTTGTCTGTCTGGTTGCGAAAATAGGGCGGGAGCCCACACATTTTTTTTCAGCAATTTTACACCTCATATATATATATACATGTCATTGAATTTGTGACACATATATATATATATTTATATTTGTAGTTCATACACTTCTACATAGTATAATAGCCGCTAATTCAATTGCCGGCTTTTGTGAAAATGCAGAACCCGACATGAAATGACACTTGGTGTACATAGGGTTAACCATGTCTTTTCATGTCCTTTGCTATCTAATTTGCACAAACAATTAAATCAGACTATGTGTGCAAAATTTCACACCTGTAGGGGTTAATTAAAGGTGTAAATTCGTAGCAAAAAAGTCCGTTTTTTTTTACAACGAATTTACACCTTTAATTAACCCCTACAGGTGTGAAATTTTGCACACATAGACTGATTTAATTGTTTGTGCAAATCAGATAGCAAACGACATGAAAAGACATGGTTAACCCTATGTACACCAAGTGTCATTTCATGTCGGGTGCTTCTGTCTTTTCACTGAAGCCTGCTTTACCCGGCAATTGAATCAGAGGATATTTTATTATTATTATTATTATTAATATTTATTTCTATAGCACCATTGATTCCATGGTGCTGTACATGAGAAGGGGTTACATACAAATTACAGGTATCACTTACAGTAAACAAACTAACAATGACAGACTGATACAGAGGGGAGAGGACCCTGCCCTTTCGGGCTTACATTCTACATTCTACATTTTACTATGTAGAAGTGTATAAACTATACATATATGTCACAATGACATGTATATATATATATATGTATTCTATGTGTGTATATTTAGTGTTTACAAGGAAAGAATGGGGTTTTTTTAGTTGCGATATTTTGTTCCCATAGACTTACATGGGACTTCCGGTATCGGTATCGGGTATCGCCGATATTTTAGTGATATCGGCGATACCATTCCGATTCCGATACTTTAGGATATCGGAAAGTATTGCTCAACTCTATTAACCACACATTTGTCACCCCCTCACAACAAGACAGTTGAATGATAATGGGTTACCATAACAGCTGGTTGCCTGTTTAGGTCCATTTTGCCACTATCTTTGTGTTCCTTTGAAAAACAAAAAAATTTCAGTTACCTTGATTCCCCCATACAAAAAAATAAAAAATGATATAAACGTGTTGAATGTGCAACAAAATGTTACCCATAAATATGATAGCTCACCCTACAAAAACCAAATCCTTCTTACAGTTATTTTAACAGAAAAACAGAAAAATAAAAATGGGAAAATAACAATACGAACCAAACTCTTTGTACTAAGTTCTAAATGTTATAAGAGCAGTAAATATATATAAGCTTTTAAAAAAGTTTAAAGGGAATGTCATGACCCAGGACGGGGTTTTGTCTTTGTCCCATCCTGGTCAGACTGGGGTTAATGGTTTCAGCCTCTCTCTGGCAGAGGGCGGCTATTTAGTTGCCAATTGACCTGGGTCTGGTGTCAGTTATACTCCTGCCCTTGGCTGAGTTAGTTGACCTCCTGTGTGCCTGTGCCTTGTGCCTGATCTTGTTGCTTGTTTGGTTTTGACCCGGTCCGTCTCTTCGTTGTGAGTTTGTCTACTGTCTTGGTACTGTGTATTTGCCCGTTCTGGTTTTCTGATCCCTTGGCTACGTTCTGTTTATTCTCTGCCTGCTCCTCTTGTACTGCGTTGCTACCTCTGTGTATGACCTAGCTATCCTGACTATCCGTTTTGTCTATGCCCCTTGGTAACTCTGTCCCGTAGTTACCCTTCTAGGAGTTTTCCTTCTGCTCATAACTCTCTGGAGCTTAGGCCACGCCCATCAGCAGTCACGTGCTTAAGGTCCTCTGGCCTGAAGCATTCTGTCTGTTACTGCTTTCTCTGAGAGACCTGTGGCCGGCGCTGCCCCTTGGCAGTCATGTGCTTCGAGTCCTGTTAGTCTGAAGCACGCATCTTCACCGCTACTGCCCCGCTCCACAGGTATCTTTGAGTGCAGTCTGTCTTATTCAGGACACACGCACTGGCTCAGTGAGCAAGTGCAGTGCGGTGTTCGTGATATTATAGCTGACCACTACTTTTTTTTTTTTTTCTCCTGTGTGTGTTATGGATCCTATGTATGCCCTTTCTCAGCAGGTAAAGCACCTGACTCATGTCTCAGAAACTGAATGAGGAACAATGAGTTCTGGTTCAGTCTCAGCAGCTGATAGCTGACACTGTGCAGGGGGCTTTATCATCTGGTGCTCACAGGACAGGGGTTCAAGTTGTTACATTAGTTTCCCCAGAGCCCCCGGTTAAATTGCCAGATACCTTTTCCGGAGATAGAAAGGAATTTAAAGTTTTCAAAGAGGGCTGTAAGCTTTTTTTCTCTTTAAGACCGCACTCTTCTGGGGATGAAAGTCAGAGGGTGGGGGTCATTATGTCTCTGTTAAGGGGAGCCCCCCAGGCTTGGGCTTTTTCCCTTCCTACCACTGCCCTGAGAGTATGACTGTGGATGCATTTTTTGAGGCCCTGGGGCATATTTATGATGAGCCTGATTGAGTGCTGATGGCTGAGGACATGGTGATGAGTGTATGTCAGGGGAAGCACTCAGCCGAGTGGTTTTGCTCAGAGTTCAGACGCTGGGCTGCTGAGGTCTGTTGGGATGATGCCGCCCTCCGGGGCTTGTTCCGTAGAGGCCTGTCTGAACGTCTGAAAGATGCCTTGGCACTTCACCTTCCGCCTGATTCTCTGGAGGACGCCATGACGCAGGCCGTCCGAATGGATCGCAGGCTGCGGGCGAGAGGTGTGATGCAGGTTGAGACACCATTTTTCTCCAGTGGAAGGGGAGCCAGTCCTGTATTGGAGTCCATGGAGATGGGAGCCATCGACCTCAAAGAGTGTAAGGCTGTGTTTCCACCATCAGGAAACACAGCGTATATGACGGAGCGGAAATTCCGCTCCGTCTAAGTCCCGCCCCCTTTCTGACGCGCGTTATTTCCGGAGGTGTTCAGGACACCTCCGGAACACCTCCGGAAATAACGCAGGGCTACATAGCCCTGTGTAAAATCTGTTGCGGCGACGCACCGTCGCCGCAAGACGCTAGGACATGCTGCGGTCTGAAAAGACGCGCCGCATGTCCGTAAACGCAGGTGTGCCGCCTGCGTAATTTTGCGCATAGTGGAGATGGGATTTCTTGAAATCCCCTCCGCTATGCTGTAACATCTGGACGCTGCGTGTTTGGCGCTGCGCCAGCGCACAGCGCCAAACACGCAGCGTTTCCTGACCGTGGAAACTCACCCTTATACTATTGTAGGAACTCGAGGATTCTGATAGCGTGGGGCAATGAACAATCAGAGACGGGTTTCTTTGAATGCAAATAATGTATTTGTGAAACAGCAAAACACCAAAAAACAATATTCAAACAACCCGTAGTGACATGCAATGAGTCCATATATATATATACACAAGTCCAGTTATATGAATCCGGATATATAAGTCCTTGAACCTCTATAGCGAGGGTGGGAAAGTTCTTACGACGGAGTCCTCACACAAATGTGACCACAAGGTAAGTCTGATGCACGGGTAACGTGGCTGGATTTACACACTGCTGGTGTGTGAAGAGTCAGATCCAGGTATGCAGAAAACACAGGGAGGTCCAGGAACAAGTTAATCTCAGTTGTGGCTTAATTCAGTGAAGTCCAACAACAAGTTCATATGTCAGTAAGGTTCCAGTAAAAGTTCCAACAGCTCTCACCAGAGGTAATGCACGAAGGGTTAAACAGCAACAGTTCAGAAACACAGTTCTTATCAGATGGAGTGAACCAAGGGTTAAATTCCCAAGTCAACAGTTTAGTGATAACACAGTATGTGCAACTTACATATGCAGAGAATGTCCAGAGCCATGGGTAGAAACTGCTGTGGCTGAGAAACACCTGAAGATAAGGTTATGCACTTTCCTGGTAAATACACAAAAGATCTGTGAGGAACAAAGCAGCTGGGTTGCAGGGAAACGGAAGCAGAATACTCCAGCAGTGAAGCCAGCACCTGAGCCGGGTTTTAAACAAACGAACAGGAAGTAGGGCACAGAAAACCGCAAACTCCATTTTAACAAAGGGCAAAATCATTGACAAAGTTACCTAGAAAACCCGGAATACTGACAAGAGAAAGAAAGGAGACGGAGGCGTTTAGAAAAGCTGTGTTTTTACTGCGGTGATCCTGGACATTGGAAAAGTAACTGTCCCTCCTGCCCACCGACTAACAAGAGACTGAGTCTGGGTGATCATCTTGGAGGGCACTCAGACTCTCAGGTACCCTTTCTTTCATTTTCTAAGATACTGTTAAAGGTGGAACTTGATGTGAAGAACTGCTTTTTCCTTCAGCTTTTGTGGACTGTGGGTCATCCATGAACATGATTGACTCTAAGCTGGTGGCCAGCTGTAGATTAGGGACAGTTAGGTTGGAGACTCCTATAAAAATAATGGCCATTGATTCTACACCTCTCACCAAGGACGGTGTCCATTTTGTCTCTGAAGCATTCACCCTCAGGGTGGGGGCCCTTCACCATGAGCGTATGTCATGTTTTGTTTTGGATAACCTCTCTGCTGGCCTGGTGTTAGGGTTTCCCTTGTTGCAACGGCATAACCCGATTATTGACTGGGATTCCCGTGATTTTGTTAAATGGGGATCTAACTGTTCTGAAAGATGTCTTGCTACTGTGTCTGTGGCATCCGTTGGTCTGGAAGGTATTCCGGAGTACCTGAAGGACTATGCGGACATTTTCTCTGAAAAAGAGGCTGAAGTTTTACCACCACACCGCCCATTTGATTGTGCCATTGACCTGGTTTCAGGTACTAAATTGCCCAAGGCCCGCTTGTATAACCTCTCGGGTCCCGAGCGGGCTGCTATGAAAGAATACATTTCCGAGAGCCTTCGTAAGGGACACATTCGTCCTTCTGTTTCCCCCATGGCGGCAGGGTTCTTTTTCGTTAAGAAAAAAGATGTTGGTTTGCGCCCATGCCTCGATTTTCAAGTGTTAAATAAAATAACTGTGAGAAATACTTACCCCCTCCCACTTATTCCTGATTTGTACAACCAGTTGTCTGGGGCTAAGTGGTTTTCGAAATTGGATCTGCGGGGGGCATATAACCTTATCCGGGTCCGGGAGGGGGATGAGTGGAAGACTGCTTTTCTCACTACTGAAGGGTTGTTTGAAAACTTGGTCATGCCTTTCGGTCTGACCAACGCACCAGCAGTCTTCCAAAATTTTATCAATCATGTGTTCTCTGACTTTATTGGGCATTTTATAGTGGTGTATTTGGATGACATTCTTATCTACTCGCCTGATAAACAAACTCACATTGATCATCTTCGGGCAGTTCTCCAAAGGCTCCGGGTGAACTGTCTCTTTGCTAAGCTAGAGAAATGTTCATTCTTCATTCAGGAACTGTCTTTTCTGGGGTTCATTGTGTCTGCTGAGGGGTATCGCATGGATCCTAATAAGGTGCAGGCCATTGTTGATTGGGTACAACCTCGTGATTTGAAGGCTCTGCAGCGTTTCTTAGGATTCGCAAATTACTATCGCAAGTTTATAAGGGGGTTCTCGCAGGTAGTTAAACCTCTCACAGATCTGACTCAAAAGGGGGCAGATGTCAAGAATTGGTCAGTCGCAGCCGTGGCAGCGTTTCAGTTTTTAAAAAAATGTTTCATGTCTGCTCCGGTTCTTATTCGACCGGACCCGTCTGAACCATTTATTGTTGAGGTGGACGCCTCGGAGGTGGGGGTGGGACGGTGTTGTCCCAGGGACCCGCCACTTTGACTAATTTGAGACCCTGTGCCTTTTTCTCTAAGAAATTCTCTCCTGCGGAGAGAAACTATGATGTTGGGAATCGAGAACTTCTGGCCGTGAAGTTGGCCTTTGAAGAATGGAGGCCTTTTTTTGGAGGGTGCTGTCCATCCTATTACCGTGGTTACGGACCACAAGAACTTAGCTTACATTGAGTCTGCTAAAAGGTTGACTCCTAGACAGGCAAGATGGACGCTTTTTTTGCCAGATTCCACTTCTCCATCACTTTTCGGCCAGGATCCAAAAATGTCAAGGCTGATGCCTTGTCACGCAGTCTGGATCCGGTGTCTCCCCCGAACCTCCATCCTCCATTCTTCAGCCTGGGGTGGTGGTGGCAGGTGTTTCTGCTGGGTTGAAGCAGGAGATTCGGGAAACTCAGTCTCTTGCCCCTCCGGCTAAGCCGGTGGATAAACTTTTTGTACCAGTTCAATTTAGTCTCAGGGTCCTTCGGGAATTCCATGACTCAGTTCTGGGTGGACATCCTGGGATCTCGGCTACCCGGAGGGCCATCGCTAGGATATTCTGGTGGTCTTCTTTAGCCTCTGATGTTGGGGCATTTGTGTCTGCTTGTGGGGTATGTGCCCATGCGAAACCCCCCATAACCGGCCGGCCGGGGAATTGGTGCCACTGCCAATTCCTGATAGACCATGGACCCATTTGTCCATGGATTTTATCACCAACCATCCTCCTTCCAAGGGTAATACCGTCATTTGGGTAGTGGTGGACAGGTTTAGTAAACAAGCACATTTTGTACCCTTGTCGGCTTTACCTAATGCGGAAACGTTGTCCAGATTGTTTGTTGAGCATGTAGTGCGGTTGCATGGGGTACCCTTGAATGTGGTGTCTGATAGGGGGGTACAATTTGTTTCCAGATTTTGGAGGGCATTTTGTAATCGGTTGGGTATTGGTCTGTCTTTTTCATCCGCTTATCATCCAGAGACTAATGGGCAGACTGAGCGGACCAATCAGTCTCTAGAGCAAATCCTGCGTTGCCTGACCTCAACCCAACAGGATGATTGGTGTACTGCGTTACCTTTGGCTGAGTTCGCGTTTAACAACCGCATTAACCAGTCTACGGGCACATCTCCCTTTTTCTGCAATTATAGGTTTCATCCACATTTTGGGGAGTTCTCCCGTTTGGACTCTGGGTGTCCTGGGGCGGATGGGACAATACAGCGGTTGGGGGAGTTATGGCAGGAGGTCCAAAGGAACATTACGAAGGCTCAGTCTAAATATAAGTTTTTTGCTGACATAAAACGGTCTGTGGGGCCGGTGTTCCAGGTTGGGGATAAGGTATGGTTATCTACTAGGAATATAAGGCTCAAGGTCCCCTCTGCGAAACTTGGACCTAAATTTATTGGTCCTTATGAAATTACGGAAGCAGTTAACCCGGTGGCATTTCGGTTGCGTCTCCCTCTGTCTCTACGGATTCCCAATGTTTTCCATAGGGCCCTTTTGAAACCTGTGGGGTCCTGTAGGAAAGGATTGTTGTCTTCCTCACGGGTTTTGGTAGATGGGCAGTCTGAGTACGAGGGGGAACGAATTCTTGACTCTAGGTTTGTCCGTCGTGCTCTTCAGTATCTGATACATTGGAAAAGCTACTGTCCAGAGGACCGGTCGTGGGTTCCTGCCCGATCTGTTCATGCAGATCAGTTGGTCTGGGCCTTTCATGTCTTTGTCCCATCCTGGTCAGACTGGGGTTAATGGTTTCAGCCTCTCTCTGGCAGAGGGCGGCTATTTAGTTGCCAATTGACCTAGGTCTGGTGTCAGTTATACTCCTGCCCTCGGCTGAGTTAGTTGACCTCCTGTGTGCCTGTGCCTTGTGCCTGATCTTGTTGCTTGTTTGGTTTTGACCCGGTCCATCTCTTTGTTGTGAGTTTGTCTACTGTCTTGGTACTGTGTATTTGCCCTTTCTGGTTTTTTGATTCCTTGGCTACGTTTTGGTTATTCTCTGCCTGCTCCTCTTGTACTGCGTTGCTTCCACTGTTTATGACCTGGCTATCCTGACGATCCGTTTTGTCTATGCCCCTTGGTAACTCTGTCCCGTAGTTACCCTTCTAGAAGTTTTCCTTCCGCTCATAGCTCTCTGGAGCTTAGGCCACGCCCACCAGCAGTCACGTGCTTAAGGTCCTCTGGCCTGAAGCATTCTCTATCTGTTACTGCTCCCTCTGAGAGACCTGTGGCCGGCGTCGCCCCTTGGCACTCACGTGCTTCGGATCCTGTTAGTCTGAAGCACGCATCTTCACCGCTACTGCCCCTCTCCACAGGTATCTTTGAGTGCAGTCTGTCTTATTCAGGACACGCGCACTTGTTCAGTGAGCAAGTGCAGTGCAGTGTTCGTGATAGGGAAACTGTCACCCCATTTTTCGTATATCAGTTGCAGCCACCAACATCAGGGGCTTATCTACAGTATTCTGTAGCATGCTATAGATAAGCCCCCGATGTAACCTGAAAGATAAGAAAAACGAGTTATATTATACTCACCCGGGGGCGGTCCGGGTCTGATGGGCGTAGGAGGTCCGGGTCCGGTGCCTCCCATCTTCTAGCGATGATGTCCTCCTCCTTGTTTCTGTCGCGCTCCTGCGCAGGCGTACTTTATCTGCCCTGTTGAGGGCAGAGCAAAGTACTGCAGTGTGCAGGCGCTGGGCCTCTCTGACCTTTCCCGATGCCTGGGCACTGCAGTACTCTGCTCTGCCCTCAACAGGGCAGATAAAGTACGCCTGTGCAGATGCTCGACAGAAGCAAGGAGGAGGAAGTCATCGCTAGAAGACGAAAGGCGCCGAACCAGGAGCACGACGCCCTTCGGGCCGGACCGCATTGGACCGCCCCCCAGGTGAGTATAATATTACTTGCTTTTCTTATTTTTCAGGTTACATCGGGGGGCTTATCTACAGCATTACAGCATGCTGTAGATAAGCCCCTGATGGCGGTGGCTGCAGCTGATATACGAAAAATGGGGGGACAGATTCCCTTTAAATTTAAATGTGTGTAGATATAATAAACAGATAGACAGATTTGGAATTGCAGTAATTAGACTGAACTGAAAAATTACAGGATACCGTATTTTTCAGACTATAAGAAGCACTTTTTCCCCAAAAAAATTTGAGAGGAAAATGAGGGCTGCGTCTTATAGTCCGAATGCAGGATTACTGGGGGGTTGTGGCAATGGTGTAGCAGCGTCCCTTCCTCAGGGAACCGGCGGCAGCAGAAGTTTGGTGATGTTGAAGCTTGGTGTTGGCGGTAAGCAGTGCAGAGTGCTTGATTGGCTTCCCTGCGGCCATCTTACTGACTGTCGGAGGTGGCGCGTGTGCGGATTGAGATCTCGGTTGACCATTCACACTCCATTTTCCTGAGTCTGTGTGCTTCAGGAAAACGGCCGCCGGAGGTCATGTGTGCGCAGATTGAGATCTCGGCGGCCCTTGGGTTCAGGAAAATGGCTGCCGGAGGCCACGTTTGCGCATATTGATATCTGGGTGGCCATTTTCCTGAAGCCGAGGGCCACCAAGATCTGAAACTGCGCACGCGTGGCCTCAGGAAAATGGCCACTGAGAAACCAATGATGCACTTGGCTCTGCTCACTGTGGACACCGTGCTGCAGCATCGCCACATTTTTGCCGCCGGCATCCTGAGGAAGGGACCCTGCTTGATGCAACGCATTTTGTGCTGCCTCACCACCGACACCAGACCTGCACTTCTGCCGCCAGTTTCCTGAGGAAGGGACCATGCCTCCTGTGACCCCGTTCTACCACTTCCGGCCTTCAGGTAAGATACCTTCAATTCGGACAATAAGACAGACCTCCATCTTATAAAAATCTTTTTTTTTGCTATTTTCCACCCCAAAATTTGGGGTGCGTCTTATGGTCCCGTGCATCTTAGTCCGAAAATTCGGTAATCTATCTTGCACAATGAACACAAAAATATAAACATGAAAAATTGCAGAATTCTGTTTTGTTTTTTTTCCATTTTACCACATTTCGTGTTATCATTGGATTATATGGTTATGGTCGCTTGAGTTTGGCACAATTGAACTTGAAATACTAAGTATGTAACTATGATCCTGTAAAATCAAAAACTAATACAGCTTTACTGATGACAAAAAAAATTATAGCTTTTGGCAAAAGCTGTGGAAAAAACAAAGGTGTAAAAACAAAATCTGAATCATTAGGAAAGGAATAATAGATGGATTCTGAGGGATTATTCATTAATTTTGTGAATTTTCTGTGGTTTTTAACCCCTTCATTCACTGTAAATGTATATGACAGTCAAGGTGAATAGTAAGCTTGCTTCATGCCATGGATACCAGTAACAGCAGCAACTGGATCTGACTCCTATTGCTGCTGTTTTAAAATGTAAACGCCGATGTCAATCCCTGACAACAGCATTTAAATTACTGCATTACCAATGCATGGGTGCATCGGGTCTCATCGCTCCCCTTCACAATGCGATCAGGGGATGCCAATAGGTTACTATGGCAGTTAGAGACTTCATTAAGACGTTCTTGGCTGCCATTTTGGTCAACCTATGAAGTCCAACCCAGACCCTGGGCTTCATAAGAGAACATCAGTTTAATTGTATACTGTAATACTTTAGTATACAATATAAGTGAATACAACTATTTAAACATTTAAACCTTAAGTTAAATGCTGAAAAGAAAAAAGTCAAAATGTCCAAATGAACATCTTGCAGTTCTCCCAAAAAATACAATAAACAGTGATTAAAAACTATGAAACCTTCATTGGTATAAATGAAAAAGTCAGCTCAGCACACAAAAAAACAAGCCTGTCACATGTAGTTCCATAAATGGAAAAATAAAGGCTATGGCTCTCCCGAGATGGCGACGCAAAACACATTATTTCTGTTCAAAGTTCATTTTTTTTATCCACTAAAATCTAAATATTAGCAGCACGGTGACTCAGTGGTTAGCATTGTTGCTTTGCAGCGCTGGAGTCCTGGGTTCAAATCCCACCTAGGACAACATCTGCAAGGAGTTTGTATGTTCTCTCTGTGTTTGTGTGGGTTTCCTCCCATGCGCCAAAAAATAGGGAATCTAGATTGTGAGCCCCTTGGGGATAGCAATAATAATGCCATGTAAAGCGCTGCGGAATATGATAGCGCTACATAAGCAATGCATAAGAAATATAAAATGTTACAAGTTTGGTATCGCCGTAATCATCTTGACCTTGAGAATCATATTACGAGGTTATTTTTAAAGCTTAATGAACGCTGTGAAAACAAAATACAAATAAATCTATGATGAAATTATGTTTTTCACCATTTCACCACACTTAGAATTTTTTTTTCTATTTTTCAAAATAATATATGACAAAATTACAAAATAGAGAAGGTAGAAAAAAACATCATTAAAAAATGAAAAATCACACCATCATTGAAGATTTAAACTTCTGCTGCTGCAATCATAGTTGGAGGTACAATTTAAGGAATTGTTGAGGTTAATTTGGAAGAAACTCTACAAAACACAGATAAAGGTCATATTTATAAACTACATACTTACTGTATAGTAGAGGAGTTGATATCAATTCTGGAATCTATTATTCTGATATGGATTTTTTTTTTATTTTGCATCTTTTACAGGCGAACAGGTATTCTGTATTTAAAAGGCACAATAAAAAATTGCAATAATATTGGCCAAATTAGGGCAGACAGCCATAATTCTCACTATTGATATCAATTAACTAGCAGAAATTCACAGAGAATACTATACAGAGAACAGCATGGATTCTAATGAAAAAAATATGAAACAAAAAAATAAGAAAAAACTTAAATGAATAAATTCTGGGGTTTTTGTTTTCCTTAACCCCTTTCTGTCATCGGACATACTATCCCGTCCATGTGCCCTGGAACTTAATTCCCCGGGACGGGATAGTACGTATGAGGCGATCAGCTGCACTCCCAGAGGGAGCGCAGCTAATTGTGGCCGGGTGTCAGCCGATTATCACAGCTGACACCCGGCACATTAGCCCCTGGCACACCGCGATCAAATATGATCACGGTGTACCGGGGGCACAGGGAAGCATCGCGCAGGGAGAGGGCTCCCTGCATGCTCCCCTGAGACTGTCAGAACAGCGCAATGTGATTGCGCTGTTCTGAGGCCTTCCTCCCTGCAAGACCCCGGATCCAAGATGGCCGCGGGGTCCTGCAGGGAGACGGCTTCCTCAGTGTCTGCTGAGAGCAGGCGCTGATGAAGCCTACAGCACTGCCTGTGATATCACTGGTCTCACAGAGTGCTGTGCACACTTTCAGACCAGTGATCTGACATTCTACAGTGATGTCCCACCCTGGGACAAAGTAAAAAAGTTAAAAAAAAATGAAAATCACAAGTGTAAAAAAAAAAAATTCCAAAATAAAGAAGAAAACAAAAAAATTCCCCAATAAATTTATTTCTTCCTGTAAATAAAAAAAAAACAAAACAATAAAAGTACACATATTTGGTATCGCAGCGTCCGTAACGACCCGCCCTATAGACCTGTCCCACTAGTTAACCCCTTTAGTGAACCCCTTAAAAAAAAACAAAGCAAAAAAATCAATGCTTTATCATCATACTGCCAAACAAAAAGTGGAATAACACGCGATCAAAAAGACCGATATAAATAAACATGGTACCGCTGAAAACGTCATCTTGTCCCACAAAAAACGAGCCACTATACAGCATCATCACTGAAAAAATAAAAAAGTTATAGCTCGCAGAATAAAGCGATGCAAAAATAATTATTTTTTATATAAAATTGTTTTTATTGTATAAAAGTGCCAAAAGATAAAAAAATTATATAAATGAGGTATCGCCGTAATCGTACTAACCCGAAGAATAAAACTGCTTTATCAATTTTACAACATGTGGAACAGTATAAACGCCCCCCCCAAAAGAAATTCATGTTTTGCTGATTTTTTTTCATTCTAACCTCTCAAAAATCAAAATAAAAAGCGATCAAAAAATGTCACGTGCTCAAAAATGGTACTAATAAAAACGTCAACTCTTCCTGCAAAAAATAAGACCTCAAATGACTCTGTGGGCCAAAATATGCAAAAATTATAGCTCTCAAAATGTGGTGATGCAAAAACTATTTTTTGCATTAAAAAGCATCTTTTAGCGTGACAGCTCCCAATCATAAAAACCCACTATAAATAGTAAATCAAACCCCCTTTATCACCCCCTTAGTTAGGGAAAAATAATAAAATTAAAAAAATGTATATATTTCCATTTCCCCGTTAGTATTAGGGTTAGGGTTTCGGCTAAAGTTAGGGTTAGAGTTGGGGCTAAAGTTAGGATTAGGGTTAGGGTAGGGATTAGGGTTAGAGGTGTGTTAGGGTTAGGTTTGTGGATAGGGTTATGGTTAGGGTTGGGACTAGGGTTAGGGGAGTGTTGGGGTTAGGGTTGGAGTTAGAATTGGGGGGTTTCCACTGATTAGGCACATCATGGACTCTCCAAATGTGACATGGCGTCTGATCTCAATTCCAGCCAATTCTGCGTTGAAAAAGTCAAACGGTGCTCCTTCACTTCTGAGCTCTGCCAAGCACCCAAATAGTAGTTTACCCCCACATATGGTGTATCAGCATACTCAGGACAAATTGCACAATAACTCTTGGGGTCCAATTTCTTCTGTTACCCTTGGGAAAATAAAAAATTGGGGCGAAGATATCATTTCTGTAGAAAAAAAAAATGTTTTTTGTTTTTACGGCTGTACGTTATAAAATTCTGTGAAGCACTTGGGGCTTCATAGCGCTCACCACACATCTAGATAAGTTCCTTGTGGGGTCTATTTTCCAAAATGGGGTCAATTGTGGGGGGTTTCCACTGTTTAGGCACATCAGGGCTCTCCAAATGCGACATGACGCCCGCAGACCATTCCATCAAAGTCTGCAATCCAAAACGTCACTGCTTCCCTTCCGAGCCCCGACGTGTGCCCATACAGTAGTTTTCTCCCACATATTTGGTATCAACGTAGTCAGGACAAATTGGACAACAACTTTTGGGTCCAATTTCTCCTGTTACACTTGTGAAAATAAAATATTGGGGGCGAAAAAATCGTTTTTGTAAAAAAGAAAAAGATTTTTGATTTTTACAGTTGTACGTTATAAACTTCTGTGAAGCACTTCGGGGTTTAAAGTGCTCACCACACATCAAGATAAGTTCCTTGTGGGTCTATTTTACAAAATGGGGTCACTTGTGGGGGGTTTCCACTGTTTAGGCACATCAGGGGCTCTCCAAACGCGATATGACGCCCGCAGACCATTCCATCAAAGTCTGCAATCCAAAACGTTACTACTTCCCTTCCGAGCCCTGACGTGTGCCCATACAGTAGTTTTCTCCCACATACGAGGTATTAGCGCACTCAGGACAAATTGGACAACTTTTGGGGTCCAATTTCTCCTGTTACCATTGGGAAAATAAAAAGTTGGGGACTAAAAGATCATGTTTGTGGAAAAAATATGATTTTTTTATTTTCATGCTCGGGCGTTATAAACTTTAGTGAAACACCTGGAGGTTCAAAGTTCTCACCACTCATCTAGATAAGTTTCCAAAATGGTGTCATTTGTGGGGGGTTTCCACTGTTTAGGCAGATCATGAGCTCTCCAAACACGACATGGCGTCCAGCCAATTCTGCGCTGAAAAAGTCAAACGGCGCTCCTTCCCTTCCGAACTCTGCCATGCACCCAAACAGTGGTTTACTCCCACATATTGGGTATCAGCGTACTCAGGACAAATTGCACAATAACTTTTGGGGTCTTGTTACCCTTGGGAAAATAAAAATTGGGGTGAAAAGATCATTTTTGTGGAAAAAATATGATTTTTTAATTTTACGACTCTACGTTATAAACTTGTGTGAAGCACTTGGGGGTTCAAATTGCTCACCACAGATCTAGATAAGTTCCTTAGGGGGTCTAGTTTCCAGAATGTGGTCACTTGTGGTGGGTTTCCACTGTCTAGGCACATCAGTGGTCAGGGGTGAACCTAGCCTCTCTGCTGCCTAAGGCGAACTGCAAAACGGCGCCCCCCCATTGTAAAATCAGTACAAATAAATCTATTTTACTCTTACTAGCCTAACGTGACGCACATGTGAAATACATACACTTTTAAATAGGAATATGTTTGAAACATCGATTTTTATATTTGTTAAAGTTCTGTATAAGTAGTAGAAAATAAAGGATATTAAGAATACTACTCACTGTATGGTTCAGTTTCAGAAATCAACAGCTGGGCCTTAATCAAAATCGTTCAACAAACCCTCTTGCCATGTAGAATTTCAAGGTCTTGGACAATAGAAAAAATATACAAAAGACATAAATGAATACACCAATAAAAGCCAGTGCTGCTCATATTATAAGAGCATACTGTACATCATCCCAAGTCTTAGAGACTCTAACGTCCACTCCTAAACAACCTCCCCATTGTAGACAATCCATACTTGTGTTAGAAGTAAAATAAAGCGTCCTCCTTTCTTAATGAGAAAAAGTCCTATGGGCAGATTTATCCACTGAATCACATCAGTGGATAAATCTGCCCGTGCTGCCCTTACCACTACCTGCCTCTGAGCCACAGATTTATTAGCTGGATAAATCTTTGGTCATGAGGCCCTATAGTGCACAGTGATGATACATGAGGCCCTATAGTGCACAGTGATGATACATGAGGCCCTATAGTGCACAGTTATGATACATGAGGCCCTATAGTGCACAGTGATGATACATGAGGCCCTATAATGCACAGTGATGATACATGAGGCCCTATAGTGCACAGTGATGATACATGAGGCCCTATAGTGCACAGTGATGATACATGAGGCCCTATAGTGCACAGTGATGATACATGAGGCCCTGTAATGCAGTAATGATACATGAGGCCCTATAGTGCACAGTGATGATACATGAGGCCCTATAATGCACAGTGATGATACATGAGGCCCTATAGTGCACAGTGATGATACATGAGGCCCTATAATCCACAGTGATGATACATGAGGCCCTATAGTGCACAGTAATGATACATGAGGCCCTATAGTGCACAGTGATGATACATGAGGCCCTATAATCCACAGTGATGATACATGAGGTCCTATAGTGCACAGTGATGATACATGAGGTCCTATAGTGCACAGTGATGATACATGAGGCCCTATAGTGCGCAGTGATGAAAAAAAATTTTGAGAATGACACAAATATTAATTTTTACAAAGTCTACTGCTTCACTTTTTCTAATGGCAATTTGCATATACTCCAGAATGTTATAAAGAGTGATCAGCTTAACAGCAATTACTTGCAAAGTCAATATTTGGCTAGAAAATGAAATTTATCCCCCAAAACACATTTCAACATCATTGCAGCCCTGCCTTAAAAGGACCAGGTAACCTCTTTTCAGTGATTGCTCCATTAACACAGGTGTGGGTGTTGATGAGGACATGGCTGGAGATCAATCTGTCATGATTAAGTAAGAATGACACCACTGGACACTTTAAAAGGAGGCTGGTGCTTGGCATCATTGTTTCTCTTCTGTTAACCATGGTTATCTCTAAAGAAACACCTGCAGTCATCATTGCAATGCACAAAAATGGCCTAACAGGGAAGAGTATCGCAGCTAGAAATATGCACCTCAGTCAACAATATATCGCATCATCAAGAACTTCAAGGAGAGAGGTTCCATTGTTGCCAAAAAGGCTTCAGGGCGCCCAAGAAAGACCAGCAAGCGCCAGGACCGTCTCTTAAAAAGTGTTTCAGCTGTGGGATCGGGCTACCAGCAGTGCAGAGCTTGCTCAGGAATGGCAGCAGGCAGGTGTGAGTGCATCTGCACGCACTGTGAGGCGGAGACTCTTGGAGCAAGACCTGGTCTCAAGGAGGGCAGCAAAGAAGCCACTTCTCTCCAGAAAAAACATCATGGACAGACTGATATTCTGCAAAAGGTACAGGCAGTGGACTGCTGAGGACTGGGGTAAAGATATTTTCTCTGATGAATCCCCTTTTCGATTGTTTGGGACATCAGGAAAACGCCTCATTCGGAGAAGACAAGGTGAGCGCTACCACCAGTCTTGTCTCATGCCAACTGTTAAGCATCCTGAAACCATTCATGTGTGGGGTTGCTTCTCAGCCAAGGGAATCGGCTCTCTCGCAGTCTTGCCTAAAAACACAGCCATGAATAAAGAATGGTACCAGAATGTCCTCCAAGAGCAACTTCTCCCAACCCTCCAAGAGCAGTTTGGTGATCAACAATGCCTTTTCCAGCATGATGGAGCACCTTGCCATAAAGCAAAGGTGATAACTAAATGGCTCAGGGAACAAAACATAGAGATTTTGGGTCCATGGCCTGGAAACTCCCCAGATCTTAATCCCATTGAGAACTTGTGGTCAATCATCAAGAGACAGGTGGACAAACAAAAACCTAAAAATTATGACAAAATGAAAGCATTGATTGTGCAAGAATGGACTGCTATCAGTCAGGATTTGGTCCAGAAGTTGATTGAGAGCATGCCAGGGAGAATTGCAGAGGTCCTGAAGAAGGGTCAACACTGCAAATATTGACTTGCTGCATTAACTCATTCTAACTGTTACTCATATGTTTGCAATTATTATATTTCTGTCTGTGATAAAAACATCTGTCAAACACACATAAAAACCAGAGGGCAGCAGATCATGTGAAAATATAATATTTGTGTCATTCTCAAAACTTTTGGCCATGACTGTACATGAGGCCCTATAATGCAGTGATGATACATAAGGCCCTACAGTGCACAGTGATGATACATGAGGCCATATAGTGCACAATGATGATATATGAGGCCCTGTAGTGCACAGTGATGATACATGAGGCCCTATAATGCACAGTGATGATACATGAGGCCCTATAATGCAGTGATGATACATGAGGCCCTATAGTGCACAGTGATGATACATGAGGCCCTATAGTGCACAGTGACGATACATGAGGCCCTATAATGCATTTGATTTGAATAGGGGGGAAAATGTGCAGTAGCTTGCCATGGCCACTAAATAGGAGACAGAGCAGCTCTGTAAGGCAGCAATTACAGCTGGCACCAAGAACAGCTGACTTGCAGGGGTGCTAGGTGTTGCACCCCACTGATCAGACATTGCTGACCTATTGTAAAGTTAGCCAGTGTTAGTGATTTATCTGCATCCGGATTTTTTATGCAAACGGATGCAAACGCATGCAACTGCATCCTGATCAGGATTTGGTTGGAAATTTGAACTTCTGACTTCTGGAGCAGAGAGGAGATGAGAAAGACTGGTAAAAGTGAAAGAAAAAAAATGTTGCTCCGAGCCAGCGCAGTATGAAATCCGCATGCAGATTGGACGCAGGCATCCTGATTCGGGTGCGTCTACATTGACAATCATATGTTTTTGGACGCGCTGCCACATATCAGGATGTCTGCAGATTTTTGTAACATCCAAAATTCGCAACAAGCTGCGTTTGGGGAGCACATGGAAAATCCTGATGCAGATGCAGGTCCATGTGTCCCTATGTTAAGGATAGGGATGCAGTCTGGATCAGGATTGCTACGCATAACAATTAGTGTTGAGCATTCCGATACTGCAAATATCGGGTATCGGCCGATATTCGCTGTATCGAAATTCCGATTCCGAGTACCGATATTTTCGTCATATCGGATACCGGAATCGTAATTGTCCTGTCACTGTCAGTGTCCGTCGGTCGGGTCTGTCAGGAGTCAGCGGCACTTACCTGGCAGAAGATCTCCGGCGGTCACGTCCTGGACTGCTTGATGGCCGCCACCATCTTCTCCCTGGCAGTCACATGCAGTTTCTCGCGATAACTGCAGTGACTGCTGGGTAATCGCGGCCGTAAAGCAGTCCGATGACGTCACCGCCGGGGAAGCAGGTAATCAGCTGTGCTGCGTCGGGATGTCAGGCTCAGCCTGACATTCCGATGTAGCAGAGCTGGATCGTCGTGGGACACTCGTTACTATGGACTGCGTCGGACAGGTGGTATACTGTTGGTTTGTTTTTTTCCTTTTTTTACAGGAGATCGATGGCGTCGCAGGAATGAGAGAGTAATAAAAGAAATGAAAACTGTGTTGTCTCTTTTATATTCATTAAAATACTTTTTTCTTGCTGTGTATTTTTTTTAAACCTTTAAAAACTTTGGGATTAATAATGGATCGGTGTCTTATTGACGCCTCTCCATTATTAACCGGGCTTATTGTCACCGTGCAATCAACGGTGACATTAACCCCTTATTACCCCGCTTGCCACCGCTACAGGGCAAGTGGGAAGAGCCGGGTAAAGTGCCACAATTGGCACATCTTTTGATGCGCCAAATGTGGGGCTGCTGTAGCCTGGTATTATCAGGCTGTTGAGGGCCAAAATCCATGGGCCTTGACAGTCTTTTAATACCAGGCCACAGCAGTCTGCATATTACTTGGCTGGTTAACAAAAATAGGGGGGACCCCACGCCAATTTTTTTCGAGGGGATCCCCTACTTTTGTTAACCAGCCAAGATATGCAGACTGCTGTGGCCTGGTATTATCAGGCTGGCAAGGTCCATGGATCTTGGCTCCTTAACAGCCTGAAAAACCAGGCCTCAGCAGTCTGCTTCATCTGGCTGGTTAACAAAAATAGGGGGGTCCCCACGCCAATTTTTTTCCAGGGGATCCCCTACTTTTGTTAACCAGCCAAGATATGCAGACTGCTGTGGCCTGGTATTATCAGGCTGGCAAGGTCCATGGATCTTGGCTCCTTAACAGCCTGAAAAACCAGGCCTCAGCAGTCTGCTTCATCTGGCTGGTTAACAAAAATAGGGGGGACCCCACGCCAATTTTTTTCGAGGGGATCCCCTATTTTTGTTAACCAGCCAAGATAAGCAGACTGCTGTAGCCTGGTATTATCAGGCTGGCAAGCAGGGTCGGACTGAGCCACCGGGACACCGGAGAAACCTCCGGTGGGCCCCAGCTCCTGCGTGGTGGCCCCTGATTTGAAAGGATTGGTCGCGGGGCAGAGGGGGCGGTGGCTCCGGGCCACGCGCTCTGAGGGGGCCCACCCGGAGCTACGCTACAGTAACTATCGGCGTGCACAGCACGCCGATACAGTTACATTCTACGGCAGAGCAGGGAGAATCGCTCTCCCTGCTCTGCCGCCCGGAAGCTATGGGGCCTGAACAGGCGGTGGGGGCGCCCGGTGCCAGTAGTGGGCCCCCCACCCGTCATCGGAGGGTCAGCTGTATTGGCATCCAGCCGATACAGCTGACCGCATAGAGAGAGAAGGAGCGAGCGCTCCTTCTCTCCCATAATCCCCCTCTCAGCGTCTGACAGCGGGCGCGATGACGTCACCTGCCGGCGCCCACTGTCAGACGCTGAGAGGGAGAACAGTGAGCAGCACAGGAGCCGGGAGGTGAGTATTGTTTTTTTTTTTTTTTTTTAATGGGGGTGCATTATACTACAGAGGCTGTATATGGGGGGTGCATTATACTACAGAGGCTGTATATGGGGGCTGCATTATACTACAGAGGCTCCATATTGGGGTGCATTATACTACAGAGACTCCCTATGGGGATGCATTATACTACAGAGGCTGCCTATGGGGGTGCATTATAATATAGCGGCTGCCTATGGTGGTGCATTATATTATAGACTCTGCCTATGGGGGTTTATTATAATATAGAGGCTGCCTATGGGGGTGCATTATACTATATTGAGGACTATCTGGTGTATTATGCTGTATGGATGCTATCTAGGGGCCATCATACAGTGTTGGACCCATTAAATAGTTTGGGGACATTAAGGGGTCAGTATATATCCAGTGAGGGGCATTATTCTGTGTATAGGGGAGATGTACAGGGGGAGACTTGGGACATTATTAAATGTAAAGTGGACACTTATTGTTATAGGGAACTCGGGTTACTGTGACTGTCAAAGGGGCACACAGGGCATTATTACAGTCTAGGGGACAAAATGTGGGCACTGTTTTCTAGGGCACTTGCACCCGGCATTACTATATTCTAGAGGGGTGCTTTAGAATTTAGAGGTCACACAGAACCACACAGCAGGTGCAGTAATAGGGACACATACGGCAGCAGCGGCTCAGTATTGGGGTATCAGGTGCAGTAATAGGGACACATACTGCAGCAGCAGCTCAGTATTGGGGTATCAGGTGCAGTAATAGGGACACATACGGCAGCAGCGGCTCAGTATTGGGGTATCAGGTGCAGAAATAGGGACACATATGGCAGCAGCGGCTCAGTATTGGGGTATCAGCAGGATGAGGAGTTTGTGCAGGTTGAGAATAGTCCAATTGGTGACCGTGACAGTGCTAAAAATATGAGAAGTGAAATGTGTCTTTGTTGTAATCTCTGCAGTCGAGTCCTGGCTGGAGAAGTCGTCATGTCGGTCTGGGCCAGATGGAAAAGACATGAAAAGTGAACAATTCCATTAGAAAGAACATCAGCGGTAAGTCATTATCTGTACCTGTGCTGTAATCTATTACATGTTCTGTAGGACTGGTATTATTTACCACAGAACATATGGCAGTAATATCAATATTGGTCTTTTTATATATAGATTATTTTTGGCAACAGCGCGGTCATTTGCTGAGGTTCTCTGATTAGGGGCCCACTCAGAAGTTTCGCCCCCACTAAACCAAAACCCAAGCTACGCCTCTGGCTCTCTCTCTAGTCTTTCTTTCTCTCTCTAGTCTTTCTCGCTCTCTGTTCTTTCTTTCTCGCTCTCTGTTCTTTTTTCTCTCTGTTCTTTCTTTCTCTCTTTTCTTTCTTTCCTCTCTTTCTTTCTCTGTTTGTTCTTTCTCTCTCGCTGCTCTTTCTTTCTTTTCCTCAGTACCAGCCACTGTGCCCTCATTACCAGTCAGTGTGATCAGCAGTGCTAAATGGGTACGCTTGGGGCGAGGATATGGGTGTGATTAGTTGTGAAATGGGTGTGGTCGGGGCGTGGCCTAAAATTTGCAGCGGCCTTTGACCCTCTTTCCTGTCTTCAAAATTTGGGAGGTATGCTGTATGACCTCCCTACAACTTCTGGGCATGCTCCTGATGAGCGCGACGGATGGTCTCCTGAGGGATCTCCTCCCACATCTGGACTAAAGCATCCACCAACTCCTGGACAGTCTGTGGTGCAACGTGGCATGGCCTAAAATTTGCTGCAGCAGGCACAGCGTGCCACTGCCTTTGTCCCTCTTTCCCTTCTTCAAAGGTTGGGAAGTATGATGGTGTGCCCCAAGAATAATTTTTCTCTGGTGGGCCCATGGTACTCCAGTCCGACGCTGCTGGCAAGGTCCATGGATATTGGCTCCTTAACAGCCTTAAATACCATGCCTCAGCAGTCTGCTTCATCAGGCTGGTTAACAAAAATAGGGGGGACCCCACGCCATTTTTTTTTCGAAGGGAACCCCTATTTTTGTTAATCAGTTCCCTCTGACGTCACTGATTGTGTCCCTGGCTGACCTGAAGTGAAAGTGGAAAGCAATCAATTAAGCTTTCCACTTCCTCTCCTGTCAGCCAGGAGAGGAGCTCATTAATTTGGGGGTTTACTGTGAGGCTGCAGCATTAGCTGCGGTCCCTGCAGTAAATATTAACCCTTTCTGCAGGATTACACCGTGGGACCTGACTGTGCATGGGATAGGTAAGAATAATTTTGCTTTTTTATTTTATTTTTATTACAGGAAATGGTTTTTGCAGTAAAATAAAAGATGGTCAAAAACATGTGTCTTTATTTCATTAAAATGATTTTTAATTAAAGTGTGTGTGTTTTATTTTTATTTCATGCAATAGGATTAATAATTGATAGTTGTCTAATTGACAGCTCTCAATTATTAACCTGGCTTAAGGTCACCTTTCAATAGCAAGGTGGCTTTAACCCCATATTAACCCATTCGCCACCGCTACAGGGCAATGGGAATAGATGGGCAAAGTGCCAGAAAGGGCGAATCTAATTATAGATTTGTCTTTTCTGGGGTGTCTGGGGGCAGATGTTAGTAGCCAGGGGGGGGGCAAAAATAATGGTCCCTCTCTGGGCTATTATTATCTGCCCCCACTCGCTGGCTTTGTCTGTCTGGTTGAGAAAAAAGGGCGGGAGCCCACACATTTTTTTTCAACAATTTTACACCTCATATATATATATACATGTCATTGAATTTGTGACACATATATATATATATATATATATATATTTAAATTTATAGTTCATACACTTCTACATAGTATAATAGCCGCTGATTCAATTGCCGGCTTTTGTGAAAATGCAGAACCCGACATGAAATGACACATGGTTTACATAGAATTAACCATGTCATTTCAAGTTGTTTGATCTATTGTTTTCACTAACAATTACATGAGTGTATGTGTGCAAAATTTCACACCTGTAGGGGTTAATTAACCCCTTCATGACTTGTGACACAGCGTATGTGTCATGAAAGGATCGCATTCCTGCGGGTCGGGTGACCGGGGTCACTGAAAGGTTACCCAACACGCAGGCACAAGACCCTTTGTGCTTCACCACAGGTGGGTTGGCTTAACCCCTACGTGGCTACGATCGCTCTGATTGGCTGTTAAAAGTGAAACAGTCCTCCCTTTATTCCGAGCCCCGACGTGTGCCCAAACAGTGGTTTAACCCCACATATGGGGTATCAGCGTACTCAGGAAAAATTGCACAAGAACTTTGGGGGTCTAATTTCTCCAGTTACTCTTGGGAAAAATAAATTGGGGACTAAAAAATTTTTTTTGTGGAAAAAAAATGATTTTTTATTTTCACAGCTCTGCATTATAAACTTCTGTGAAGAACTTGGAGATTCAAAGTGCTCACCACACATCTAGAGGAGTTCCTTGGGGGATCTAGTTTCAAAAATGGGGTCACTTGGGTGGGTTTCTACTGTTTAGGCACATCATGGGCTCTGCAAACGTAACATGATGCCCACAGACCATTCCATCAAGTCGGCATTTCAAAACATCACTACTTCCCTTCCGAGCCCCGACGTGTGCCCATACAGTAGTTTTCTCCCACATATGGGGTACCAGTGTACTCAGGACAAACTGTACAACAACTTTTGGTGTCCAATTTCTCCTGTGACCCTTATGAAAATAAAAAATAGGGGGCTAAAAAATCATTTTTTGTGGAAAAATATGATTTTTTATTTTCAAGGCTGTGCGTTAGAAACTTCTGTATAGCACCTGGGGGTTCAAAGTGCTCACTGTGCATCTAAATAAGTTCCTTAGGGGGTCTTGTTTCCAAAATGGGGTCATTTGTGGGGGAGCTCCAAAGTTTAGGCACACAGGGGCTCTCCAAACACAACATGGTGTCCGATAACGATTGGAGATAATTTCCATTAAAGTCAAATGGCGCTCCTTCCCTTCTGAGCCCAGCCGTGCGCCCAAACAGTGGTTTATGACAACATATGAGGTATCTGTGTACTCAGGAGCAATTGCCCAACAAATTTTAGGATCCATTTTATCCTGTTGCCCATGCAAAAATGAAAAAATTGATGCTAAAATAAAATTTTTGTGGAAAAATTAAAATGTCCATTTTTTCCTTCCACATTGCTTTAGTTCCTGTGAAGCACCTGAAGGGTTAATAATCTTCTTGAATGTAGTTTTGAGTAGCTTGAGGGGTGCAGTTTTTATAATGGTGTCACTTTTGGGTATTTGCTAACATATAGACCCCTCAAAAGTGTCTTCAAATGTGAGGTGGTCCCTAAAAAAATGTTTTTTTAAATTTTGCTGTAAAAATGATAAATCGATGGTCCACTTTTAACCCTTCTAACTTCCTACATTAAAAAGTTTTTGCTTCCAAAATTGTGCTGATGCAAAGAACACAAGTGGGAAATGTAATTTATTAACTACTTTGTGTCACATAACTCTCTGGTTTAAAAGAATAAAAATTCAAAATTTGAAAATTGCCAAATTTTAAACATTTTCACCAAATTTCCATTTTTATCACAAATAAATGCCAAAATTATCTAACTAAATTTACCACGAACATGAAGCCCAATATGTCACAAAAAAACTTTCTCCGAATCGCTAGGATCCGTTTAAGCGTTCCTGAGTTATTACCTCATAAAGGGACACTGGTCAGAATTTCAAAAAATGGCAAGGTCATGAAGGGGTTAAAGGTGTAAATTCGTAGCAAAAAAGTCCGTTTTTTTTACGACAAATTTACACCTTTAATTAACCCCTACAGGTGTGAAATTTTGCACACATACACTCATGTAATTGTTTGTGCAAATCAGATATCAAACTACATGAAAAGACATGGTTAACTCTATGTAAACCAAGTGTCATTTCATGTCGGGTGCTTCTGTCTTTCCACAAAAGCCAGCTTTACCCGGCAATTGAATCAGAGGCTATTTTACTATGTAGAAGTGTATAAACTATAAATATATGTATATATATATATGTCACAATGACATGTATATATATATATGTATTCTATGTGTGTATATTTAGTGTTTACAAGGAAAGAAAGAGGTTTTTTTAGTTACGATATTTCTGTCCCATAGACTTACATTGGATTTCCGGTATCGGAATCGGGTATCGCCGATACTTTTGGGGTATCGGCGATACCCATTCCGATCCGATACTTCTTGATATTGGAAAGTATCGCTCAACCCTACCCATAATCAAATATTATCATTTTCAAAGCTTCATTACTGTTAAATATGCATTCACATGTAATGTGTAAGCGTAGGATGATCAGGTTAGTTTTGTGTCATTTACCTATCTGTTTACCACCTACTCTGATCACTTTCTGCAATAAAAAAAAGAGACATAGCACAATTTCTCACTAGAATGCCTAATAATAGCTACGTCTAATGACTGCTATTACAAAATGCGAAAAGCTATATAGAAAATACAAAATAATTTCGTAGAACCAGAACAACAAGGTCCGGACAGGAGGTTGCATAGTGACAACCACTGCTCCAACTACAACGCTGGTATTTAACCCCTTAACCCCCACGGTGGTTTGCACGTTAATGACCGGGCCAATTTTTACAATTCTGACCACTGTCTCTTTATGAGGTTATAACTCTGGAACGCTTCAACGGATCTTCGCGATTCTGAGATTGTTTTCTCGTGACATATTGTACTTCACGTTAGTGGTAAAATTTATTCGATATAACTTGCGTTTATTTTTGAAAAAAAACGCAAATATGGCGAAAATTTTGAAAATTTTGCAATTTTCAAACTTTGAATTTTTATTCCCTTAAAACAGAGAAATATGTCACACAATATAGTTAATAAATAACATTTCCCACATGTCTACTTTACATCAGCACAATTTTGGAACCAAAATTTTTTTTGTTAGGAAATTATAAGGGTTAAAAGTTGACCAGCGATTTCTAATTTTTGCAACAAAATTTACAAAGCCATTTTTTTAGGGACCACCTCACATTTGAAGTCACTTTGAGGGGTCTACATGGCAGAAAATACCCAAAAGTGACACCATTCTAAAAACTACACCCCTCAAGCTACTCAAAACCACAGTCAATAAGTTTATTAACCCTTCAGGTGCTTCACAGGAGCTGAAGCAACGTGGAAGGAAAAAATCAATATTTAACTGTTCAGTCATAAAAATGATCTTTTACAAACTTTTTTTTATTTTCACAAGAGTAAAAGGAGAAAATGGACAGATAAAGTTGTTGTGCAATATCTCCTGAGTACGCCAATACCCCATATGTGGGGAAAAAACACTGTTTCGGCACACGGCAGAGCTTGTAAGGGAAGGAGCGCCGTTTGACTTTTTCAAACCAAAATTGGCTGGAATTGAGATTGGACGCCATGTCGCGTTTGGAGAGCCCCTGATGCGGCTAAACAGTGGAAACACCCCACAAGTGACACCATTTTGGAAACTAGAACCCTCAAGTGTTTCACAAAAGTTTATAATGCCTGGGTGTGAAAAAAAACAATTTCCACAAAAATTATTTTTTAGTCCTAAAGTTTTGATTTTTCCCAAGGAAATTGGACCCCAAAAGTTGTTGTCCAATTTGTCCTGAGTACACTGATACCCCATATGTGGAGGGGAAACTGTTTGGGCGCACGGCAGGGCTTGGAAAGGAAGTAATAATGTTTTGGAATGCAGACGTTGATGGGGGTCATGTTCCATTTGCAGTGCCCCAGATGTGCCTAAACAGTGGAAACCCCCCACAAGTGACCCCATTTTGGAAACTAGACCCCCTAAGGAACTTATCTAGATCTGTGGTGAGCACTTTGAACCCCAAAGTGCTTCACACAAGTTTATAATGCCCGGGCATGAAAATAAAAAATCATATTTTTTTCCCACAAAAATTATATTTTAGTCACCAATTTTTTATTTTCCCAAGGGTAACAGGAGAAATTGGACCACAAAAGTTGTTGTCCAATTTGTCCTGAGTATGCTGATATCCCATATGTGGGGGAGAACCACTGTCTGGGCGCATGGCAGGGCTCGGAATGGAAGCAACACCATTTGACTTTTTCCAACCAAAATTGACTGGAATTGAGATTGGATGCCATGTTGCATTTGGAGAGCCCCTGACAGGGGCGCACCTATAATGAGGCGAGTTGAGCCTTCTGTCTCAGGCAGCGGCAGCTAGGGGGCGGCAGAGCGGAACTCCGAACACGTGGTGTGGTGCGGGCTCTCCTTAATCCCTGCTGAGTCACAGACATAGTCAGTTTACACTCCTGCGCACGGTGCTTGATATCGTCGTGCCAGAAGCAGTCGGAAGCCAGGTGACTAATTAGTTATATTAGCAACACTTACTATGGGGCTGAGGTGCAGCAGGGGTGCCCCGGAGCCCCTCTCCAGTCCCTCCCTGGGCTGGGAGTGGGAAACTTGCTGCTGGCCATGGACTCGTCTCTCAGGCACAGCACAGCAAATAGTTAAAAAACATGATCTCCCCGTCCCCGGGTCCCCCGCCCCCGCTGCAGACAGCTGTACAGCTCTGTTATGTTTTGGTAGCTGAGGGAGTAGGCAAAAACGGCAATACACCAGAGAGGTTGGAATCTACTGGATTGCAGTACCCTGACTAACCACCACAACTAAAGGCAAGCCGTGGAGCGTTCCTACGTTGGTCCTAGACGCCTCGTCACAGCCTGAGAGGCTAACTACACCTAAAGATAGAAAGAGGAAAGCTATCTGCCCCGGAGCAGATCCCCAAAGAACATAGGAAGCCCCCAATCATGTAATGGCGGTTAGACAAGAGGAAATACAGACACAGACAGAAAATAGTATGAGCAAACGCTGGGGCCCAATCTGCCTAGACAGAAAAGGATAGGAAGGATACTTACTGTAATTCCAAAAAACCCTAAAAAAAAGCCAACGCTACTAATTGCAAAAACACCTGAGATCACACGACCTCTACCACCTAAATTAGTTGTCTGGTGAAACAAAACTAAGCCGCAGCCACAGAAAAAACTTGAAAAGGCAAATGAACAAACAACAGTGGCTCCAGAGGAACCGAGAGGAGACCAAGCCCCCCCAGGAAGGGGAACCTGGCCAACCTCACAGAAATGCAGGGAAAAATGCAAATGGCAAGCACAAAAACAAAAAACATAAAATATCTTTCTGAGAGCAGGAGAAGAGGCAAGACTCAGCAAGCATCCAAGTGAACCAGGAAACAACGTTGAGACAAGAACAATTGATCACCGACAACCATGATGGGGGGAAACCTCCCTTATATCCAGCCAGTCTGTACTTCCTGATTGCCAATCCTCATTGAATGGTTCAGTACTGTTTGTAACCACCAGAGGGAGCTTCTGCTCAGAATTCATTTCTAAAACATTCATAACACAGCTCCTTCACATGATGTGCCTTCCTGATACAAAGAGCCTGCTCCCTTCTGTGAATAACAGGAGCAGGGCAGGCTCTGCAGTGAATCAAGAGTGAGCCCAGTTTTTTTTTTTTTCCTGTTCTGTGCCTGGCTGGCAGGCAGCTTTAATTGCAGTTTGACAGTCTGTGACTCATGTGGAGGAGCAGGCAGGAGAGCAGTATAAGGGCGCAGTCATACTTACATGCAAAGGAAATCGTCTGATGCTCGCATGGGAAATCCCAGCTCTGGCACCGACACTAGGGAGTGGAGAGAGACGCTGCATGTATTTCTTTGCAGCCGAACGCTCCACTCCCGAGTGTTGGCGCCAGAGCTGGGATTTCACGTGCGAGCATCGGACGATTTCCACGCATGTGAGTATGAGCCCTTAGGGTGTGTTTCCACGGTCAGTAATTGCTGCGTTTGACGCTGTGCGCTGGCGCAGCGTCAAACACGCAGCGTCCAGATGTTACAGCAAAGTGGAGGGGATTTCATGAAATCCCGTCTCCACTATGCGTAAAAACACGCAGGCGTTAGACCTGCGTTAACGGACATGCGGCGCATCTTTTTAGATCGCAGCACATCCTTTTCCCTTGCGACGACGCTCTGTCTCCGCAAGGGAAATAACACAGGCCTATGTGGCGCTGCGGGGATTCCAAGTGTGTTCAATGAGCACATCCGGATTCACCGCGTGTTCAGAAGGGGGTGGGGCTTTGGGAGGAGTGGACTTTCCACTCCGTCCAAAGCGCTGTTGTTCCAGACCGTGGAATCACAGCCTATGTGTGCTGGGAATAACTGAATGTGAGTTATTGAGTCCCAAATAAAGATATGTTGGCTTCATCCATGTCCTGTGTTGTTTTTCAGGCACCATAAAACTGCAACAAGTTGCGTTTTTGTGCGTCTGATAAACTATGCAGACACACGGATCCGTTTTCGTCTCCATTAACTATCAGTGGTGACGGATAGGACTTGCGTGTGCATTCAGTTGTCACCATTTTCCCACGGATCTCTGTGTCTGCATATATTTTACCAGAACCACAAAAACGTAACTTGTTGCAGTTTTGTGTCGTCTGAAAAACACGCATGCACAGTGAGACGCACGGATTCGCGGCTACACATCTGGAATTAAAATGGAGCTCTATGGAGCACGGATCCAGGACAACACGGATCCGGGTGCTTCCGTGTGCAGGGATCCGTTTTGCGGGCTGAGCATGCTCAGAAGCGAGGGATGTGCTGTATGGGAAAGTGATGAACCTGTATGGGGCCAGTATGCAGACATAATGTAGACTCTGCATGCTGTTCTGTCATACAGTGATCTTTCCTGCCTCACTAGAAGAGCTTGTGCCCCATATTATAGTGTGTTAATGTTAATAACATGTATTGGAAGCATGTATATGACATGGGGGCACCTGGTGAGGGGCTGCACGAGTTTGTCTGCTTTCACACTAGCATTTTGGTACGATGCATTGTTATTATGGTTGAGCGATACTTTCCGATATCAAGAAGTATCGGATCGGAATGGGTATCGCCGATACCCCAAAAGTATCGGCGATACCCGATTCCGATATCGGAAATCCAATGCAAGTCTATGGGACAGAAATATCGTAACTAAAAAAACCTTTTCTTTCCTTGTAAACACTAAATATACACACATAGAATACATATATATATATATATATATATATATATATACATGTCATTGTGACATATATATATACATTGTAAGCTTTTCAGGGGATATAGCTCTGGGATCGCCGTCTGGGTAGACAGAGTGGCACGGAAACAGTTCATTCAGAGACAGCAGTTCTGGTAAAAACTGGCCGCAACCAGTTTTATTTAAAGTCCACAGCAAACAAGACATAAAACAAAATCATAAACAGAAGACCTAGGCTTGTCTAGCCACTAATTACACTTAGATAGATTTCCCTATCTATCCGGGTCCCGACTCTAACAGCCGGGGCCAAAACAACACATATGTTCAGCATTTACCAGCATGTAGTTTCATAGAGTCTCCTCCTTGTGTCTGAAGGCACCTTCAACGTCCAGACTTGAGAGAGCTCCCCTCCTATTCAGCTGCTATCTGCATGGATTCTCACAGAGACTACTCCTGTGTCCGGGGTACATCGAGCACCCAGACTGAGATAGCTCAAACTCCTGGAGACACTTTCTGTGCCTGGACCCCTCCTGTGTCCAGACTAAACGGGCTCTCTGACTGTGTTCACAGACACCTACTTCTGGTCTCCTAATTAACAGCTGAATGGTTTCAGGCCTGAGCTGCAAGTGTGTGCTGAATGTAAGGTGTAGTGACCTTTCTCTACCACTAGGTTTACAAAGCCACACATTTCCCTAATACCATACAGCACAGTACCTAGGTGAAATGTACACCCCATTCGACATATTCCTTCACTGTCTCACATATCCCCTCCCTCTTCTCCAGACCGGAGGGCTGGTCATCCAGACCGGAGGGCTGGTCAACAATCCAAAAGAGACAGCGAACTCTGGACCAGTCATGGCCTTCATCAGCTTCATCTTCACTACTGTCATCTGTATCTTCACCTGAGCCATAGCCAACATCAGCTTCCTCTTCATCTGAAGCATCCGCACTACCCTGTACGCTCCCAGTCCTATGCTCTCTGCGGGCCTCGGGTATCCTGCACGGTTTCATCTTGACCTTAGGGCCGGGCTCAGTTTCGATATAGTGCCTGGCCAGAGAAGTACGACCCGGCACAACAGAACACTTCTGCTGACTCTTCCTCAGAAACTCACGTACCTCCTGTCCCTGGTGCACTGACCATGTGTCACCAACTATCACAGAAGGTATAGGGGGTTTTTCTCCAGTTCCCCTTGAACCTTCTTTACTTCATTGAGCTTCTCCAGAAGATGCTCATGGCTCTCATCACGCTCCTTCATCACAGTTTGGAGTTTTCTCTGAGAAGTAATCAATTCATCTTGTACCTGTTGGCCGTCCTTTATGTCTTCAGCCCCTTCTTCAGGCTCTTCTGGTAGGACATGCTCAGAAGCCCTACCATCAGTCTTACATTCTACTTCTTCATTCACATCATTATGGTCTCCAATATCTCCATTTATTCCAGCTTTCAAGTTCTCCTTGATAGCTGCATCTGTATACTCAGAACCCGCCGGATTCTTCTCTTCCACCACGTTCTGCATCCCATCTGAGCTCCCGTGTGTCTGCAGCGGCAACGGAGTGACACACCGCTTTTCCCATTTATTGGGACGTGGCTCCGATGTATATCATATACATATGTCTGTTTTTTGTCTGTGGCTCCGATGTAGACTCCATGAAAGTGCGCTTGAGCTCACCAACGCCAGCCTGATGTCTCAAAATCTCATCTTGTGACTTATCCAGGTCCTTGGTATCACTCGGGAACACCGCTGGGGCTCCGGGCGCCGAACTTCCAGCCTGAGCTTCACGAGTTGCGGCTACTGATCCGGACCGTAACCCGTCCACGCCGCTGTCTTCGGCAGAAACAGATTCCTGGACAGAGTCAGTCCCCATATCTTCAGTCTTGTTCCTCACAGCTTCACTTGAGACCTCAACTTCTGATGAGGCATCTGGCTTGGTGACCACCACTTCCATGGCTTTTTCCACCTCTGAAGCATTACCTTCAGAGTCCTGGGCAGGATGTAGCTCCATACCATACATTGATAACTTCTCCTCTTCAACAGCATCCACTTGTGCTGTTTTCAGTTTCAGAGTCCTGCCTTTAAAGCTCAGCTCTCCTCCTTTCACCTTAGTCTTCGCCAGGGAAACGGCCAACTGTAAAACATCTTCAGATGCCATCTTCTGTCCGGCTGTAAGGTCAGCATCAGCTTTCTTCTCAGGACTCTCAACCTCCTCTGCTACCATGCCTTCCTCATTTGCACTGGTTGCTTTATGGTCATCAGATGATTCACTATCACTACTACTATCCCTGTCTGACCCTTTTTCTCAGCCACATCTGGCTCACTGTCAGGGCTATACACTTCATTTTCATTCACATCCTGCTCACTGTCAGGGTTATACAATTCATTTTAATTCACATCCTGCTCACTGTCAGGGTTATACAATTCATTTTCATTCACACCCTGCTCACTGTCAGGGTTATACAATTCATTTTCATTCACATCCTGCTCACTGTCAGGGTTATACAATTCATTCTCATTTACATCTTGATCTGGAACCTTAGTTAACATGTCATCCACAACATTAACTTCACCATCTGGTCCCTGGTTTCCCTCAGGTGGTCCCTCAAGTATGTGACTATGTGACAACCCCAGCACTATACTTCCATATAGCTCAGGCACTAGGAGCTGGCTCACGACCTCTCCCTGGACCTCAGTGTCCCTATACAACAGGTGAGTGTTTATGGCAACATGAGGAAACCTCTCCTCAGAGCCAGGCTCTTGGGAAACCTCATTTAGAACAATTATATTTTCCTGTGCCGTTTTAAGAGTGGGGTCTCGCCATTGTTCACTCTCAAAATTGTCACAGGACACAGGTAAGTCAGGGACACTCGGTTCCCGAGAACCACCATCCTCGTCTCCCACCATCACCTGCAAAGGAATTTCAACACTATCACAGTCATCATTATTATCAATATCATTATCATGATTATGATCAGTATCATCATCACTATCATGATCATCATCATTATTATTATCAGCATCAGCATCATTATCATGGTCATCATCATTATCATGATCATCATCATCATTATCATTATCATCATCATCATCATCATTATCACATAAGTTTAATGGCCCACTAGCATTGTGTTCCGCCCCTCGGGACTGCGCACCCTCAGTAGGAGCTTCATCACACTGTCCATCAGAAACATTTTTCCCCCAGAGATCCTTAGACCGGGTAAAGTCATTACCCAATATGACGGGGTGCACCAGGTTTTTCACTACCCCCACTTCACATGAAACCTCCCGCGTTTGGGGATCAAGTCCACGGCAGTCTCTGGGCAGACTTTGGTGTCTCCATGGACGCACACCACACTCAGGTGTTTATCAGGATAAAGTCCCTATCAATCAGGCTGTCCCATACAGAAGTCACTGGACTCTCTGAGTCCAAGAGGGCCTGTGCTGGGCAGTCATTTACAACCACCGGGGACCCCTGTGGTCCAGTCTCTTCGGCTGAGGTGGACACACACACAGGCTCTGCGCAGGGAGAGAGGGATCTGCCAACATCACAACACATAGGCTCCCCCTCTATTGGACAGTCGGCCGCAATTTCACGACATCTCCAACACTGTCCATCACACTCTCCCACCCACATGTCCCCTCGGGCCTGAACCCGCTTATCAGCATACCCCTTTGTCCCCAACAGCTGGAACGCTCTTACCGCGAGAGTTCAGCGTCTGGGAACTCTGAAGTGACGACCTCTCAGACGGCTGGTCACGGAGGCAGTCTTTGCTGGCGAAGGCCTTCTCCATCAGGCTGACCAGACGATTGGCGTCCTGGTGGTCTCCTTGTCCGACTTCTGGCTGTACCTCAGGAGGACATGCTCGGGTGTAGCGGTTCACTATCACCTTTCCAACTCCATAATCAGGTTTGCTGACTGCAGACTCCCAACTGCATCTCCAGTCATGAACTCCCCTGGCACGGGCTGTCACCGTAACACCCAGCCGGGTAAGAATCTCCGCTTTCAGATTGGCATAGTCTTGGCTGTCCTGCTCGCTCAGGTCAGCCAGGCCCTTTGGGGCTCCCCAATCAGATAGGGGGCGACCATCATGGCCCATTCAGATAGGGGCAGATTCTCCTTCTCTGCCAATCTCTCAAACCTAGTGAGATATACCTTCACATCATCACGAGGCGTCATCTTTTTCAGGGACCGTCTTACCGCCTTCTTTACAGCGGACAATGCAGGTGATTTGCAATACCACTTTGGGACGATGCGCCACAAGTCCCCTGCAGTGCTGCAACCTGCTCAAAAAACAACCGGTCATTCTCCTGCTGCTGCTGCAGGAATTGCTGCTGGGCCTGCTGCATGCGCTGCTGGTGCTGCAGGCGCTGCCGCTCCATGCTCTGCTGCATGCTTCGCTGGGCCTGGACCAGGTACTCAACGAGCTCCTCCATACTGTCGGACTTATCTGTCTCAACCACGGCAGTCTTATGTTGCACATTAACTTGCGCCATTTGTTCAAACAGCGCCTCCATGCTGTCATCCATGCTGTCAGACTTCTCTGTCTCAACAACGGCAGTCTTCACTCAAGACATACACACTCCACAGTCTTTTCCACAGAAAATTCAGCTCTGCTGTGCAGACACACTTTTTTTTTTCTCTCTTTTGCAAACTCTATTAGGGCTACTGTCTCTTTAAGACTGCTCCAATCAGACGTTTTTGCTGACACACTTTTTTTTTTTCCTCTGCTGCTGCTTCAACAGACTTCTCTCCTTTATTGCTGTCTCTAAGCCACTGTGCTGCACGCACATTCCAGCACCAATTGTATCAGCCACTGTGCTGCCCCAGCATTCTCCGCCAATTGTAAGCTTTTCAGGGGATATAGCTCTGGGATCGCCGTCTGGGTAGACAGAGTGGCACGGAAACAGTTCATTCAGAGACAGCAGTTCTGGTAAAAACTGGCCGCAACCAGTTTTATTTAAAGTCCACAGCAAACAAGACATAAAACAAAATCATAAACAGAAGACCTAGGCTTGTCTAGCCACTAATTACACTTAGATAGATTTCCCTATCTATCCGGGTCCCGACTCTAACAGCCGGGGCCAAAACAACACATATGTTCAGCATTTACCAGCATGTAGTTTCATAGAGTCTCCTCCTTGTGTCTGAAGGCACCTTCAAAGTCCAGACTTGAGAGAGCTCCCCTCCTATTCAGCTGCTATCCGCATGGATTCTCACAGAGACTACTCCTGTGTCCGGGGTACATCGAGCACCCAGACTGAGATAGCTCAAACTCCTGGAGACACCTTCTGTGCCTGGACCCCTCCTGTGTCCAGACTAAACGGGCTCTCTGACTGTGTTCACAGACACCTACTTCTGGTCTCCTAATTAACAGCTGAATTGTTTCAGGCCTGAGCTGCAAGTGTGTGCTGAATGTAAGGTGTAGTGACCTTTCTCTACCACTAGGTTTACAAAGCCACACATTTCCCTTATACCATACAGCACAGTACCTAGGTGAAATGTTACACCCCATTCGACACATATTCCTTCACTGTCTCACAACATATATTTATAGTTTATACACTTCTACATAGTAAAATAGCCTCTGATTCAATTGCCGGGTAAAGCCGGCTTTTGTGAAAAGACAGAAAGCACTGACATGAAATGACACTTGGTTTACATAGAGTTAACCATGTCTTTTCATGTAGTTTGATATCTGATTTGCACAAACAATTACATGAGTGTATGTGTGCAAAATGTCACACCTGTTGGGGTTAATTAAAGGTGTAAATTCGTTGTAAAAAAAAACTGACTTTTTTGCTACGAATTTACACCTTTAATTAACCCCTACAGGTGTGAAATTTTGCACACATACACTCATGTAATTGTTAGTGAAAACAATAGATCAAACAACTTGAAATGACATGGTTAACTCTATGTAAACCATGTGTCATTTCATGTCGGGTTCTGCATTTTCACAAAGCCGGCAATTGAATTAGCGGTATTACTATGTAGAAGTGTATGAACTATAAATATATATATATTATATATATATATTTATATATATATATGTGTCACAAATTAAATGACATGTATATATTATATGGGGTTTGTAAAATTGTTGAAAAAAAAATGCGTGGGCTCCCGCCCTTTTTTCTCAGCCTGACAGACAAAGCCAGCGAGGGGGGGGCAGATAATAATAGCCCAGAGAGGGACCATTATTTTTGCCCCCCCCTGGCTACTAACTTCTGCCCTCAGACACCCCAGAAAAGACAAATCTATAATTAGTTCCCCCTTTCTGCACTTTGCCCTTTCAAATTCCCATTGCCCTGTAGCGGTGGCGAATGGGTTATATGGGGTTAAAGCCAACCTTGCTATTGAAAGGTGACCTTAAGCCAGGTTAATAATTGAGAGCTGTCAATTAGACAACTATAAATTTATTAATCCTATTGCATGAAAAAAAAAAAACACACACACTTTAATTAAAAATCATTTTAAGAAATAAAGACACATGTTTTTGACCATCTTTTATTTTTACGGGCAAAAACCATTTCCTGTAATAAAAATAAAATAAAAAAGCAAAATTATTCTTACCTATCCCATGCACAGTCAGGTCCCATGGTGTAATCCTGCAGAAAAGGTTAATGTTTACTGCAGGGACCGCAGCTAATGCTGCAGCCTCACAGTAAACCCCAAATGAATGAGCTCCTCTCCTGGCTGACAGGAGAGGAAGTGGAAAGCTTAATTGATTGCTTTCCACTTTCACTTCAGGTCAGCCGGGGGACACAATCAGTGACGTCAGAGGGGAACTGATTAACAAAAATAGGGGTTCCCCTTCGAAAAAAAAATGGCGTGGGGTCCCCCCTATTTTTGTTTACCAGCCTGATGAAGCAGACTGCTGAGGCATGGTTTTTTTAAGGCTGTTAAGGAGCCATTTATCCATGGACCTTGCCAGCAGCGCCCAGACTGGAGTTCCATGGGCCCACCAGAGAAAAGTTATTCTTGGGGCACACCATCATACTTCCCAACCTTTGAAGAAGGGAAAGAGGGACCAAGGCAGTGGCACGCAGTGCCTGCTGCAGCAAATTTTAGGCCATGCCACGTTTGCACCACAACTGTCCAGGAGTTTGGTGGATGCTTTAGTCCAGATGTGGGAGGAGATCCCTCAGGAGACCATCCGTCGCGCTCATCAGGAGCATGCCAGAAGTTGTAGGGAGTGTCATACAGCATCCCTCCCAAATTTTGAAGACAGGAAAGAGGGTCAAAGGCTGCGGCGCGCATAGCGCGGCGCTGCAAATTTTAGGCCACGCCCCGACCACACCCATTTCACAACTAATCACACCCATATCCTCGCCCCAAGCGTACCCATTTAGCACTGCTGATCACACTGACTGGTAATGAGGGCACAGTGGCTGGTATGAGGAAAAGAAAGAAAGAGCAGCGAGAGAGAAAGAACAAACAGAGAAAGAAAGAGAGGAAAGAAAGAAAAGAGAGAAAGAAAGAACAGAGAGAAAAAAAGAACAGAGAGCGAGAAAGAAAAACAACAGAGAGCGAGAAAGACTAGAGAGAGAAAGAAAGACTAGAGAGAGAGCCAGAGGCGTAGCTAGGGGTTTTGGTTTTGTGGGGGCGAAACTTCTGAGTGGGCCCCTAATCAGAGAACCTCGCAAACGACCGCGCTGTTGCCCAAAAATAATTATATATAAAAAGACCAATATTGATATTACCGCCATATGGTCTGTGGTAAATAATACCAGTCCTACAGAACATATAATAGATTACAGCACAGTACAGATAATGACTTACCGCTAATGTTCTTTCTAATGGAATTGTTCACTTTCATGTCTTTTCCATCTGGCCCAGACCGACATGACGACTTCTCCAGCCAGGACTCGACTGCAGAGATTACAACAAAGACACATTTCACTTCTCATATTTTAGCACTGTCACGGTCACCAATTGGACTATTCTCAACCTGCACAAACTCCTCATCCTGCTGATACCAATACTGAGCCGCTGCTGCCATATGTGTCCCTATTTCTGCACCTGATACCCCAATACTGAGCCGCTGCTGCCGTATGTGTCCCTATTCTGCCCCCTGATACCCCAATACTGAGCTGCTGCTGCGTATGTGTCCCTATTACTGCACCTGATACCCCAATACTGAGCCGCTGCTGCCGTATGTGTCCCTATTACTGCACCTGCTGTGTGGTTCTGTGTGACCTCTAAATTCTGAAGCACCCCTCTAGAATATAGTAATGCCGGGTGCAAGTGCCCTAGAAAACAGTGCCCACATTTTGTCCCCTAGACTGTAATAATGCCTGTGTGCCCCTTTGACAGTCACAGTAAACCCGAGTTCCCCTATAAAAATAAGTGTCCACTTTACATTTAATAATGTCCCAAGTCTCCCCCTGTACATCTCCCCTATACACAGAATAATGCCCCTCACTGGATATATACTGACCCCTTAATGTCCCCAAATATTTAATGGGTCCAACACTGTATGATGGGCCCCTAGATAGCATCCATACAGCATAATACACCAGATAGTCCTCAATATAGTATAATGCACCCCCATAGGCAGCCTCTATATTATAATAAACCCCCATAGGCAGAGTCTATAATATAATGCACCACCATAGGCAGCCGCTATATTATAATGCACCCCATAGGCAGCCTCTGTAGTATAATGCATCCCCATAGGGAGTCTCTGTAGTATAATGCACCCCAATATGGAGCCTCTGTAGTATAATTGCAGCCCCCATATATCAGCCTCTGTAGTATAATGCACCCCCATATACGGGCCTCTGTAGTATAATGCACCCCCATTAAAAAAAAAAAAAACATTTACTCACCTCCCGGCTCCTGTGTGCTCTCTGTTCTCCCTCTCAGCGTCTGACAGCGGGCGCCGGCAGGTGACATCATCGCACCCGCTGTCAGACGCTGAGAGGGGGATTATGGGAGAGAAGGAGCGCTCGCTCCTCCTCTATCTATGCGGTCAGCTGTATCGGCTGGATGCCGATACAGCTGACCCTCCCGATGATGGGTGGGGGGCCCACTACTGGCACCAGGCGCCCCACCCGCCTGTTCAGGCCCCATAGCTTCCGGGTGGCAGAGCAGGGAGAGCGATTCTCCCTGCTCTGCCGCAGAATGTAACTGTATCGGCGTGCTGTGCACGCCGATAGTTACTGTAGCGTAGCTCCGGGTGGGCCCCCTCAGAGCGCGGGGCCCGGGGCCACCGCCCCCTCTGCCCCGCGACCTATCCTTTCAAATCAGGGCCCACCACGCAGGAGCTGGGGCCCACCAGAGGTTTCTCCGGTGTCCCGGTGGCTCAGTCCGACCCTGCTTGCCAGCCTGATAATACCAGGCTACAGCAGTCTGCTTCTTGGCTGGTTACAAAAATAGGGGATCCCCTTGAAAAAAATTGGCGTGGGGTCCCCCTATTTTTGTTAACCAGCCAGATGAGCAAGTGCTGAGGCCTGGTTTTTCAGGCTGTTAAGGAGCCAAGATCCATGGACCTTGCCAGCCTGATAATACCAGGCCACAGCAGTCTGCTTAGCTTGGCTGGTTAACAAAAATAGGGGATCCCCTCAAAAAAAATGGCGTAGGGGTCCCCCTATTTTTGTTAACCAGCCAAGTTAAAATGCAGACTGCTACGGCCTGGTATTAAAAGACTGTCAAGGCCCATGGATTTTGGCCCTCAACAGCCTGATAATACCAGGCTACAGCAGCCCCACATTTGGCGCATCAAAAGATGTGCCAATTGTGGCACTTTACCGGCTCTTCCCACTTGCCCTGTAGCGGTGGCAAGTGGGGTAATAAAGGGTTAATGTCACGTTGATTGCACGATGACAATAAGCCCGGTTAATAATAGAGAGGCGTCAATAAGACACCGATCCATTATTAATCCCAAGTTTTTAAAGGTTTAAAAAAAATACACAGCAAGAAAAAAGTATTTTAATGAAATAAAAGAGACAACACAGTTTTCATTTCTTTTATTACTCTCTCATTCCTGCGACGCCATCGATCTCCTGTAAAAAAAGGAAAAAAAAAAAACAACAGTATACCAACCTGTCCGACGCAGTCCATGTAACGAGTGTCCCACGACGATCCAGCTTGCTACATCGGAATGTCAGGCTGAGCCTGACATCCCGACGCAGCACAGTGATTACCTGCTTCCCGGCGGGGACGTCATCGGACTGCTTTACGGCCGCGATTACCAGCAGTCACTGCAGTTATCGCGAGGAAACTGCATGTGACCGCCAGGGAGAAGATGGTGGCGGCCATCAAGCAGTCCAGGACGTGACCGCCGGAGTTTCTGCCAGGTAAGTGCCGCTGACTCCTGACAGACCGACCGACGGACACTGACAGTGACAGGACAATTACGATTCTGGTATCCGATATGACGAAAATATCGGTACTCGGAATCGGAATTCCGATACAGCGAATATCGGCGATACCCGATATTTGCAGTATCGGAATGTCTCAACCACTAATTATGGGGTGATTTTTTCATAATAAACTCAGATAGCATTGAATTTTCTACACTAAAGAACTTTACGCACTACCAGTCCAGTTCTAAAATATGTAAATGTATGAAAGCTTGAATGGGAATTTACCAGTATTACTACAGTTAACCCTTCACCCCCAAGGGTGGTTTGCACGTTAATGACCGGGCCAATTTTTACAATTCTGACACTGTCCTTTATGAGGTTATTACTCTGGAACGCTTCAACGGATTCTTCGCGATTCTGAGATTGTTTTCTCGTGACATATTGTACTTCACGTTAGAAGTAAAATTTTCTTCGATATAACTTGCGTTTATTTTTGAAAAAAAAAACGCAAATATGGCGAAAATTTTTAAAATTTTGCAATTTTCAAACTTTGAATTTTTATTCCCTTAAAACAGAGAAATATGTCACATAAAATAGTTAAGAAATAAACATTTCCCACATGTCTACTTTACATCAGCACAATTTTGGAACAACATTTTTTTTTGTTAGGAAGTTATAAGGGTTAAAAGTTGACCAGCGATTTCTCATTTTTACAACAAAATTTACAAAGCCATTTTTTTAGGGACCACCTTTCATTTGAAGTCACTTTGAGGGGTCTATATGGCAGAAAATACCCAAAAGTGACACCATTCTAAAAACTGCACCCCTCAGGTACTCAAAACCACATTCAAGAAGATTATTAACCTTCAGGTGCTTCACAGGGAACTAAAGCAACGTGGAAGGAAAAAATGAATATTTAACTTTTTAGCCACAAAAATGATCTTTTACAAACTTTTTTTTTATTTTGACAAGGGTTTAAAAGGAGAAAATGGACAGATAAGGTTGTTATGCAATTTCTCCTGAGTATGCCAATACCCAATATGTGGGGGAAAACCACTGTTTGGGCACACGGCAGAGTCGTAAGGGAAGGAGCGCCGTTTGACTTTTTCAAACTAAAATTGGCTGGAATTGAGATTGGACGCCATGTCGTGTTTGAGAGCCCCTGATGCGCCTAAACAGTGGAAACCCCACAAGTGACACCATTTTGGAAATAGACCCCTAAGGTACTTATCTAGATCTGTTGTGAGCACTTTAAACCCCCAAGTGTTTCACAAAAGCTTATAATGCCTGGGTGTGAAAAAAAAAAAAACATTTTCCACAAAAAAAGATTTTTTAGTCCCAAATTTTTGAATTTTCCAAGGAAATTGGACCCCAAAAGTTGTTGTCCAATTTGTCCTGAGTACGCTGATTACCCCATATGTGGGGGAGGGGGAACTGTTTGGGTGCACGGCAGGGCTTGGAAAGGAAGTAGTAACGTTTTGGAATGCAGACGTTGATGGGGGTCATGTTCCGTTTGCAGTGCCCCAGATGAGCCTAAATAGTGGAAACCCCCACAAGTGACCCCATTTTGGAAACTAGACCCCTAAGGAACTTATCTAGATCTTTGGTGAGCACTTTGAACCCCCAAGTGCTTCACACAAGTTTATAATGCCCGGGCATGAAAATAAAGAATCCTGTTTTTTTCCCACAAAAATTATCTTTTAGTCACTAATTTTTTATTTTCCCAAGGGTAACAGGAGAAATTGGACCAGTAAGTTGTTGTCCAATTTGTCCTGAGAAACACTGATACCCCATATGTGGGGGGGAACCACTGTTTGGGCTCACGGCAGAGCTCGGAATGGAAGGAGCACCATTTGACTTTTTCCAACCAAAATTGGCTGGAATTGAGATTGGATGCCATGTTGCATTTGGAGAGCCCCTGATGTGCTAAACAGTGGAAACCCCCCACAAATGACCCCATTTGGGAAACTATACCCCCTAAGGAACTTTTCTAGATCTTTGGTGAGCAATTTGAACCCCCAAGTGCTTCACAAAGTTTATAATTTAGAGCCGTAAAATTTAAAAATCATATTTTTTCCACAAAAATGATCTTTTCACCCCAATTTTTATTTTTCCAAGGGTAACAAGACTCCAAAAGTTATTGTGCAATTTGTCCTGAGTGCGCTGATACCCCATATGTGGGGGTAAACCACTGTTTGGGTGCATGGCAGAGTTGGAAGGGAAGGAGCGCCGTCTGACTTTTTCAACGCAGAATTGGCTGGACGCCATGTCGTGTTTGGAGAGCTCCTGATCTGCCTAAACAGTGGAAACCCCATAAATGACACCATTTTGGAAACTAGACCCTCAAGGAACTTATCTAGATGTGTGGTGAGAACTTTTAACCCCCAGGTGTTTCACTAAAGTTTATAACGTACAGCCGTAAAATAAAAAATCCTTTTTTTTTTTACAAAAATGATTTTTTCGCCCCTAATATTTTATTTTCAACAAGGGTAACAGGAGAAATTGGACCCCAAAAGTTGTTGTCCAATTTGTCCTGGTACGCTGATACCCAATATGTGGGAGAAAACTACTGTATGGGCGCACGTCAGGGCTCGGAAGGGAAGTAGTGACGTTTTGGATTGCAGATTTGATGGAATGGTCTGGGGGCGTCATGTCGCATTTGGAGACCCCCTGATGCGCCTAACAGTGGAAATCCCCAACAAGTGACCCCATTTTGGAAAATAGACCCACAAGGAACTTATCTAGATGTGTGGTGAGCACTTGAAGCCCCAAGTGCTTCACAGAAGTTTATAATGTACAGCCGTTAAAAACAAAAAAATTTTTTTTTTGTACAAAAATGATATTTTCGCCCCCAGTTTTTTTTTTTCCAAGGGTAACAGAAGAAATAGGACAAATTGCACAATAATCTTGGGGTCCAGAGTACGCTGATACCCCATATGTGGGGATAAACTACTGTTTGGACGCATGGCAGAGCTGAGAAGTGAAGGAGCACCGTTTGACTTTTCAAGCAGAATTGGCTGGAATTGAGATCAGACGCCATGTCACATTTGGAAAGCCCCTGATGTGCCTAAACAGCGGAAACCCCCTATTCTAACTCCAACCCTAACCCCAAACACACCCCTAACCTAGTCCCAACCCTAACCACAAACCTAACCCTAACACACCCCTAATCCAACCCTAACCCTAATCCTAACTTTAGCGCCAACCCTAACCCTAACTTTAGCCGCAACCTAACCCTAATGGGAAAATGGAAATAATACTTTTTTTTAATTTTATTATTTTTCCCTTACTAAGGGGGTGATAAAGGGGGGTTTGATTTACTATTTATAGCGGGTTTTTATGATTGGCAGCTGTCACGCTAAAAGACGCTTTTTATTGCAAAAATAGTTTTTGCATCATCACATTTTGAGAGCTATAATTTTTGCATATTTTGGCCCACAGAGTTATGTGAGGTCTTATTTTTTGCAGGACGAGTTGACGTTTTTTTGGTACCATTTTTGAGCACGTGACGTTTTTTGATCGCTTTTTATTTCGATTTTTGGGAGGTTAGAATGAACAAAATCAGCAATTCATGAATTTCTTTTGGGGGAGGCGGTTTATACCGTTCCGCGTGTGGTTAAAATTGATAAAGCAGTTTATTCTTCGGGTCAGTACGATTATGGCGATACCTCATTTATATCATTTTTTCATGTTTTGGCGCTTTTATAGAATAAAAACAAATTTATATAAAAAATAATTATTTTTGCATCGCTTTATTCTGCGAGCTATAACTTTTTTATTTTTTCACTGATGATGCTGTACGATGGCTCGTTTTTTGCGGGACAAGATGAGTTTTCAGCGGTACCATGTTTTTTTATATCGGTCTTTTTGATCGCGTGTTATTCCACTTTTTGTTCGGCGGTATGATGATAAAGCATTGATTTTTTGCTTCGTTTTTTTTTTTTTTTTTTTTAAGGGGTTCACTAAAGGGGTTAACTAGTGTGACAATTTTATAGGGGGGGTCGTTACGGACGCGGCGATACCAAATATGTGTACTTTTATTGCTTTGTTTATTTTATTTACAGGAAGAAGTGAATTTATTGGGAATATTTTTTTTTTTTTTTTATTTTTTGGATTTTTTTTGTAAACATGTTTATTTTTATTTTTTTAACTTTTTTACTTTGTCCCACGGTGGGACATGACTGTATTTTGTCAGATCGCTGGTGTGACAGTGTGCACAGCACTCTGTCACACCAGCGATCTCTCAGGCAGTGCAGGACGCTTCCTCAGCGCCTGCTCTCAGCAGGCACTGAGGAAGCCGCCTCCCTCAGGACCCCGGCGCCATCTTGGATCCGGATCCTGGGAGGGAGGAAGCCCTCAGAACAGCGCGATCACATCGCGCTGCTCTGAGGGTCTCAGGGGGGGCGCAGGGAGCCCCCTGCCTGCGCGATCCTCCCCTGTGCCCCCAGTACACCGCGATCATGTTTGATCGCGGTGTGCAAGGGGTTAATGTTCCGGGAGCGGTCCGTGACCGCTCCTGACACACAGTCATGGGTGTCAGCTGTGATAATCAGCTGACACCCGGCCGCGATCGGCTGCGCTCCCCCCGGGAGCGCGTCCGATCGCACGAGACGTACTATCCCGTCCATGGTCATACGGGCCCAGGTACCATGGACGGGATAGTACGTCCGATGGCAGTAAGGGGTTAAAGGGAGCTGCTCAGCAATGCATGTTTTTGCTGTTTAACTGAGGACAGCATGAGGTAGGGGCTGAGACACCGATTTCAGGGATGTGTCACTCATTAAAGCAAAACTGTCAGCAGAATTTTCTTAAATAAATTACAGGCACTGTCAGGTTATCGCTGTTACACTGATTAAAATGATACCTGGGGTGAAGAAATCCGTCTTGTGGTTCTTGTGTAATCAGTCTTAGGCCGGGATCACACATGCGACGAAGTCGTCCGACACTCGCATGTGAAATCCCAGCTCTGGCGCCGGCACTCGGGAGTGGAGCGAGCGGCTGCATGTAGTTATATGCAGCCGCTCGCTCCACTCCCGAGTGCCGGCGCCAGAGCTAGGATTTCACATGCGAGAGTCGGACGACTTACTCGCATGTGTGATCCCAGCCTTAGAAGTTTTCAGTTAATGAGATGCCGAGCTCCAGGGTGGGACTGTAGGCAGAGTCTTATCTTCCTGCTCTATCTTGCTCTAAGCCAGAGAAACCAAGGTGAGACCTGCCCATAGACCACCCTGAAGCAAACAGTCTGTCTCTCTCTATGATGAGGAACATGTTTGTTCTTTGGGGCAGCCTGTAAGCAGGTCTTTTCTTGGTTTCTCTGGCTTAGAGCAGGAAGATAAGACTCTGCCTACAGTCCCGCCCACACGGGCATATAATTAACTGAAAACCTCTAACACTGAATACACAAGAACCACAAGACTGATTTCTTCACCCCAGGTATCATTTTAATCAGTATAATAGTGCCAACCTGACAGTGCATGTAGTTTACTTAGCAAAATCTTACTGACAGGTTCACTTTAAGGTATGTGCTGTTGTTTCTATACAATGAATGTTTTATCGCCAGGATATTATCACTGCCTGCACTACAGCCAGTGTGAGCCCTGCTACATGCTACATCTAAAAACTCTGATTGTATCACAGCTGCTGCACCTAGTAAACTAAATCAGGGTGCATTTTCCTACATTATGCTGCTCTCAGATGAGGTAGCAAAAACCTGGTGACAAATTCTCTTTAATCTGGCAAATATACAGAAAGTCATATGATTTCATTTCAAGAAGGAAATAACAATAAAAGTGTAACCAACACACCAAATATAGATAAAATTAACCTTTTTAATCTTCACATTCACTATTACATTATACATGAGTGAATTGTAAAAAGCTGAGCAAATTGCTTGAGCTGATAACCGATCATGCCTATAATCATGGATATGAGACAGCTGACACTTCATAAAGATAATTATATCACTAAGTATATTCATTACATTCAGCTTGCCAAATTTTTTAAATAAAACCACTTGGCATAATAAAATTCTAAAACACTGAAGAAAGCTGCTTTAATCTGGCAAACAGGATGTTCCCTTTTGCTTAGGACACCTGCTGTGGTCCCGTCTGTGAAGCCTGACAGTACTGGCTCATCCAACCCTTCATGCCCAACTGTCTGGCTAACATTACACTGGGGCACTCTTGATGTCTTCAATGCCCCTATTTATTTGGCCTTATTAAATAAAATCACAAATGTATTGCCTATATCAGACATGGACATGTTGCTAGCAGTGGGTCATTTGCAAATATTTTACATTATTCTATTACCTTGCACTCACTTTATGAAAAGACCATCATCCATGCTTGTGTTCTTTATGTGCACTACATGGACAAATGCATTGGAAGTAACATATTAATCAATGAATTCAGGTTTTACATTCAGTCCTTTTGCTACAACTCATAAAATCATTTATCCAGCTGAGGAGTCTACATTTACAAACATTTGTGGAAGAGGCGGTCAGTCTAAAGAGCTCACAAAATTCAAGGATGGTACTTTAATAGGATGTCACCCAGGTAACTGGTCAGTTTTTTCTTCAGAAATATTCTACCATCAACTCTAAGTTGTGTTATTGAAATTTGAAAGTATTTAGAAATCAAACCATGAAGTGGCAGGCCACATAAAGTTACTTCGCCAGGTCATGGAGTGCTGAGATGCGCAGTGCATAAAGTTTATTACTGCTCTGCTTACTCAATATCTACAAAATTCAAGATCTCCCCTGGTATTATTAGCACAGAAGCTGTGCACTGAGAGTTTTGACCAGCTAAATGCAAGCTTTACATCACCAAGCACAATACCAAATATTACACCAGATGGAGAGGTATAAGCATGCCACCACTTAACACTGGAACAGTGAAAACAAGTCATGTGAAGTGATCAATGATGCTTGTCAAATCTGGGTTTGGTGAATGCCAGGAGCACATTGTTACCTGCGTGACCGCATTGTGTTAACTGTAAATTTGTTGGACGAGGGATAGTGCTATCATATTGATCTTCAGGGGTTAGACTAGGCACCCAAGTTCTAATGAGGGGAACTCTTAATTTTTTGGTATACCGAGATATTTTGGACAATTGTTTGCATCGAACTTGTGGAGAAGGCCATTTTCTATTTCATCCTGACTGTGCCCCAGTGTACAAATGCAGTCCATTCAGGCACTGTTAGGTGAGTTTAGTGTGAAGGAACCTGACTGACCGCACAGAGCAATAAACTCATCTATGACTATATGACTATGACTATGTGCCAGGCCCTCTTGTCCCTCATCTGTATCTGACCTCACAAATGCTCTTTTTTTTGAATGGACAAAAAGTTCTACAGATGCCTCCAAAATTTTGAAGAAAGAGAAAGCATGAAAGATTTTTTTTTTAGCTGCAAAGGGGACTAACCCCTTTTTAATGTCTATGAATTTAGAATGGGATGTGATAAACGTTTTGTAAATATAATGTATAAGTGCTCCAATACTTTTGTTTATAAATAGTATCTTCCCACCTGCAAAATGAATTTACCACAAATCACCTATAAAGTGGAAATGTAGAAATGCATGTCAATATATGTTTATCCTTTCATGAAATGGCCCTATTATACATGACAAGTAAAGGAACTAGGCCATTATCTTGTCATCAGTGGGGGTTCAAACTCTATTTCCTCTAACATTTAGCAGCAGGAAGGGGCCCTTTCAATGTTTATTTGGGAACAGAAGCTTGTCTTTTTGTTAAGATTAACTTGTGAGGTGGATTCAGGAACCGTAGGTGAGGAGGAGACATGAACCCAAGACATTGGCACATAAACTGACTCTAATAACACCTTTTCACCCTTACAGCAAATGATGGGTTAATGAGCAGTAAATGCAAATAATGGAAATCATAGATGTTCAAGGAGATGATTGAAGTGGAAGAAATGGGTTAATGGCAATCTGCAAATAGCAATTTAACATGTTAGAGTCAATACTTAGACAAAGAAGTGTGTCTATTTAGCCTTTAAAGACTTTGCAGACTATTTTCTGGACCACAGCAATGTACAGAAGCCATAGGGGATGTTAGTGAAGCTCGGCCTTGAAGTTGAGACAGGTTCATACCACATTAAATACAAATTCATGTCGGACTTAAGTATAAAATAAAGAATTTTTTTCCCAGAAGCCCTCCTAATTGATTATCTGATAGATAAATATATAGAATGTGATAAACTGATGAACATCAGAGGCAAGTGATCTGCCCATCTATCGGCTTAAAGGGAGTGTGAAGTCAGAAAATGACCTAATGTTTAAATTATGTTTCATTTTTATTATATTATTCCGTTTAATATTTTCCTCGTAGAAAGTGAGAGTGGCTCAGTGATTGGCTGTTACTTTCTATTAGACAGTTTCCTAAATCTTTCTCATTTACTTTTGTCAAGCAACACTTTTAGTTTTAGTCTCATACCTTGCATGCCCCATCTTGGCACTGTCTGTTTTATTAAATATATTTTGTGTTTGACATTTCTATACAGTGGGGAAATAAGTATTTGATCCCTTGATGATTTTGTAAGTTTGCCCACTGGCAAAGATTTGAACAGTCAAATATATAGATGTCACTTTTAAACAAAACATGGCATTTTTATAAACTGCACGTGTTGGACATTCCATTGTGTGGCAGAAATCTACGCTGACAACTGGGTTATTTTAAGGGCTAATGCAGATGAGTGTATGAATCGGACATGTGTTGTCCGACTTTTGATCGCATAGTATACAGCACATTGACCCATATAATAACAGATGATCAATTTTTGTCTCAGTCCAAGTGTATTGGAGAAAGAAAATCGCAGCTTGAATTACTTTCTTATATATATATTGGATAAAATTCACCCATTCAAGACTATGGGTGCGTAAAAAAAAAAAAATTGGATCCAACACAGAATCCATGTGATATCCCATTTCTTGGATACATTTCTATCCTGAGTAGTGTTGAGCGATACGATACTGCAAATATCGGGTATCGGCCGATATTCGCTGTATCGGGCTTTCGATTCCGAGTACCGATATTTTCGTCATATCGGATACCGGAATCGGATTTGTCACTGTCACTGTGAGTGTCCGTCGGTCAGGTCTGTTAGGAGTCAGCGGCACTTACCTGGCAGAGATCTCCGGCGGTCACGTCCTGGACTGCTTGATGGCCGCCATCATCTTTCCCCGGCGGTCACATGCAGTTTTTCGCGATAACTGCAGTGACTGCAGGGTAATCCCGGCCGTAAACCAGTCCGATGACGTCACCGCCGGGGAAGCAGGTAATCAGCTGTGCTGCGCCGGGATGACAGGCTCTGCCTGTCATTCTGATGTAGCAGAGCTGGATCGTCGTGGGACACTCGTTACTATGGACTGCGTCGGACAGGTGGTATACTTTTTTTTTTTTTTTCATTTTTTTACAGGAGATCGATGGCGTCGCAGGATGAGACTGTAATAAAAGTAATGAAAACTGTGTGTTTTTTTTTTTATTAAATTAAAAAACTTTTTTATGAACTTCACCCGTCGGGTACATCAACAATTTAACTATTTACATACAGGGACCCTGTCCGGGTTATTTATAATTCTTTGGCAGGGGTGTTCCAGGTACCACCTGGTACTCTTCTGATGCTTGCCAAACATCCGAGACACCAAGGACCACCAGGACCTGATGACATCGTGTGGCCTGTACAGTCAAGTCGTGACCCGCTATCTGTGTCTGTGTGGCCACCTCTTTCATCTCCCTCCGGGTCTGGAACCCTATGTCCCGGACTGAACGAACCCCAGGAGGCCTAACAGGCGCCGGGTACGGGCCAGCTATACTTATCATGTCCATAGCTGGGGCTGCTGAGGAGACCACTGAGGGAGGCTGGGGAGATTTACGGCGTGGGGTGGGCACTTGTGCAGAGGCCTGGATGTGGGAGGCTGAAGGCTCCGAGGGTCTCACAGGTTCCTGACACTCTGGGGAGTAGGGGTCGCACCTGG
>JARQOD010000001.1:863751250-863779517 GCA_033576555.1 Oophaga sylvatica | reverse complement strand
AAAAAAACCCTAAAAGGCTCTGTTTTCCCCGATCCACGGGTTTCCAGAGGTCGGGCGGGGAGCCACCCACATTTTCCATCGGTACTGGAGTACCCTTTTCTTCATAAACCCGTATTCCCTGTTTCAGAGAAAAAGGAGCCCTCCAAAAAATTTTCCCCATTTGGGCCCCTTGTCGATAAAGCAACTGGGACCCCCCAATTTTGGGGTAAACCCCCAGATTTTGAGGGAAAAGGGAAAGAAATTGAAATTTTTTTTTCCCCTTAAAAACTCAGCTGGGCCCAACCCGCTAAAGGAAACTTAAAAAATGGCACCCGTTTAAAACAGTCAACTTTCCTAAGAGGTTTAACGGGAAAAAGTCCGAGCTAAAGGATCTGTTGCTGCAGATCTCTCTGGACCCTGGGGCCGGCCCTTTACAGACCCCCCTCTGCAACCCACCAAATTTGAATGAGTGTGCAGTAGTTTTAACGAGCGGGGGGGGCAGTTTATAAAAAGTGCCCTGACAAAACCAAAATTTAGAAACATAGATTCCCTTAAAACGATGTTCCTTGCGTGCATCACTAACCCGTCGTTGTAAAGAGTCCACCTGCATGGGTTCAGGTTCAGGTTCCCGTGTAATCCTACTCAAAGGTTCCTTAGCTGGAGAGGAAGGTAGGAAAAGGTTAGTACGATTGCTTTCGAACCATCTCTCTTGCCTGCGTTCAGTCAGACGAGTATCAATACGGATGCAGTAGTTAATAAAGTCACCTAACGCAGTGGGAGGGTCGGCACGAGCAAGTTCATCCTTAATCAGTGGAGATAACCCTTTCGAAAAATAGATTTTTTGGCGGAACTGTCCCAGGTGGTATCAAGGGCCCATCTCCTGAAATCCAAGGCATATTCAGCTACCGAGTGCTTACCTTGGCGCAAAGCTAACATGGCTGCTTCAGCTGTTGCACCTCGATTGGGGTCATCAAACACCTGCCCCATGGCTGAAATAAAATCATCAAGGTGATTCAAACAATCATCCTCAGTCTCAATCAGAGGGTTTGCCCACATTAAAGCCTTGTTGGTAAGCAACATAATTATAGTAAGCACCTTAGATCATTCAGTGGGAAATTGTGAAGCATGTGCAGAAAAAAAAAGATTGCATTGATTAATAAATCCCCTGAATTTCTCACGTTCACCGCCAAAACGAAAAGGGGGCAACTTGGGAATCCCAGCACTCGGGGCTACGGCAGGAGCCTGGACTCGCCCCTCTAGAACCTCAATCCTGGCTCGCAAATCCTGGGTAGTCTGTCCAACCACTTGCAAATTGTGATTATTGAGGTCCTGTAGATTTGTAAAACGGGTCTTTATATTCTGCAAATCTGCAAGGATATTATCAGTCACTCCGCAAAGTTCCTTTATGCGGGCCTCCATTTTCCAGATCTTTTAAGACAGGATTACTGGAAGAAGAGGAGAGAAAAAAAACAATAGTGTTCACCTGTGGCAACACTGCAGAGAGAAAAAAAAATTAAGGGAACTGCTCACCTGGAATGGTTGTGAGAAGTCACAACCACTATCATCACAGAAAGTTTCAACCAGACATCTGATATCCAGAGTTACAGCAGACAAAAAAGAGAAAAGAAAGGAAAAAAAAAAAAACAATAGTGTTTACCTGTGGTAACACTGCAAAAAAGAAAAAACTTAAGGGAATTGCTCACCTGGAATGGTTGTGAGAAGTCACAACCACTGTCATCACAGAAAGTACAACCGGACGTCTGATATCCACAGTACAGCAGACACAGCCTTCCAGACCCAGCAGACACTAACGTTTTGGCTTCAGAATCTTGTAATGTATGTAGTACAGTTCATATAGCGTCTTGTGCTTGGGTGCGATGAAAACACAGGAGTCACAGGTTTGATATAGAAAAGTCCTGTATTACTTCATACAAGTTGGCAGAAATAGTCACACAGTTTGCAGACACAGAAACAGGAGACACAGCAGGCCAGAGTAATCCAAGCTCAGCAATCACTCTCCAATACAGATTCAGGATCTTCTTCTCTGTTACCGTAAGTCCATGCAAACGTGGGTCTTTCAAAGAGCAGGGTTCAGAGTCCACAAGTGCTTCAGAGTTCCTCAGTAGGAATAGCTGGAGTACAAGGTCCAAGGCTTACAGGAGTCAAGTCACAGGTTCACTGCAGGCTAGATTCTGAAGCACTGATTGCTCAGCTGTGGCTGCTTAAGAAGCAAAGGAGAGAATCAGGGCGGGAACATGCAAGCTGGAAACTCCATTTTGACTGAGGGCAAGATAGCTGCAGCAAGACAGAAAGTAAAATGGCTGACGAACAAACTGAGTTTCAGGAATATATACATAGAACCTTACAGTAATTCACACAGAAGCAGCAGAGATCTACAGAATATGTAATCTAAATCTTGCAGTAGGGATGTAGTTTCACACAGGAACGGCAGGATCGCAAATGTGATAGAGCACCAGAATAGCAAATATTAATTCATTAGCAGGTATCTTTATTGCAGGGATGAGTTTGAAATTATGTAAATTGGCACAACAGACCTGAGAATGCAATAGCACGAAAAGGGGGCAGAACTGAAATAGCAGTAGCTGGTTGCTGCATTACAGACAGGAAGAGTTCATTATCTGGTACCTACACAACTGAGATGAGTTTCTTAATTCGTAACTTCATGCAGCAGAACTGAGGGTGCAATAGTGCCAGAAAACTGGACTGAGTTTGGAAGTAGTAGCTGGTTGCTGGATTGCAGACAGGAATTGAAGGGAAAATAATTAGACACCTCACTGGAGTAAAGTCAAGTAGAAGCTGTCCGGTACCATTGACCTGCTTGCTGGACTAGAGACCCATGAATCAATCAGCTCATCTCTAGTTCCTAAATGTCCCACACACATCGGACTTTCCCTGATTTGGTTCTACCCCCTACAGTCTCAGGTGTTTAAATTATTCTCACTTCCATCAACCCCCTGACATCTCCTTCTACCAGGGGTAAAATGAATTGATAAATAAGCGCGTATTGGGATGTGGCCAAAGTTTGTTGCAGCTCACGTACCATGACGCATGATTGGTCCTTCTTTCTGCTCTGCAAAAGTTGGGAGGTAAGCTACAGCTTTGCTTTTCACCTGAACTGTCACTCAAGGAGGACAGAAACCAGGACAGGAATGAAATAAATTGCTCTGAGCTGCTCAAGAGACAATTTGAAAATACCACTTTAACCCCTTAACTTCCAAATGACGGATATATCAGACATTGGACGCCTCTCCCTGTTTGGTGCTTACTCCTGCGATGAGCCCACACCTTTCCCGACACATGACAGCTGATCTGATCAGTTGTTATGTGCCCCTAACAACCACAGGTGGAATCGCGATCCACCTGTGGCTGTTAATATGTTAACATTTAGTGAACATGGAAAAAAAAATCAAAAAAACAATTGTGGAATTGTAGTTTTAATTTTTTTTTGCAATTTCACGTCACTTTGAATTTTTTTCCCATTTTCCAGTACACAATATGGTAAAATCAACAGTTCCATTCAAAAGTACAACCTCAAAAAACAAGCCCTCAAATGGATATATTGACAAAAAAAATAATAAAGTTGTGACTCTGGGAGGAAGGGGAGCAAAAAATGGAAACGCAAAAACAGAAATACCCCTGGTCATTAACCCTTAATGACCACTGATACGCCTTTTAACGGCGGTAGTTAAGGGTACTTAAACCACAGCGCCGCTGTGGAGAAAGTGTATAGCGCACCCCAGAGTCGGATTTTTCCTGGGTAACGTAAAGGGTTAATAAACTTCTTGAATGTGGTTTTGAGCACCTTGAGGGGTGCAGTTTTTAGAATGGTGTCACTTTTGGGTATTTTGTATCATATAGACCCCTCAAAGTGACTTCAAATGTGATGTGGTCCCTAAAAAAATGGTGTTGTAAAAATGAGAAATCATTGGTCAACTTTTAACCCTTATAACTTCATAACAAAAAAAATTTTGTTCCCAAAATTGTGCTGATGTAAAGTAGACATGTGGGAAATGTTATTTATTAAGAAATTTGTGTGACATGTCTCTCTGATTTAAGGGCATAAAAATTGAAAGTTTGAAAATTGATAAATTTTCAAAATTTTTGCCATATTTCCATTTTTTTCATAAATAAACGCAAGTCATATCAAATTTTTTTTACCACTAACGTGAAGTACAAAATGTCACGACAAAACAGTCTCAGAATCAGCGGGATCCGTTAAAGCGTTCCAGAGTTATAACCTCATAAAGTGACAGTGGTCAGAATTGTAAAAATTGGACCGATCATTAAGCTGCAAATTGGCTCTGTCACTAAGGGGTTAAGGTGTTAAGCCATGGAGATCTCTCCTGTTTATTGTTAGATGAATTGGCTTAAATAAGAGCTTAAATTGCAGGCATTGGAGTTATCTCTACACTTGGCTGTTAGAGCCAGGCGATGTCAGCTGATAGAAACTGCAAGTCATGTAACTCACAGAGCCATCACTGTAGTTTAATAGTACAGAGGCTCATGGTAACTACATAGACCTGCTTAAATTCAGGATGTAGCAGTTTGAAGAAAGACATTTAACAAACTACATGGTTTGAATACCAAAGCATGAATAAAATAATTAGAATAATTAGCAATGATGCCTGCAAAAGCCCAAACTGAAATCCTATACATAGAGACAGTGCTGCAATACTCTGCGTATCAAAATAATTTCTGCTGTATGAACTGCCGATGATATGAGACTCTTCTTGTAGCATCATATATTGAATTCAGTTGTAAAAGTGAAAATTCAGGGAATTAATATTGCCTAATCTCTGATCAATCAATTTATTCATTGAGTCTGCTGAATTCATCAGTTTTTTCAAGGGACATTTTTCAAACAGCAGACGGAGAAGAGATGTCCATAAATAATCTGATTTATAATCTCTATCCCATCTGTATGTAGAAAAACCTCATCTTGCCATGTCCTAACACTGTTAAATGTACCGTACATTGTGTGCAGCTTCAGCAAATAATTCTCATTGGTCATTCTCTGTTTGATCTCATCTTGTGTATAATAAATTAACAAATTAAAAAACTAATTCCAATATATTGGAAATAATGACAGTTTATGTGGCAATAAATGACGGATATATTTGCATTTTGCATTTCTAAAGGACCTCAGCAGAAATGTGTTTTTCCTGTTGAGATTTAATTTATTCTAGAAACGTGTATCTAGCCAAAATAATTGTAAAAATAAAAAAGCGAAATGAAATGGTTGGAAAATGCGCTTTGACAAATTTAGTAAAAATATTTCATTATTTACTCTGTATGATTGCTCAGGTTAAAAAAGTATAGTGCTAATTGTAGTGTAAAATAAATAATTGCCCAGTCCTCACTTTTTAAAGCTACTGCTGCTTCAGCAGTGCCCCCGTGGTCCCACTTTCTCCCAGCACCCCTCTAAATCATAAACATAGTTTATCTGTTGCGCTAATCTTTATTCAATAAGACACGGACATTTAACTCAGGTTAAATAGTAGTCAGTAAATTGCTGCCATTATTTGCAGTGACTCTGATTAACCTCATATAAAGTTTAGCTGCACTAGTAGAATTTTTCTGCATTTACCTACAAATCAACCAAAGAATGGCTTCGCCAGAAGAATAAAAATTTGGAATGTTCCAGAGCCTAAACCTTAAACCAATTAAAAATCTGGGGGTTGACCAAAAGAGGGCGCTGTACACAGGAGATGCCCTCATAATATGATAGATTTGCAGCACTGCTGCAAGGAAGGTTGGCAATGACTGACATGTGATGTGCCATGTACCATGCCAATAGACTCCTACCCAAACTACCCAAAAAGATTGAAATCTGTCACAAATTAATAATAAATAATAATAATAATAATTTTATTTCTACAGCACCAACATATTCGGCAGCACTTTACATTATAGAGGCACTTATACAGACAATAAACATTACAGCATAACAATAAACACAGATCAAAGTAGATATCAAGAGGAATGAGGGCCCTGCTCGCAAACTTACAATCTATAAGGAAAAAGGGGAGTCACGAAAGGTGGATGGTAACAATTGCTTTCATTGTTCGGACCAGCCATAGTGTAAGAATCGGGTGTTCATGTAATTCTGCATGAACCAGTTAACAGCCAAAGTATGTAACAGTACAGACACAGAGGACTATTAAATGCATAAAGCGGGTGAGAACATACGGTAACAAGAGGTACCTGAATATGGTAGAAAATTTTGAATGAGCCACACAGGGATAGTTAGGTTAATGCGTTGAGGCGGTAGGCCAGTCTAAACAAATGCGTTTTTAGGGCACGCTTAAAACTGTGGGGATTAATTGTATTAACTTGGGTAGTGCATTCCAAAGAATTGGCAAAGCACGTGAAAAGTCTTGGAGACGGGAGTGGGAGGTTCTGATTAATGAGGATGTTAACCTCAGGTCATTAGCAGAACGGTATGCTGAGATGAAGGAGGAGATGTAGGGTGGTGCTGAGCCATGGAGTGCTTTGTGGGTGAGGGTAATAAGTTTATCCTGAATTCTAGAGTTATGGGTAACCAGTGTAAGGACTGGCACAAGCTAGAGGCATTGGTATAACGACTGGTGAGGAATATGATCCTGGCTGCAGCATTCAGGATGGATTGGACAAATTCAAAGTGTATCGCAACAAATAATTAGTTTAAAGGTGTACGTATTTATACAACCACATTATTTTAACTCTTTATTTTTTTTTTATTTCCACTTGAAATTATTTCAGTTTGTTTTCCAATTGATTTGTACAGAATATAGGTGACAGATGTGGAAAACGTTCTGAAATGATTCTTCTTGGTACAATATTTTTCCATGTCAAAAAGCAGGCATTTTAACAGAGGTGTGTAGACTTTGTTTATCCAGTGTCAGTCCATGACACTAATGGATGAAAGGGCCTAAACTTATCTTCGTTGTGCACTTTGTAATGTAATGCTTATGGATCAGAGATTTATAACATATTTCAATAATAGGTGATGACTCATGTGGCCAACCTTTCTTTTGGAATGTACAGAGATATGGTTATGACTATTTCATATCTGATCAGATTGTCCGGTATAATGGTGTTAAACAGGTTTTCTGGGTATGAACTGATGCAATATTCTGAACTTGATCAGTAAGGATAAGACCCTAGGCCCCTTTATCATTTTCACACGTACAGAAGCTCATCCATCCAGGCAGCCTTTAAGTTGGTTGGACTGAGTTGCAGTATGAGTTACAACCACAACTAAATGTAAAGCACTGGACCAGTGCAAAAAATAAAGCGACTCTTTTAGTTTGCTGACTGATGGGGTTTTAAATGTCCGACCACCACTGATCAACTGTTATGTATATACTTAGGATATGTCATCAACAGCTAAACCCTGGAAAAGCCCCTTTAAGTATGTTAGTAAAATCTTTCAGCAAGTCTGACACATCAATATTCATACAGTATATCCTACAGTATATACAAGTTTATGCTGCTTGTGGGAGAGTAAAAGAGAAACCATTCTTCAGTGTCAGGATGTTGCTTGTCAACATAAGCAGCTGCAGAGATCTGGGGAAGGTTTACTACTGTCTAGAAATTCCTAGAGAATAGTATGCATGATTTTTTTTAAACACTGGATTGGCATATGCAGATTATTGTTATTTTAATTATCATAAAATTGTACAGTTCACAATGAATGCTGCTAATGAAATCATAAGCTATAGATATATATATTGACTGTAATCAATGCGGACAATGATATGGAGGAGGGTGGAGGTGGAGAAGAAGAAGACTCAGAAGTAAGTAGCTAGGTAACAGAAGAAAGGGTAAGAGGAAAGGGCCAGGGAGCTCAGTCCTTATCTGGCACAGCCTAATTAATATGCCTGTTTGGCTGATATTAGGAATGCAAGCCCAGGACTGAGATCACTACAGCAGGACATTGCTCCTAGAAACCAGGAAAATGATAGCTGTAGGAAGGAGGGAAATAGGAGTGCAGGAATAGCTAGACAGATGGTGATAGGGGTCTCTATAATTAGGTGGACAGACAGGGTCATCTGCCTCCGAGACTGTGAATGCCGAACAATGTGCTGTCTGCTGGGTGCTCAGGTTCGGCAAATTGAGGATCGGATAGACTGAGAGCTGGGTGGAGATGGGATAAAATACCGCTGTCATGGTACACATTTGTATCAATGACAAAGTGAGAGGGAGGTTGAAGGTCCTTAAAAATGATTACAGAGAACTAGAAGAGAAGCTGAAGTCCAGGACCTTCAAGTTTGTTTTCAGAAATATTGCGGGTGCCTGTCACGCTGTATAGCAGATATATATATATGTGATGATAGTAATCTATATCAAAAGGGCAACATACAATATAACATGCGCATAGATATATGATAACATAGAATTACCTGACAGAAAGTCCAGTGGGTCAATACGGAATCCGTTATACGCTGTCTCCGGCTAGAGGGTGACCGGGGTCTATGCTGACCCTAAACTGGGGTCCTAACTAATCCCTCTACCTGGAGGTACTGTTAAAGGTACAGAGGTCCAGGCCACCAGCGTAAACCCTGTCTCCTATCAATCCCTGCCAACTGTAATCTAGTCCTAAGAAGGACCCTGATTACCACCAAAGGGAATGAACAGGTAACGGTTAATGAACAGAAAGACATACAAGAAAGACAAGAAATAAAGTAAATAAAGTCTTACATACAACACTCACACACAGTAGGAACACCTAAGGTCTCAGAGATAAACTATAAGCTATAAGAGTAAAAACAACTAAGGAGCTCTTAGCTTAAGTATTCTCAGAACCGATCCAGTCTGCTAGACTACATGAATGCTTTCACCGGCATCTAACACCCAGACTGGCAGGGATATAAAGGAAGCTAATTAGAACATAATCAAAAGCAGCCGGGCGAGGCTGGACCTAGTCTTAGCCAAGAGCTAGGTAAAATTAACTCCCTCACCACCAAACACAAAGTAACAGCAACTCAGCTGTGAGAAGTCAGAGTGTGTAATCGCGACGATCCTTGTGGCGATACACCCATGACAGTACCCCCCCTCTACGAGGGGACTCCGGACCCTCAGGGCCAGGTCTGCCCGGGTGAGTTGTGTGAAAGGTCCGAACCAATCGATCTGCATTAACATTAGATGCAGGGACCCACGTCCTCTCCTCAGGACCATACCCCTTCCAATGAACCAGGTACTGAAGGGACCGACGACTGAGACGTGAGTCAATGATTTTCGACCCATGAAATTCCACGTTATCATTGACCACCACTAAAGGCGGAGGTAGAGGTGACGGTATGACTGGTGCCACATACTTTTTAAGTAATGACTTGTGAAACACATTATGAATTTTAAACGTAGGAGGGAGGTCCAGACGAAATGCCACAGGATTAATTATGGAACTGATCCTGTACGGCCCGATGAATCTGGGACCCAACCTCCAGGAGGAAACTTTAAGTTTTATATTCCTGGTAGACAACCAAACTAGATCGTTCACCTTCAGATCTAGACCAGAAACTCTCCCCCTATCAGCCATCCGTTTGTAACGGTTCCCCGTAACCTTCAGTCTTAACCGATCTGGAACTATCAGTCTCCCTGAAAGAAGTCCCACAGGGGCGTCCCCCTGAGCCCCCAATACCTCCCCCTCAAGCTCAGAGCATACAGCTGACACTACAACTCCCTCCTGAGGAATAGGAACCGGATCATCCGTCTTCCCGGCCCCTGGGAAAGTACGAGATAAGGCATCAGGAAGCAACTTTATTGAGCAGTCATATGCGCGATGAGGAGGTAACTCTTTACACCCCTCCTCTGAGAACATCTCCCCAAAGTCCTCCAGAAAAGGAGACAAAGTCCTAGGCACAACCGCACCGATGACCGTGCTCATGCAGTTATTCCTGCAAAATTCACCCCACTGGCTTATCTTTCCGGATTGCCAATCAATCACTGGGTTATGTTTAGCCAACCAAGGAAGTCCCAACACAATAGGAGTAGGTAGACCCTCCAACACATAACAAGACAATTGCTCTTTATGTATTGCCCCTACTCGAAGATCTATGTTATGAACAGCTTGTACCAAGCTACCTTGACCGAGAGGTCTAGAATCAATAGAGACTATAGGGACCGGTTTGGCCAATACACTCAGTTGCATACCATGCACCTGGGCAAACCGAGCGTCCACCAGATTAGCCCCGGACCCACTATCAAGAAAAACAGAAATCCTCTCAGTTCTAGTACCAATCACCACCTCCGCAGGCACGAGAAACTGAGAGGGATTTGGGGACGAAATACACACTCCCAGGTTAACTCCTTTGCTCAAAGAGGCCCGGGATGGACACCCCCCAACAAAATGTCCCTCTCTCCCGCAAAAGAAACACCTTCTAGTCTTGCGGTGCACCGCCAATTCCCTCCTACAAAAAGATGTCCCTCCCAACTGCATGGGTTCCTCAGAACAGACCAGGGGAACCTCAGTATAAGGGACTTTAGTAGTAGGTGGAGTCATCACGGGAGGCGGAGTTACCTCGCGTCTTCCCCGAATTCGTCTATCCATGCGAATAGCGAGGGCCATAGCAGCCTCCAGTGATGGAGGAGAATCATACTGAGCCAACACATCTTTTAATTTGTCAGACAACCCTTGACAAAACTGGCTCCTAAGAGCTGGGTCATTCCACTGAGTATCTGTTGCCCATCTACGGAACTCAGAAGAATATTCCTCCGCTGGACGATTTCCTTGCCTTATTTTACGTAACTTTGTTTCAGCAAGGGAAACTCGATCCGGATCATCATATACCAGACCCAGGGCAGTAAAAAATCGATCCACTGACTGGAGATCTGGGGAGCCTGGAGGAATAGAGAACGCCCAAGATTGAGGGTCCCCTTGTAAGAGCGAGATAACAATTCCCACCCTCTGCTCTTCACTCCCAGATGACCGAGGCCGCAGCCGAAAGTACAATTTACATGCCTCCCGGAAAGTAAAAAATTTGTCCCACCCACCAGTGAACCTGTCCGGGAGAGCAACCTTAGGTTCAGATCTGGTTTGCTCCGGGGGAACAAAACCTTGGACTTAATGTCTGCAAACTCCATGGACAACCCCTGCAACTGCCGGGCCAGCTGGGCTACTGGATCCATGACAGCTGGAGAGAATCTTTAGTATGGCCGGTGAAAATGTCACGCTGTATAGCAGATATATATATATGTGATGATAGTAATCTATATCAAAAGGGCAACATACAATATAACATGCGCATAGATATATGATAACATAGAATTACCTGACAGAAAGTCCAGTGGGTCAATACGGAATCCGTTATACGCTGTCTCCGGCTAGAGGGTGACCGGGGTCTATGCTGACCCTAAACTGGGGTCCTAACTAATCCCTCTACCTGGAGGTACTGTTAAAGGTACAGAGGTCCAGGCCACCAGCGTAAACCCTGTCTCCTATCAATCCCTGCCAACTGTAATCTAGTCCTAAGAAGGACCCTGATTACCACCAAAGGGAATGAACAGGTAACGGTTAATGAACAGAAAGACATACAAGAAAGACAAGAAATAAAGTAAATAAAGTCTTACATACAACACTCACACACAGTAGGAACACCTAAGGTCTCAGAGATAAACTATAAGCTATAAGAGTAAAAACAACTAAGGAGCTCTTAGCTTAAGTATTCTCAGAACCGATCCAGTCTGCTAGACTACATGAATGCTTTCACCGGCATCTAACACCCAGACTGGCAGGGATATAAAGGAAGCTAATTAGAACATAATCAAAAGCAGCCGGGCAAGGCTGGACCTAGTCTTAGCCAAGAGCTAGGTAAAATTAACTCCCTCACCACCAAACACAAAGTAACAGCAACTCAGCTGTGAGAAGTCAGAGTGTGTAATCGCGACGATCCTTGTGGCGATACACCCATGACAGTGCCATGATCGTCACTACTAATAAAATAATCTTAAGTTCTTTGCACCTACCTTGGAGTGTAAAATCTATTTTTACATTATTTGTGGAGTGGAATCCTATTCGTGCACCCACCTTTAAAGAAGTGCCAGGCAGCCTGTTTTTGTCCTATTTATACTCGTCTGGACAACTGCAACTCTCTACTAATCCGTCTCCCTCTTACTAAACTCTCCCCTCTGCAATCCATCCTATATGCAGCAGCAAGGATCATATTCCTTTCCAACCACTACACCGATGCCTCAACCCTATGCCAGTCATTGCACTAGTTGCCCATCCAATACAGAGTTCAATATAAACATATCACTCTCACTCACAAAGTGCTCCACGGTTCAGAACCATCCTACATCTCCTCCCTCATCTCAGTCTACCACGTTACCCGTTCCCTCCATTCTGATATTGACTTAAAACTAAAATCCTAAATCAGAACCTCTCATTCTCGACTCCAATAATTCTTGCGTGCAGCGCCAATTTTTTGGAATGCCAGGACACTACCCAAGATAATTCAATTAATTTCCAATAGACACAGTTTTAAGCATAGCCTGAAAACACATTTCTTTAGACTGGCCTATCGTCCCACCTCACTTATCTAACTATCTCCATTTTACTCACACAAAATTTTCTTCAAAATCATGACCCTCATAAAATCTGTTTCCACATGCTCCATGCACTTAATAGCCCTCTGTGTCTGGGGGGGCGGTGCCTTTTGCCTTTGCTGCCATACCAGGCCAGGAGGCGGACCCCTCGTGCTGTCGGCCATGATGCAGTCACGTAGCAGTAAAGGCAGGGGGCGTTCATGCTGTTTCCGCCCTTTGGCTGGGTACCGCCCACAACAGCACGCCCTTCTTCTCCCTGGGCGCCTCGTGGTGCAAATATTGCGGCAATTGCACAAAACTTTCAGCAAAATCTCTGGCACAACAGACAGTTCAAAATAGTCACACAGGACCCGGTGATACCGGGCTACGTATTCTGTTCATGACGCCAAGTTGGATCGCCCACCAGGGCAGTGGGGTACTTGGTACTGGGCCAGTGTCTTAAAGGGATGTGTCACGGCAGTAGTGATCCAGTCCATGGCCCTGGGCGTCCAATAAAAGGGGAATATTTACAAGGGATAATTGAGTTTGTAATAGTGTTGGTGACGTCTCCTGTGGCTTCTGGTCAGAGGTGACCAACGCTGCAGAGCAGATCCTCTGGGACAGATGGTGTGATGCAGCAGAGTTGGAATAGCTTCCCACAGGTGAAGCTTGTTGTCCCAGGGCAGAGAGATGATGTAAAGAGTAATGGTGATAGGGGATGTAGCAGAGTTGGTTTTTTGTCGCAGTAATGAATAGAGGACACAGCTGAGTGCAGTTTCAAAGGCTTTATTCACAGTTCTGGCTGCAGCCAGATGCCCACTTGGTACAGTGTCCTCCAGGTGAGGGGCTCAGCAAACTCCCAAGTAGATCAGGATACACCTTTCCAGGACTCCTTTCAATATGTTCCTTTCTCTGTCCTCTCACTGTGTTGTCTTACTCGCCTCTCCTTCCTGTCCAACACCTCGCAATTAGTGTCCCAAGCCAGTAGCCGCGGACTCTGTCAGATAACGTCTTCTCTGCGTTTCCTTGCCCCTATATTGCTACCTTTTCGGCGAAGATAATTGCGGTTCAGTAGCTGAGGCACCTAGAGGTGCCACTGCCTCCGGCTTGCTAGCTGAGTCTTAAAGTTCTCCACTAGGCTAAGGGGCCGGTGTCCCTTCCGCGACCTGGTCCCTCCACAATTGGATCGGGCTGGTGTCTGGGTGGCTGGTGTGCACTGGGTTGGTGGGGATGTTAGGAGCTTCACCAGGGTGTCATCGGCTGCAGCAATGATGTTGTCGCCTGCTACCTGCATTTCTTCAGCGCCGGACTCCTTCCATTGCGACAACGCTGTTAGGTGAGTCTGCAGCTCCTCAACCTCTCCTTCCAGGAGTGCAAGGTCAGCTACCGACGAAAGGGTGGAGCCTCTATCTCCCTGGGCGGTGGAGCCTTCTGCTTCCACCCTGCGTGTACCAAGCCTCCGCTCACTGCTCGCCATGGCGTCTTCCTGGAGCTCTGCCTTCTTTTTCGTTTTGTTTCCCGCCGCTGGAGATTTTTCCGCCCTCCTCCGGGGGCGGTGCTTTTTGCCTTTGCTGCCATACCAGGCCAGGAGGCGGACCCCTCGGGCTATCAGCCATGATGCAGTCACGCAGCAGTAAAGGCAGGGGGCGTTCATGCTGTTTCACGCCCTTTGGCTGGGTACCACCCACGACGGCACAGCCTTCTTCTCCCTGGGCGCCTCGTGGTGCAAATATGGCGGCTTTCAGCAAAGTCTCTGGCACAACAGACAGTTCAACATAGGCACACAGGACCCGGTGATACCGGGCTACATATCCTGTTAGTGACGCCAAGTTGGATCGCCCGTCAGGGCAGTGGGGTACTTGGTACTGGGCCGGTGTCTTAAAGGGATGTGTCACGGCAGCAGTGACCCAGTCCATGGCCCTGGGAGTCCAATAAAAGGGGAATATTTACAAGGGATAATAGAGTTTGTAATAGTGTTCGTGACTAGAGTTGAGCGATACTTTCCGATATCCAAAAATATCGGATCGGAATGGTATCGCCGATACACACAAAATATCGGCGATACCCGATACCGATACCGGAAATCCAATGTAAGTCTATGGGAACAAAATATCGGAATTAAAAAAAACCCATTCTTGGCTTGTTGGATAATTGTACATGAAGGAAAACAACAAAGAGTAATGTAGAATGTATTGGGGAGGTTGAGGAGACATTAAAGGCATAGATGTTTAACCCAATCCAATGGAATAGCATTAATAATTTTTTTTTAAAGACGTTCGGATTGACGAAGAAATTGACAATGTTGTTAACCTTTTTTCTATTTTGGCAAATATGTATGTTTCACAACTTCCATGCTCTTGACCTTTTTAACTTTTGCCACACTTTCACCTTCATAATCTTCAGCAGCATCATCTTTGTCATCTAATTATTCTTCATCTTCACCTTCTTTATCTTCTTCTTAAACGTCTTGTTATTCATCTTTTTGTTAACATTACTCAGATTGTTCTTATTAAACTATTATTCTTCTTCATATTAACCCATAAAGTGTAAAGTATAACCTCTTTCTATGAATTTAATTTCCCTGAATTTAATTTCCATTTAATTTCATTTAATTTCTTAAATAATTCAGGGATGAGAAGAGAACAGGGTGGAGGCAGCAGGACTTTTTGCCGTACACACAGCAAGGGAACAGCTGACATTAGTGAACCCCAGTAACACAGGAGCAAGTGTTGACTGTGCTAACAGAACTTCCGAGCAACAACTGGCGGTGTTGGAGCCCAGGGTCAAGGAGGGTGTAGGCAGAGGCCTATTATGAGATGTTTGAAGTTAAATTTGGAGTTAGCAGCAAAAAATTTTGCCAGACACCCAGCAGGGGAACAGCAGGCGTTACTGAACCCCACAAACACATCAGCGATTGTTTTGATCTGTGCATCCAACACTTCTGATCAGCAACTGGCGTTGTTGAAGCCCAGGGTCAAGAAGGGTTTTAAATTTAAATATTGAGTTATTGCCTTGTTACGTGGCCATTGCAAATGTATGTACTTCAAACTATAAAAAATGAAGTTTTACTAGGACAATAAAATGATGAATTTCAATTCCAAGAATAAAAATAAACACCCTTAAAATCTAAACGCATATAAGCACATGGCAACAAGAAATGGAACAACACACCACCCAAAATTATTTTTACAAAATATAGTGATGTAAATTTATGAATAAAAGTCCATTTTTGTATTTAGGAATGATGCGTAAGGAACACTATGTTAAACCATAACATAGTGAAGACAATGGATTTTGTAATAGTCACTCATCATCATCATTACAAGAAATCAGTGACAGTCACACAGATTTCAATTATTTCACTCACGAAAATTGTTATTTCGGACAGCATTTATTACATGTCCAGCATGGACTCATCAAAGTGATGAGATGACGCAATAATGTACGATAAAAAAAAAAAAAAAAAAAATTTTTTTTAAAAAAAACATTGTCACAATTTAAGTGGGTGCCTGCAAGTGGAGGTGAAACAAAGGCTACGGATAGCAAAGGTATATACTATGTCTGTTGTAGACAGTGGGCAGCCTCTGATGGGTAATGTTGATGTTATACTGTACGTCAATAAAGGCTGCGGCTGCAATTATGCATTTTTGGCTTGTAGAATGTTGAAGAGGGTAAAAGCATGTCTGGTTGCGCAAGGCTTTATCCTGTAACAATACCTTCCTTGTGTGACGGGTAGGGTAGCGTGTGTCTATTATATGAGTGTCTCTAAAATGTGACTTTACGCAGCCTTATTCTGCCCTAGGGACGCAAAAAATAAGACAGCAGTAATCATTTACTGTATAAAACTCCACCTATGAGCAACAAAACAAGCACGTTCCCTCTTCCGGTTCCTGCGCTGACATGTGAGGAGGGAGTTTGGAGACGCTCCTGAATTTCTCCCAGGTGTCCAAGCATATCGGGCCGATAGGAGAGCATTAAAACCACCCCGGTCGTGACTTAAATACGGTGAATCGAACCAGTGAAGAACTGTAGGTCGATGCGAACGAATGTGCGATCACATGACACACGTTTATAACCCTTGCTAGACACGAATAACTTTGTAGAATTTTGGAGACACCTGAACCCAGATGGCAGTGAATATTCCTTCTATTCGGCGCCACATGACTCTTGGTCCAGAAGAGATAATATATTGCTATCACAGGAGCTAGTAAGGGGAGTGGAAGAGGCAGATGTGCACAACGTAGCTATATCTGACCACGCGCCCGTATCAGTGACCCTGCCAGATATGGTTCAGATGGGGCCAGACCAAACTTGGCGCTTCCCTACCTATTTGTTAATGGATGAGAAGTTTCGACATCAGGTGAAGCAATGGTGTTTGGAATATGTAAGTGATAATGGAGATAGTAGGGATAGGCCGGAACTTTTATGGGCAGCAGGGAAGGCATTAATGCGCGTGAAACTAATAGGTTATCAGACAATGCTAAAAAAGAAGATAGCGACAAACTACTCGCAGGCTACCAGGATATTACGCGATAGCTACACGGCAAACAAGACAACTTCATCAACACAGGATAAAAATAGATGTAAGCAGGCTAAGGCTGACTTACACGTATTGGTATATCGACGCGAGAGAAGCAGTAATATGAATTACAGAGCCGATGTATATCGTTATGGTAGCAAATCAGGGAGACTATTAGCACGACTAGCAAAAGAAAATCACATTCGTCATCAACATATTACTGCATTAACGAATAAACATGGGATCATGAACACAGACCCTCGAAGCATAATCACGATTCTACAAGAATACTACTCAGACTTATATAAGGTGGAACATACGGATAGTGCGGAGGGTCAGACCTTTCTAGATGGAATACGGTTACCATCCTTCACAAACTATCAGCTTCTCCTTTTAAAAAAAACAATTGAGGTGACGGAAGTGACAGCGGCGATAAGTGACTTTAAATCCGGGAAAGCTCCAGGACCTGACGGGTTTACAGCCAAATTATTAAAATTATTGAGTGAGGATATCCCGTCCACATTGGTAGGCACCTTCAATCATATATTGGAGACAGGAGGGTTGCCCATCCATTCAAACATGGCACACATGAAGGTGCTGCTAAAACCCAACAAACCTTCACATCTGGCTGGATCCTATCGTCCATTCTCACTCATTGACCAGGATATCAAGCTTTGTCCAGGATCATGGCAGATCGTTTGAGTAGCATTCTTCCTACGCTGATAGGGCCATCACAAGTGGCCTTTGTTACACCAAGATCGCCCATGAATAACATTAGGAAAGTAATAGCAGTTGCAGATAAATATCGTTGTCTGACAACATCGAGTCCTGTCATGCTATCCTTAGATGGCGATAAGGCATTTGATAGGGTGAGCTGAAGTTGGTTGCCAATGGTCCTGGACAAAATTGCCATGAGAGGCACGTTTATGACTTTCCTATCAGGTGTCTACGCCAACCCACAGGCACAAATACACAACACAGGTCACCTTTCGGCTACTTGCACAATACAGAGGGGAACTCCTCAGGGATGTCCATTATCACCTTTGCTCTTTGATATAGCCCTTGAGCCATTAGTTACACACGTGGAGGATAACACAGTATATGACGGTATAAAGGTAGGGGTCGGCAGATCAAACTCACATTGTTTGCAGACGATATACTCATTTATATGGCACATCCCCAAGACCATCTCAAAGGGCTATTAGACTGGATAAAAAATTTTTAACTAATTCTGTGGTTTCGCTTCAAAGACTACAAGAGTGAAATTTTTCAATTGTTAAAGCCTAATCCTCGTGAGCTTTGGTGTGCTTACTGATGGGGGACAGAAGTAATTAAAACCTTTATTTATAACATATCTGTGAATCAAAACAGGACGAGATTCTAGTTCTCAATACAAACTTAACTATGAACCCTAATTGGACAAGATTGTACGTCAATTGGAGCGGTGGCATGATTTGCCCCTGTCTCTTCGGGCCGTTGTCACCTTCTTAAGATGATTATTTTTGGAAGGCTATTATACCCGCTTCAGACTATTCCAATCCTGTTACGTAAAGCTGATGTTTCACGGATAAAAAAAGCATTGACCAGATTCATCTTGAGGGGAAAACGGCCCAGAATAGCAATACGAAAAATTATGCGTGCAGTAAAAGATGGGGGCCTGGCCGTGCCAAACGTTAGGAGTTATAACTTTTCGTGCTTGATCAGAGTGGGGAGAGATTGGTTTAAGGGGACTTAGTCCTACTCAGATGTATTGCTGGAATCTGGACTGACAGAGGGTTGTATTTTGGCCTCATGTGTTGACACTGTGATTTGTAATCTCCCGGTCATAGTGATCAGCGCTACTACGCGATACAGTAATTGCCTGTAAGGCAACCAGACGAGCGCATGGGTTGTCTTCTCAGTTATCTAAACACATGCCTTTATGGGCTCACCCAGAATTCCCAGTGGGAGTGACAGACCGCGTTTTTGAGACGTGGCATACTAAAGGTATACATACAGTATTCCATCTCATGCACCTAAAAGAGTGTAGGTGGCTGACATCCAAGGAGATTATGGAAAAATTCAATTAGCCCCCTTCTCACTTTATTGAAACTCTACAAGTGCATTATTTCTACAGAAATCGCCTGCATAATATTATAGAAGAGGTGGTAGACAATTGATTTGACAAGATGGGAGATATATTTCTGCAACCAGACTGAAGTTTGCTCATGATTTTCCATGATTACTACGACCTGTGATGAGGTCATAGTCACGTGATCTGGTCAGCTGATGTGTACGTCACCTGATGGGTGTTTGTAGGCCTATAAAACAAGGAGCTGTTGTAGTTGTTGTGTGGAAGGATGGAGTTTGGCTGTAGTCAGCCTGGAACATTGTTTTGTTACTGTGTGGCAGTGTGCACCAGGAAGCGAGTAACAGACCACCCGGAATGTGACCTGGCGGTCTCAGCTGACCTGCAGCCGCTTAGTTAAGCCCGTCACAAGCAAGGGTGAGTCTGTGACCAGTGGTTCTCCAAACTGGAGTGATTTATGTTCTGTTTTCATTTTGTTATATGGACTTTTTGTTGAACTCATGATTAAAATCACTGAACTTTGAAATAAAAGGCTGTGTGTTTGCCTCATTACTGCGGCCCAGCCCTGCCTACCACAGCGGTTCCCTACAATTGGTGGAGAATGCGGGCAACGCAGTGAGGTCAGGCTGTTTTTCATGCATGACAGTAAATGTCCTGGTTTTAGAAAGTGCACCAAAACCGGCTGGATAACTGTCCAAAGATGGAGAACAAAGTAAAAATGCTAGTGGAGGCCATGCGACAGCAACAGCAGGCTACACAGCAGCAACAGCAGGCTATGCAGCAGCAGCAGGCTATACAACAGCAGGCTATGTAGCGGCAGCAGGCTATACAGCAGCAGGCTATGTAGCAGCAGATATTTAATCGACAGCAACAGGAAACCAATAGTTTACTGATGCAGCACATCACAGCGCCGCAGACAGTAAGAGCTGCCCGGGGATGCCATGATGTCCGGAAAGCGGTGCGTACAGCAATCCGAAAGATGGAGCAATCAGATGACGTTGAGGTGTAGCTGGAGATGTTTGAAGGCGTGGCTAAAAGGGAGAGACTGCCCCGGACCAGTGGGCCGAGATCGTGGCTCCGTTTTTGACTTCAGGACCCGCTAAAGCCTATAGGGACCTACCCCCCCAGCAACAGGAGGACTATGTGAGCGTGAAGGGTGAGATACTTGCACGTCTTGGGGTAAATGTTTTTTTCCTGGCCCAGCGTGTACAACAATGGAAGTTTTCCCCTTCCGAGCCAGCTCGGTCCCAGTATTATGACTTGATACACCTGATAGAAAAGTGCTTTCAGCCTGAGGTGTTGTCACCCCGCGATATGCTGGATCGTATAGTGACTGATAAATTCGGGCGAACTTTGCCCCACACCCTTCAAACATGGGTTGGACAGGCAGCCCCTACTGATGGTCTCCAAATGGTAGACCTCATTGAAAGATATGGGCCTACCAAGGAGATACAGGGAGAGACTACCCGGAAGCTACCAATTAAATTCACCAAACCTTCACCCACAGCTCGGCGAGCAGAGACTCTGAGGGCCGCTCAGGAAGGGTCGGGGAACGAAAGGGGCCCCATAATCTGTTGGCGGTGCCAAGAACCATGACATGTGAGAGCTGATTGCCCCCACCTGACTGAGCCCATGGACAACAACTTTGGCTACTATCAGTCTCACTATGCATAACACATGTGTGCAGTGGTCAGTATTACCTTTGCCTTCGGTGGAGGAGGAAAACACCTCTCCTATAGAAGTGTTAGTTGGGGAGATGGAAGATTTGCCACCGGGACCAGAATTGTAATACTTAAATGTGTCAGGTGACAATTTTGGTACGGCGCAACTCCGAGACCCTACGTTGAGTCGAGCCCGTGAAAACTTACTGGTTGTCAATGGGGAACCCCAACACCCCGGGGCAGCTACAGTATTTGACCGATTAGAGCTGAACCAAGATTTTCTGTTTCGGGTTTATAAAATACATGTGGAAATTTTTGAGCAATTGCTGCTACCGCAGTCTGTTGTGAATAGGCTGGAAATGAGTTCTGAGCAGAAGCTCCCTCTGGTGGTTACAAACGGTACTGGACTGTCCAGTGAAGATTGTGAGGATTGGGAATCAGGTGTTACTGACTGGTCTTATATAAGGGAGTCACCTTCCCATTATGGTTGCCGGTGATCAATTGTTCTGGTCTCAATCCTTGATTCCTGTTTCCTTTGTAGCCTGCTGTGTCGTGTCTGAATCTCCTGCTAACAGATAAGACATTTTCTTCTTTTTGTTTTTGTGCTTGATTTTTGCATTTTGTCCTGCACTTCTGTGGGGGCCTTCAGGGTCCCCTCTGGGGGCTTTTGCCTCTCAGTTCAGTTCAGCCACTAATGTTTGTACATTTGCTTTTTCCAGTTTTTTCAGTGGCTGCTGTTTTGTTTTTGGTTACACCAGAGAACTAATTTAGGTGGTAGAGGTCGTGTGATCTCAGGTGTTTTTTGAAATTAGTAGAGTTGGTGCTTTTCAGGGTTTTTTGGGATTGCAGTAAGTGCCCTTCCTATCCTTTTCTATTTAGTAAGTTTGGGCCCCAACGTTTGCTCATACTATTTTCTGTCTGTGTCAGTATTTCTTCTTGTCTAACCGCCATTACATGTTTGGGGGCTTTCTATGTTCTTTGGGGATCTGCTCCGGGGCAGATAGCTTTCCTCTTTCTATCTTTAGGTGTAGTTAGTTTCTCAGGCTGTGACGAGGCGTCTAGGACCAACGTAGGAACGCTCCACGGCTGCCTCTAGTTGTGGTGGTTAGTCAGGGTACTGCAATCTCATAGTTTCCAACTGCTCTGGTGTATTTCCTTTTTTGCCTGCTCTCCTCAGCTACCAAATCATAACAGCAGTCATATCGGAGGTTGTTAATGGACTTAGCGCATGCGCATGTACTAGGGTGACATTTGGGTCAAAAGAAAACCCTACACAGAATTATACAACGGTTTTACTGGCTAGGGGTCTATGAAGAAGTTAAACGGTATTGTAACTATTGTCGCATGTGCCAGCTACACAGTCCGCAGCATCATTTTCTGAGTCCCTTAGTGCCATTAACAATTATAGAGTTTGAGTTTGAGAGAATACCCATGGATCTGGTGGGACCGGTTAATAAATCAGCAAGGGGTCATCAACAGGGGCAATAAAAGGGGCACTGTGTGGGTCACCAGTTTTGATCACACCCGAGTTCAAAAGAGAATTCATTGTCCAGACTGATGCGTCAGAGGTAGGTCTGGGTGCCGTGTTGTCTCAGGACTGGAGCTTAACGGGGATGAGCATCCCATTAGTTTCCTGAGTCGAAAGCTTACTCCATAAAAAAACAGATACAGCATTGTAGAGAGAGATTGCCTGGCGATAAAGTGGGCACTGGAGTCGTTGCGCTACTATTTGTTGGGGATAACATTTTGTTTTGTAACTGATCATTCCCCTGTGACTGGCAGTGTTGTAGCCCAGGGAGTAGAATTCAGGTGGTAGAAAGATGAACATAACAGGAGACATGGAAAACGTTGGCAAACAGTTATTTAATCTGAAAACGGACAGGCAAATTCAGGTGAGATCCATGCCTTGTTCATTTTCAGAAAAGTAAGCCGGTCTACATTCTCTGAGGATAGTCGCATGCGACGGTCTGTTAGTACACCACCTGCAGCACTAAAGACGCGCTCAGATAATACACTGGCAGCAGGGCAAGCCAGCACCTCCAATGCATACTGGCTAAGCTCTGGCCATGTATCCAGCTTAGAGACCCAAAACTTGAAAGGGGAAGAGACATCTGGGAGTACACTGAGAGGGAAAGACATGTAGTCTGTCACCATCTTACGTAAACGTTGCCTCATGGTGAGTGGAGTCGTCTCGGATGGTGTAGACATTGGTGGCGCTGACACAAAACTTCGCCACATTTGTAACATACTGCTCTTGCCCTGTGCAGAGGCGCTGCTTGTGCTCCCTCTTGTTGCAGAGGTGTCTCCACTGCCTCGACGCACAGAGATTCTTTGTAAAGCAGTAGCAGCAGCAGTGCTCTCGGCTGGAATGGAGAATATTATGGATTGCACCAGTGTGTCTTGGTACTCCCGCATTTTACGCTCCCGGTTCAACGGTGTGATGAGGCTTTGTAAGTTGTCCCGGTAGCGAGGGTCTAGGAGGGTGTACACCCAATAATCTGATGTGGTTAGAATGTGGGCGATGCGGCGGTCGTTTCTCAGGCACTGCAGCATGAAATCAACCATGTGCTGCAGACTCCCAACTGCCCAACAAACGCTGTCCTCTGGAAGAGGCGTCATCTCTGCCTGCTCTGCATCGCCCCACCCTCGCTCTACATACTGACTAGAGCGTTGTGTACCTCCCTCTGTAGGGATTTCTTCCTCCTCCATTGACTCCTCCTCATCCTCCTCACAAAGTGAGCCCTGCCCAGCCCTTTGTGAGGAACCAAGTTGCGCTGACTGTCCAGAAGGTGAGTGAATTTGTGACTCCTCATCCTCCACTAGAGTTGAGCAATACTGCTCGATATCTAAAAATATCGGATCGGAATGGTATCGCCGATATCACTAAATATCGGCGATATCCGATTCCGATACCGGAAGTCCCATGTAAGTCTATGGGAACAAAATATCGCAACTAAAAAAAACCTTTATTTCCTTGTAAACACTAAATATACACACATAGAATACATATTGTAACGTTTCCAGGGGGTATAGCTTTAGGATCGCTGTCTGGGTAGACAGAATGGCACGAAAACAGTTCATTCAGACAGCAGTTCTGGTAAAAACTGGCCGCAACCAGCTTTATTAAAGTCCACAGCAAACAGATAAAAATAAAGCATAAACAGAAAACCTAGGCTTGTCTAGCCACTAACTACACATAGATCGACTTCCCTGTCTCTCCGGGTCCAGACTCTACCAGTCTGTGCCCAAAACAACACATATGACATATGTTACCAGTATGGAGTTTCCCAGATACTCCTCCTTGTGTCTGAAGGCCCCTTCAGCGTCCAGACTTGAGAGAGATCCACTCCTATTCAGGACGCTATTCGCACGGAGACTCACTGAGACTACTCCTGTGTCCGGGGTACCTCCTGCACCCAGACTGAGACAGCTCACACTCCTGGAGACGCTTCTTGTGCCGGGACACCTTCCTGTGTCCAGGCTAAGCTAGCTCCCACCACTCCTGGAGACTGCTTCTTGTGCCGGGACACCTTCCTGTGTCCAGACTAAAGACAGCTCCTCACTCCTGGAGACTGCTTCTTGTGCCGGGACACCTCCCTGTGTCCAGACTAAAGACAGCTCCTCACTCCTGGAGACTGCTTCTTGTGCCGGGACACCTCCCTGTGTCCAGACTAAAGACAGCTCCTCACTCCTGGAGACTGCTTCTTGTGCCGGGACACCTTCCTGTGTCCAGACTAAAGACAGCTCCCTGTCTGTATTCCCAGACACCTACTTCTGGTTTCCTAATTAAGACCTGAGTAGTTTCAGGCCTGAGCTGCAAGTGTGTAATGAATGTAAGGTGTAGTGACCTTTCTCTACCACTAGGTCTACAAAGCCACACATTTCCCTTATACCTAGGTGAAATGTACACCCCATTCAACACATACGCTCTCACTGTCTCACATATCCCCCCCCTCTTCTCCAGACCGGAGGGCTGGTCATCCAGACCGGAGGGCTGGTCAACAATCCAACAGAGACAGTGCACTCTGGACCAGTCATCTCCATCATCAGTATCATCACTATTATGATTAGCATCATCATCATTATCATCATCATTATGATCATCATCATCATTATCATCATCATCATTATTATCATCATCATTATCATGATCATCACATAAGTTTAAGCTTGTAGGGTTGAACACATAATATATCCAATCACCTCAACCCACAGTTCACACAGAGACCATGTACTTGTCCCTTGCTCTGTTCAGCCCCGGAATATTAGTCAATGACATTCGCTCATTCCTTAGGGACCTACCGTCTGTCATTGTCACAGACTTCGTCCAGTCACCTTTCTGGGACGTAACCTTGTCAGGTCTCCCCTTTGCTCCCAGTGGTCAATCGTAACCTTGTCAGGTCTTGCCTGGGTATCTAAGGTCCGGTTAGACTCTGTACTGTCCTGTACTCTATCGGGTCGTCTGTATGGGCCTCTCAAACCTGAGTTACTGGAGGTCTCACTACCTCTAAACCCACGCCCACTACCCTCAGGACATCTTGTAAGGTCCCTAACTTCAGCCGTAGCTGTTCTGTTATTTAGGGGGCCCTTTCTCTGTCGGGTCTCACTATTCTTAGACGGCTGCCATCTTCTGCTGCTCAGATGATGCTGTCTATCTACTCGCTGTCTAGCGAGATTCAATTGTTCTACCTCTCGCAGGTAGGTCACACGGTACGCCACCAGCATGCGCACATATTCAAGACTTTCTTCCGTTCCTATAGCATAGAATGACACCATGCCATCTTCATCTGATATCCAGTCCCGACGATCACGTGGACTGCTTACTTTCACCACACAAGACTTCTTCACCATTATCTGCATGGCTCGGCCATTTCTCCCAATCAGCTTTCTCACCAGAACATGAGGCACCCGGATGACCTCTTCCTGTAGACTGTGAGCTTTTCTCATAAGCTTTAGTTGTCTACCGGTTTGTTCTGTCTTCAACCGGAGAAACCGCTTTGTGCGAATACATCGCCAGTGCATGTCACTTAGGATTGCCACCCTCTTCACTGTAACTTCAGTCGTGGACAGGACCACCAGCTGTTTAGCTCCTGAGGTCGAGTACACCTTACAGGCTCCCACGGCCTTCCTAAACGCTTCATGCACAGACTCACGGGTGCATTCTTCTCTCAAGTCCTCGGGTACATCTACGAGGCACTTGTACCGACACGTTTCGGTCTCACCAGTGGTTTCCAGACGATCAATCAACTCAGGGTTCAGGGACAACTGACTTTCAGCTTCTTCCCCCTTTACGCTTCTTCTGAGCTGACTCACAGCTACAAATTCGTGAATTTCCGTCCTGACCACTTCCATTTCACATTTATCCTCCGTTACCACACTCTTAGCTCTCCTCAGGTCTATCTTCTCCTGGCCAAAGGGAGCGAGTGCAATGTGTTTGCCCTTTTCTTTCTCCAAGGAGGCCTTGTTCACCGAGTGACACGGTATCAGGCGACTTTTCAGCCCGAGAACTTCTTCCTCTAGTTCCGCCATTCGCCTCTCAGCTGCCCGTCTCTGAAGCTTCTCTTGCGTCCAATGGGCTTGTAACCACTCCTTGAGCTCCTTGATCTCGGCTCCAACATCCACCGAATCATCAGAACTCACAGCACTCGAGGAAGTATCTGCTTTACACCTCTCATCTCCAGTGGCCAACTCCTGGCCCTGGTCTGTAGCTTCTCTGATGGACTCCTCCATCTTTTCCCGCTCAGCTTCCATTTGGCTGAGCTTTTCCTTAAGGCGCATCTCCACCTTCTGGAGAGTATCACAGGACATCTGTAGCTCCTTCACCTGAGCTTCCAGACCTAGGGTCTTTCTGCGCAGATCACCATTTTCATCACGGGTGTCCTGCAGAGTGGTCTTAACCACCTGGCGCATTTGCTCTGCATCCATCTTCTCCTCTTCTAGTTTTTCTTTGACCCTGAGGAGATCCACATAATCTCTCTTCATCTGTTGCAGTTCCCTACTGCGTTCACCACACTCCTTCTTGGAGTCACACAGCTCCTGGTTGAGCTGTTCACGCAGTCGTTCTAGGATTTGTTTACTTCCAGAAACTCCATCCTGCAGCGCCTCCTTCTCACGCTTCAACTGCAAAACCTCTTCCTTGATTTTGCGGCGGTCCTCTTTAATGGCAAAGAACATATTCTGCCACAGGACAACTTCCTCGTTGCTTCCTTTTAGATCTCGCTGGTCTGAGGACACGTCCTTCAGGTTTTCACATAATTGCAGCATGTCACTCTGATACTGCAGCCGAATAGGTTCCAGCTCTTGGCCATGACTGGCCCCCTCCTTTTCTACCTCTAAAGGAGAATCCACACTTGAAGCATAGGCCGACAGTACTACATTCTCTTCATTTTCATTTTCAGCGAGTACTACCGGAACAACCTTTTTGTGGCCCTTGCGCCGTCTACGACGAGAGGAGGACTCTCTTCCCTCGTCTAGCCTCTCCTGACTGAACTCACTTTTTACTTTCATAGTGTCCCAGTCAGCTACGGGGTCTGTGTCACTCCCCATGGTGTTGTGGACTAACAGGTCACCTCCCACTTTGACGTCACCCCCTTCTACTGGAGCTACCCCGTTATCAACGGTCACATTGTCATTTTTAGGAGATACCAACCCACCACCAGTAACAATTTTCATTTTTCCACACTCTACACTCTTGTGAAAATCCGCCCCTTTTTTAGACTCCGCCCCCTTTTTAACAACCACACCGGCAGGGTAATTTTTACACAAAAAATCAGCAGTAGTCTTAGGACTCAGTTCACAACATCTCTTACCACCTCCCCGGGCATTCTGTGACAACACTGGCAACCCCGGAGAGTCCATAGAATGGTCCACTGCCGCCATTCCATACGGTGCCCACAGCTCCCGCACCATGTCCAGTTGCATGTCCAGTAGACATTTCTCAAATATGCGGTCCGACTTGTCAGACCCATTCGCTGCTCCGTTCACAGCCATCGCGGAACACTGTTCACACCAGAACTTCACCGCTTTCCCTTGAACAAATCTTCGTGGCCCCGCCGAGCCACAGCACAACTGGATTTGAGTGCGACGACAATCTTCACAACCCCACCGAGTTGCAGCAAGATGCCTTCGTGACCCCACTGAGTCACAGCAAGATGCCTTCGTGACCCACTGAGTCACAGCAAGATGCTTGTATCCACACTCGTCGTCCATGCTGTCAGACTTCTCTGTCTCAACAACGGCAGTCTTCACTCAAGACATACACACTCTACAGTCTTTTCCATAGAAAAATTCAGCTCTGCTGTGCAGACACTTTTTTTTTTTTCTCTTTGCAAAGTCTATTAGGGCTCCTGTCTCTTTAAGACTGCTCCAAACAGACGTTTCTGCTGACACACTTTTTTCCTCTGCTGCTATTTCAACAGACTTCACCTTTACTGCTGTCTCCAAGCTACTGTGCTACATGCACACTCCAGCACTAACTGTATCAGCCACTGCGCTGCCCCAGCATTCTCCACCAAT
>JARQOD010000001.1:863688237-863751150 GCA_033576555.1 Oophaga sylvatica | reverse complement strand
GGGGGGGAACCACTGTTTGGGTGCACAGCAGCAGCTCGGAATGGAAGGAGCACCATTTGACTTTTTCCAACCAAAATTGCTGGAATTGAGATTGGACGCCATGTTGCATTTGGAGAGCCCCTGATGTGCCTAAACAGTGGAAACCCCCCACAAGTGACCCCATTTAGGAAACTAGACCCCCTAAGGAACTTATCTAGATCTTTGGTGATCAATTTGAACCCCAAAGTGCTTCACACAAGTTTATAACGTAGAGCCGTAAAATTATAAAATCAAATTTTTTTAACAAAAATGATCTTTCACCCTAATTTTATTTTCCAAAGGGTAACAAGACTCCAAAAGTTATTGTGCAATTTGTCCTGAGTACGCTGATACCCCATATGTGGGGGTAAACCACTGTTTAGTGCACGGCAGAGTTTGGAAGAGAAGGAGCGCCTGTTCGACTTTTTCAACACAGAATTGGCTGGATGCCATGTCGTGTTTGGAGAGCTCCTGATCTGCCTAAACAGTGGAAACCCCCAACAAATGACACCATTTTGGAAACTAGACCCCTCCAGGAACTTATCTAGATGTGTGGTGAGCACTTTGAACCCCAAAGTGCTTCACAGAAGTTTATAACGTACAGCTGTAAAATAAAAATCTTTTTTTTTTTACAAAAATGATTTTTTTCGTCCCCAATATTTTATTTTCACAAGGGTAACAGGTGAAATTGGACCCCAAAAGTTGTTGTCCAATTTGTCCTGAGTACGCTGATACCCAATATGTGGAGAAAACTACTGTATGGGCACACGTCGGGGCTCGGAAGGGAAGTAGTGACGTTTTGGATTGCAGACTTTGATGGAATGGTCTGCGGGCGTCATGTCGCATTTGGAGAGCCCCTGATGCGCCTAAACAGTGGAAACCCCCCACAAGTGACCCCATTTTGGAAAATAGACCCCACAAGGAACTTATCTAGATGTGTGGTGAGCACTTTGAACCCCGAAGTGCTTCACAGAAGTTTATAACGTACAGCCATAAAAATAAAAAATCTTTTTTTTTTACAAAAATTATTTTTTCGCCCCCAATATTTTATTTTCACAAGGGTAACAGGAGAAATTGGACCCCAAAAGTTGTTGTCCAATTTGTCCTGAGTACGCTGATACCCAATATGTGGGAGAAAACTACTGTATGGGCACACGTCGGGGCTCGGAAGGGAAGTAATGACGTTTTGGATTGCAGACTTTGATGGAATGGTCTGAGGGTGTCATGTCGCATTTGGAGAGCCCCTGGTGCACCTAAACAGTGGAAACCCCCCACAAGTGACCCCATTTTGGAAAATAGACCCCACAAGGAACTTATCTAGATGTGTGGTGAGCACTTTGAACCCCGAAGTGCTTCACAGAAGTTTATAACGTACAGCCATAAAAAAAAAAATCTTTTTTTTTTACAAAAATTATTTTTTCGCCCCCAATATTTTATTTTCACAAGGGTAACAGGAGAAATTGGACCCCAAAAGTTGTTGTCCAATTTGTCCTGAGTACGCTGATACCCAATATGTGGGAGAAAACTACTGTATGGGCACACGTCGGGGCTCGGAAGGGAAGTAGTGACGTTTTGGATTGCAGACTTTGATGGAATGGTCTGAGGGTGTCATGTCGCATTTGGAGAGCCCCTGGTGCACCTAAACAGTGGAAACCCCCCACAAGTGACCCCATTTTGGAAAATAGACCCCACAAGGAACTTATCTAGATGTGTGGTGAGCACTTTGAACCCCGAAGTGCTTCACAGAAGTTTATAACGTACAGCCATAAAAATAAAAAATCTTTTTTTTTTACAAAAATTATTTTTTCGCCCCCAATATTTTATTTTCACAAGGGTAACAGGAGAAATTGGACCCCAAAAGTTGTTGTCCAATTTGTCCTGAGTACGCTGATACCCAATATGTGGGAGAAAACTACTGTATGGGCACACGTCGGGGCTCGGAAGGGAAGTAGTGACGTTTTGGATTGCAGACTTTGATGGAATGGTCTGAGGGTGTCATGTCGCATTTGGAGAGCCCCTGGTGCACCTAAACAGTGGAAACCCCCCACAAGTGACCCCATTTTGGAAAATAGACCCCACAAGGAACTTATCTAGATGTGTGGTGAGCACTTTGAACCCCGAAGTGCTTCACAGAAGTTTATAACGTACAGCCATAAAAATAAAAAATCTTTTTTTTTTACAAAAATTATTTTTTCGCCCCCAATATTTTATTTTCACAAGGGTAACAGGAGAAATTGGACCCCAAAAGTTGTTGTCCAATTTGTCCTGAGTACGCTGATACCCAATATGTGGGAGAAAACTACTGTATGGGCACACGTCGGGGCTCGGAAGGGAAGTAGTGACGTTTTGGATTGCAGACTTTGATGGAATGGTCTGAGGGTGTCATGTCGCATTTGGAGAGCCCCTGGTGCACCTAAACAGTGGAAACCCCCCACAAGTGACCCCATTTTGGAAAATAGACCCCACAAGAAACTTATCTAGATGTGTGGTGAGCACTTTGAACCCCGAAGTGCTTCACAGAAGTTTATAACGTACAGCCGTAAAAATAAAAAATCTTTTTTTTTTACAAAAATGATTTTTTCGCCCCAATATTTTATTTTCACAAGGGTAACAGGAGAAATTGGACCCCAAAAGTTGTTGTTCAATTTGTCATGAGTACGCTGATACCCAATATGTGGGAGAAAACTACTGTATGGGTACACGTTGGGGCTCGGAAGGGAAGTAGTGACGTTTTGGATTGCAGACTTTGATGGAATGGTCTGGGGGCGTCATGTCGCATTTGGAGAGCCCCTGATGCGCCTAAACAGTGGAAACCCCCCACAAGTGACCCCATTTTGGAAAATAGACCCCACAAGGAACTTATCTAGATGTGTGGTGAGTAGTGTTGAGCGATACGATACTGCAAATATCGGGTATCGGCCGATATTAGCTGTATCGGCCTTTCGATTCCGAATACCGATATTTTCGTCATATCGAATACCGGAATCGGATTTGTCACTGTCACTGTCTGTGTCCGTCGGTCGGGTCTGTCACTGTCAGTGTCCGTCGGTCGGGTCTGTCAGGAGTCAGCGGCACTTACCTGGCAGAAGATCTCCGGCGGTCACGGCCTGGACTGCTTCATGGCCGCCATCATCTTTCCCCGGCGGTCACATGCAGTTTCTCACGATAACTGCAGTGACTGCTGGGTAATCCCGGCCGTAAAGCAGTCAGTCCGATGACGTCACCGCCGGGGAAGCAGGTAATCAGCTGTGCTGCGTCGCGATGACAGGCTCTGCCTGTCATTGCGATGTAGCAGAGCTGGATCGCCGTGGGACAGTCGTTACTATGGACTGCGTCGGACAGGTGGTATACTGTTGGTTTGTTTTTTTTCTTTTTTTACAGGAGATCGATGGCGTCGCAGGAATGAGAGTACAATAAAAGAAATGAAAACTGTGTTGTCTCTTTTATTTCATTAAAATACTTTTTTCTTGCTTTGTCTTTTTTTTATGCATTTAATAACTTTGGGATTAATAATGGATCGGTGTCTTATTGACGCCTCTCCATTATTAACCGGGCTTATTGTCACCGTGCAATCAACGGTGACATTAACCCCTTGTTACCCCGCTTGCCACCGCTACAGGGCAAGTGGGAAGAGCCGGGTAAAGTGCCACAATTGGCACATCTTTTGATGCGCCAAATGTGGGGCTGCTGTAGCCTGGTATTATCAGGCTGTTGAGGGCCAAAATCCATGGGCCTTGACAGTCTTTTAATACCAGGCCGCAGCAGTCTGCATTTTACTTGGCTGGTTAACAAAAATAGGGGGACCCCTACGCCGTTTTTTTTTCGAGGGGATCCCCTATTTTTGTTAACCAGCCAAGCTAAGCAGACTGCTGTGGCCTGGTATTATCAGGCTTGCAAGGTCCATGGATATTGGATCCTTACCAGCCTGAAAAACCAGGCCTCAGCGGTCTGCTTCATCTGGCTGGTTAACAAAAATAGGGGGGACCCCACGCCAATTTTTTTCGAGGGGATCCCCTATTTTTGTTAATCAGCCAAGATATGCAGACTGCTGTGGCCTGGTATTATCAGGCTGGCAAGGTCCATGGATCTTGGCTCCTTAACAGCCTGAAAATCCAGGCCTCAGCGGTCTGCTTCATCTGGCTGGTTAACAAAAATAGGGGGGACCCCACGCCAATTTTTTTCGAGGGGATCCCCTATTTTTGTTAATCAGCCAAGATATGCAGACTGCTGTGGCCTGGTATTATCAGGCTGGCAAGGTCCATGGATCTTGGCTCCTTAACAGCTTGAAAATCCAGGCCTCAGCGGTCTGCTTCATCTGGCTGGTTAACAAAAATAGGGGGGACCCCACGCCAATTTTTTTCGAGGGGATCCCCTATTTTTGTTAACCAGTTCCCTCTGACGTCACTGATTGTGTCCCTGGCTGACCTGAAGTGAAAGTGGAAAGCAATCAATTAAGCTTTCCACTTCCTCTCCTGTCAGCCAGGAGAGGAACTCATTCATTTGGGGGTTTACTGTGAGGCTGCAGCATTAGCTGCGGTCCCTGCAGTAAACATTAACCCTTTCTGAAGGATTACACCGTGGGACCTGACTGTACATCGGATTGGTAAGAATAATTTTGCTTTATTATTTTATTTTTATTACAGGAAATGGTTTTAGCAGGAAAATAAAATATGGTCAAAAACTGTGTGATTATTTCATTAAACTTCTTTTTATTAAAGTGTGTGTGTTTGATTTTTCTTTCATACAATAGGATTAATAATTGATAGTTGTCTAATTGACAGCTCTCAATTATTAACCTGGCTTAAAGTGACCTTTCAATTGCAAGGTCATTTTAACCCCTTATTAACCCATTCGCCACCGCTACAGGGCAATGGGAATAGACGGGCAAAGTGCCAGAAAGGGCAAATCTAATTAGAGATTTGCCCTTTCTGGGGTGTCTGGGGGCAGATGTTAGTAGCCGGGGGGGGGCAAAAATAATGGTCCCTCTCTGGGCTATTATTATCTGCCCCCACTCACTGGCTTTGTCTGTCTGGTTGCGAAAATAGGGCGGGAGCCCACGCATTTTTTTTCAGCAATTTTACACCTCATATATATATATATACATGTCATTAAATTTGTGATACATATATATATATATAATATATATATATTTATAGTTCATACACTTTTACATAGTATAATAGCCGCTAATTCAATTGCCGGCTTTTGTGAAAATGCAGAACCCGACATGAAATGACACTTGGTTTACATAGAGTTAACCATGTCTTTTCATGTAGTTTGATATCTGATTTGCACAAACAATTACATGAGTGTAAGTGTGCAAAATTTCACACCTGTAGGGGTTAATTAAAGATGTAAATTCGTAGCAAAAAAGTCCGTTTTTTTTACAACGAATTTACACCTTTAATTAACCCCTACAGGTGTGAAATTTTGCACACATAGACTGATGTAATTGTTTGTGCAAATCAGATTGCAAACGACATGAAAAGACATGGTTAACCCTATGTACACCAAGTGTCATTTCATGTCGGGTGCTTCTGTCTTTTCACAGAAGCCGGCTTTACCCGGCAATTGAATCAGAGGATATTTTACTATGTAGAAGTGTATAAACTATACATATATGTATATATATATGTCACAATGACATGTATATATATATATATATATATATATATATATGTATTCTATGTGTTTATATTTAGTGTTTACAAGGAAATAAAGGTTTTTTTTAGTTGCGATATTTTGTTCCCATAGACTTACATGGGACTTCCGGTATCGGAATCGGATATCGGCGATATTTAGTGATATCGGCGATACCATTTCGATACGATATTTTTAGATATCGAGCAGTATCGCTCAACACTAGTGGTGAGCACAATGAAGCCCCGAGTGCTTCACAGACGTTTATAACGTACAGTCGTAAAAACAAAAAAATAATTTTTTTTTTTTAAAAAATGATATTTTTACCCCCAGTTTTTTATTTTCCCAAGGGTAACAGAAGAAATAGGAGAAATTGCACAATAACTCTTGGGGTCACGAGTACACTGATACCCCATATGTGGGGGTAAACTACTGTTTGGGCGCATGGCAGAGCTCAGAAGTGAAGGAGCACCGTTTGACTTTTTCAATGCAGAATTGGCTGGAATTGAGATCAGACACCATGTCACATTTGGAGAGCCCCTGATGTGCCTAAACAGCGGAAACCCCCCAATTCTAACTCCAACCCTAACCCCAACACACCCCTAACCCTAGTCCCACCCTAACCACAAACCTAACCGTAACACACCCATAACCCTAATCCCAACCCTAACCCTAATCCTAACTTTAGCACCAACCCTAACCCTAACTTTAGCCGCAACCCTAACCCTAATGGGAAAATGGAAATAAATACTTTTTTTAAATTTTATTATTTTTCCCTAACTAAGGGGGTAATAAAGGGGGTTTGATTTACTATTTATAGCGGGTTTTTATGATTGGCAGCTGTCACGCTAAAAGACGCTTTTTATTGCAAAAAATAGTTTTTGCATCACCACATTTTGAGAGCTATAATTTTTGCATATTTTGGCCCACAGAGTCATGTGAGGTCTTATTTTTTGCGGGACGAGGTTACAATTTTATTGGTACCATTTTTGAGCATGTGACATTTTTTGATCGCTTTTTATTTCGATTTTTGGGAGGTTAGAATGAAAAAAAATCAGTAATTCATTAATTTCTTTTGGGGGAGGCGTTTATACCGTTCCGCGTGTGGTAAAATTGATAAAGCGCTTTTATTCTTCGGGTCAGTACGATTACGGCGATACATCATTTATATCATTTTTTTATGTTTTGGCGCTTTTATAGAATAAAACCAATTTTATATAAAAAATTATTATTTTTGCATCGCTTTATTCTGCGAGCTATAACTTTTTTATTTTTTCGCTGATGATGCTGTATCGCAGCTCGTTTTTTGCGGAACAAGATGACGTTTTCAGCGGTACCATGTTTATTTATATCCGTCTTTTTGATCACGTGTTATTCCACTTTTTGTTAGGGCGGTATGATGATAAAGCATTGATTTTTTGCTTTGTTTTTTTTTTTTTTAAGAGGTTCACTAAAGGTTCACTAAAGGGGTTAACTAGTAGGACAGTTTTATAGGGGGGGTTGTTATGGACGCGGCGATACCAAATATGTGTACTTTTATTGTTTTTGGTTTTTTATTTACAGGAAAAAATGAATTTATTGGGGAATATTTTTTTTTTTTTATGATTTTTTTAAACAATTTTTATTTTATTTTTTTAACTTTTTTACTTTGTCCCAGGGTGGGACATCACAGTATTTTAGCAGATCGCTGGTGTGAAAGTGTGCACAGCACTCTGTCACACCAGCGATCGCTCTGGCATCGCTGCAGGCTTCTCAGTGGCACTGAGGAAGCCGCCTCCCTGCAGGACCCCGGCGCCATCTTGGATCCGGGGACCTGGAGGGAGGACGGACCCTCGGAACAGCACGACACATCGCGCTGCTCTGAGGGTCTCAGGGGGGCACGCAGGGAGCCCCCTGCCTGCGCGATCCTCCCCTTTGTTTGATCGCGGTGTGCCAGGGGTTAATGTGCCGGGAGTGGTCCGTGACCGCACCTGACACATAGTGCCGGGTGTCAGCTGTGATAATCAGCTGACACCCGGCCGCGATCGGCTGCGCTCCCCCCGGGAGCGCGTCCGATCGCTGGGACGTACTATCCCGTCCATGGTCATACGGGCCCAGGTACCATGGACGGATAGTACGTCGAATGGCAGTAAGGGGTTAAAGGATATACCGTATATACTGGAGTATAAGCCGACCCGAGTATAAGCCGAGGCCCCTAATTTTGACACAAAAACTGGGAAAACTTATTAACTCGAGTATAAGCCGAGGGTGGGAAATGCAGCAGCTACTGGTAAATTTCAAAAATAAAAATAGATACTAATAAAAGTAAAATGGTAGGCCCATAAGATGCTCCATATTAATATATGCCTCATATAATGCTGCACAAAGGTTAATGGTGGCTCCATAACATGCTCCATATTAATAAATGCCCCATATAATGCTGCAGAAAGGTTAATGGTAGCCCCATAACATGCTCCATATTAATATATGCCCCATAAAATGCTGCAGAAAGGTTAATGGTGGCCCCATAACATGCTCCATATTAATATATGCCCCATATAATGCTGCTGCGATTTAAAAAAAAAAAAGACATACTCACCTCTCATCGCCGACCCATGCTCCTCAGCATCGCCGGCTCTGCAGTGACTGTTCAGGCAGAGGTCGCGCACTAATCACATAATCGCGCACTCTGACCTAAACGTCACAGGTGAATATATGACATGGCTCACCCTCCCCCAGTCCTACTCACCCTCCTGGAGTCTGCATATCAGGCTCTGCTACATCTCAGTCCCGGCGTCTGCATCTCTCTTCTTCCTGTGTGGTCACATGGTATCGCTCATCAAAGTAATGAATATGCGCTCCACCCCTACGGGAGTGGAGACACGTCCATATTCATTACTTTAATGAGCGGTATCACATGACCGCACAGGAAGAAGACAGGAAGAGAGAAGCAGACGCCGGGACTGAGATGTAGCAGAGCCTGATATGCAGACGCCAGGAGGGTGAATATGATGTCTTCTGCTCCCCCGCTCCCCTCCCTACCAGCTTTCTGGTGTATGACTCGTGTATAAGCCGAGAGGGTCTTTTCAGCCCAAAAAAGGGGGCTGAAAAACTCGGCTTATACACGAGTATATACGGTATATACAGTACAGACCAAAAGTTTGGACACACCTTCTCATTTAAAGATTTTTCTGGATTTTCATGACTATGAAAATTGTAAATTCACACTGAAGGCATCAAAACTATGAATTAATACATGTGGAATTATATACTTAACAAAAAAGTGTGTAACAACTGAAATTATGTCTTATATTCTAGGTTCTTCAAAGTAGCCACCTTTTACTTTGATGACTGCTTTGCACACTCTTGGCATTCTCTTGATGAGCTTCAAGAGGTAGTCACCGGGAATGGTTTTCACTTCACAGGTGTGCCCTGTCAGGTTTAATAAGTGTGATTTTTGGCCTTATAAATGGGGTTGGGACCATCAGTTGTGTTGTGCAGAAGTCTGGTGGATACACAGTTGATAGTCCTACTGAATAGACTGTTAGAATTTGTATTATGGCAAGAAAAAATCAGCTAAGTAAAGAAAAACGAGTGGCCATCATTACTTTAAGAAATGAAGGTCAGTCAGTCCGAAAAATTGGGAAAACTTTGAAAGTGTCCCCAAGTGCAGTTGCAAAAACCATCAAGCGCTACAAAGAAACTGGCTCACATGAGGACCACCCCAGGAAAGGAAGACCAAGAGTCACCTCTGCTTCTGAAGATAAGTTTATCCGAGTCACCAGCCTCAGAAATCACAGGTTTACAGCAGCTCAGGTTAGAGACCAGGTCAATGCCACACAGAGTTCTATCAGCAGACACATCTCTACAACAACTGTTAAGAGGAGACTTTGTGCAGCAGGCCTTCATGGTAAAATAGCTGCTAGGAAACCACTGCTAAGGAAAGGCAACAAGCAGAAGAGACTTGCTTGGGCTAAAGAACACAAGGAATGGACATTAGACCAGTGGAAATCTGTGCTTTGGTCTGATGAATCCAAATTTGAGATCTTTGGTTCCAGCCACCGTGTCTGGTTCCAGCCACCGTGTCTTTGTGCGACGCACAAAAGGTGAATGGATGGACTCTACATGCCTGGTTCCCACCGTGAAGCATGGAGGAGGAGGTGTGATCAGGGCCGGCTCCAGGTTTTTATGGGCCCCAGGCGAAAGAGCCTCAGTGGGCCCCTTTAACACAGACCACGATTCATGATGCACAGATACAGCAGAGAAATATAGGTGTAGTACAATGCCAAATACTTCACTTCTTCTATTACATGAGTGATATCTATTGTAAATTGTACAATAGCTCAAAAACCGCTAAATCCTCACAGCGCACAGAACAGACTGGACAGTACAGTCCTCCATACAATATTATGGGCACCACAGTCTCCCCCTCATCACCCATATAATACCCCATGCAGGATGTCACCCCCCATATAATGCTCCATACAGAATACTGGACCCAAAATAATGCTCCATACAGAATACTGGACCCAATATAATGCTCCATACAGGATACTGGTCCCCATATAATGCTCCATACAGGATACTGGTCCCCATATAATGCTCCATACAAAATATGGAGCTCTCCTCTGCGCTGTACGGCTCAGGAAAGGGCGCTGTGGAAAGACTCCCCATTATCATCATGATTGTCTCCCCATCATCATCATTGCCTCCTTATCATCATCATTGCCTCCCCATCATCATCATGGCCTCCCCATCATCATCATGGCCTCCCCATTATCATCAATGCCTGCCCATCATCATCATCTCCTCCCCATCATCATCTTCTCCCCATCATCAATGCCTGCCCATTATCATCAATGCCTGCCCATTATCATCATCTTCTCCCCATCATCATCAATGCCTCCCCATTATCAGCAATGCCTGCCCATCATCATCTCCTCCCCATCATCATCAATGCCTGCCCATCATCATCTTCTCCCCATCATCAATGCCTGCCCATTATCATCAATGCCTGCCCATTATCATCATCTTCTCCCCATCATCATCAATGCCTGCCCATCATCATCATCTTCTCCCCATCATCATCAATGCCTCCCCATTATCAGCAATGCCTGCCCATCATCATCTTCTCCCCATCATCAATGCCTGCCCATTATCATCAATGCCTGCCCATCATCATCATCTTCTCCCCATCATCATCATCAATGCCTCCCCATTATCAGCAATGCCTGCCCATCATCACACACAGACAGCACCACAGCACACAAGCACTCTCTCACATACATACACACACACATACACACACAAAGCACCGCACTACATACACACAGACACACACAGAGACACACACACACACACACACGTCTTACCTGTCCGGCGTCCCCACGCTCTCTGCTACAGCCGGCCGCTGAATGATGACGTCATTCAGCGGCGCTGCTGTGAGAGGAAAGCGCTGGCGCCCCCCGGAGCCCGGAGCTGCGGCAGCGGAGGCACGGGAGAGGTAAGTATTGTGCCAGCTGATGCCAGGGCCCTGAGCAAGCGGGGGGGCCCAGTGGCGGCGCTGACACCGCTCTCCTCCGCTAATGGGCGCGGGGGTGCCAGACTGCGAGTGGGCCCCCCGCCTGCTCAGGGCCCCGGCACTTGCCCGGGTGTGCCGGGTGCTGACGCCGGCCCTGGGTGTGATGGTGTGGGGGTGCTTTGCTGGTGACACTGTTGGGGATTTATTCAAAATTTAAGGCATACTGAAGCAGCATGGCTACCACAGCATCTTGCAGTGGCATGCTATTCCATCTGGTTTGCGTTTAGTTGGACCATCATTTATTTTTCCACAGGACAATAACCCCAAACACACTTCCAGGCTGTGTAAGGGCTATTTGACCAAGAAGGAGAGTGATGGGGTGCTACGCCAGATGACCTGGCCTCCACAGTCACCAGACCTGAACCCAATCGAGATGGTTTGGGGTGAGCTGGACCGCAGAGTGAAGGCAAAAGGGCTAACAAGTGCTAAGCATCTCTGGGAACTTCTTCAAGATTGTTGGAAGACCATTTCCAGTGACTACCTCTTGAAGCTCATCAAGAGAATGCCAAGAGTGTGCAAAGCAGTCATCAAAGCAAAAGGTAGCTTCTTTGAAGAACCTAGAATATAAGATATATTTTCAGTTGTTTCAGACTTTTTTGTTAAGTATATAATTCCACATGTGTTAATTCAAAGTTTGATGCCTTCAGTGTGAATGTACAATTTTCATAGTCATGAAAATACAGAAAAATCTTTAAATGAGGTTTGTCCAAACTTTTGGTCTGTACTGTATATATATATAGCATATATATTGTGAGACAGTGAGAGTATGGGTGTTGAATGGGGTGTACATTTCACCTAGATACTGTGCTGACTGGTATAAGGGAAATGTATGGCTTTGTAAACCTAGTGGTAGAGAAAGGTCACTACACCTTACATTCATTACACACTTGCAGCTCAGGCCTGAAACTACTCAGGTGTTAATTAGGAGACCAGAAGTAGGTGTCTGCGAACACAGTCAGAGAGCTCGCTTAGTCTGGACAAGGAGTCCAGGCACAAGAAGCAGTCTCCAGGAGTTTGAGCTGTCTCAGTCCGGGTGCTCGATGTACCCCGGACACAGGAGTAGTCTCTGTGAGAATCCATGCGGATAGCTGCTGAATAGGAGGGGAGCTCTCTCAAGTCTGGACGTTGAAGGTGCCTTCAGACACAAGGAGGAGACTCTGTGAAACTCCATGCTGGTAAATGCTGAACATATGTGTTGTTTTGGCCCAGGCTGTTAGAGTCGGGACCCGGATAGATAGAGAAATCTATCTAAGTGTAGTAAGTGGCTAGACAAGCCCAGGTCTTATGTTTATGATTTGTTTTATCTGTTTGCTGTGGACTTTAATAAAGCTGGGTGCGGCCAGCTTTTACCAGAACTGCTGTCTCTGAATGAACTGTTTCTATGCCATTCCGTCTACCCAGACGGTGATCTCAGAGCTATATCCCCTGAAAAGCTTACAATTGGTGGAGAATGCTGGGGCAGCACAGTGGCTGATACAATTGGTGCTGGAATGTGCGTGCAGCACAGTGGCGAGAGACAGCAATAAAGGTGAAGTCTGTTGAAGCAGCAGCAGAAAAAAAAAAAAAAAAAAAAGTGTGTCAGCAAAAGAAACGTCTGTTGGAGCAGTCTTAAAGAGACAGTAGCCCTAATAGAGTTTGCAGAGAAAAAAAAAAAAGTGTCTGCACAGCAGAGCTGAATTTTCTGTGGAAAAGACTGTGGAGTGTGTATGTCTTGAGTGAAGACTGCCGTTGTTGATACAGAGAAGTCTTACAACATGGATGACAGCATGGAGGCGCTGTTTGAACAAATGGTGCAAGTTAATGTGCAACATAAGACTGCCGTGGTTGAGACAGATAAGTCCGGCAGTATGGAGGAGCTCGTTGAGTACCTGGTACAGGCCCAGCAGAGCATGCAACTGCAGTGCCAGCAGCAGCAGCAGGAGAATAACCGGTTGTTGGAGCAGATTGCAGCTCTCAGCACCTCGTCCCAGAGTAATGTTGTGAAGGCACCTGCGTTGTCCGCTGTAAAGAAGGCGGTAAGACGGTCCCTGAAAAAGATGACACCTCGTGATGATGTGGAGGTATATCTCACTAGGTTTGAGAGATTGGCAGAGAAGGAGAATCTGCCCCTATCTGAATGGGCCATGATGGTCGCACCCTATCTGATTGGGGAACCCCAAAGGGCCTATGCTGACCTGGGCGAGCAGGACAGCCAAGACTATGCCAAGCTGAAAGCGGAGATTCTTACCCGGCTGGGTGTTACGGTGACAGCCCGTGCCAGGGGAGTTCATGACTGGAGATGCAGTTGGGAGTCTGCAGTCAGCAAACTTGATTATGGAGTTGAAAAGGTGATAGTGAACCGCTACACCCGAGCATGTCCTCCTGAGGTACAGCCAGAGGTCGGACAAGGAGACCACCAGGACGCCAATCGTCTGGTCAGCCTGATGGAGAAGGCCTTCGCCAGCAAAGACTGTCTCCGTGACCAGCCGTCTGAGAGGTCGTCACTTCAGAGTTCCCGGACGCTGAACTCTCACGGTAAGAGCGTTCCAGCTGTTGGGGACATGGGGTATGCTGATAAGCGGGTTCAGGCCCGAGGGGACATGTGGGTGGAAAAGTGTGATGGACAGGATTGGAGATGTCGTGAAATTGCAGCCAACTGTCCAATAGAGGGGGAGCCTATGTATTGTGATGTTGGCAGATCCCTCTCTCTCTGCGCAGAACCTGTGTGTGTGTCCACCTCAGCCGAAGAGACTGGACCACAGGTGTCCCCGGTGGTTGTAAATGACTGCCCAGCACAGGCCCTCTTGGACTCAGAGAGTCCAGTGACTTCTGTATGTGACAGCCTGATTGATAGGGACTTCATCCCTGTTAAGCACCTGAGTATGGTGTGCATCCATGGAGACACCAAAGTCTACCCAGAGACTGCCGTGGACTTGATCCCCAAACGCGGGGAGGTTTCATGTGAAGTGGGGGGTAGTGAAGAACCTGGTGCACCCCGTCATATTGGGTAATGACTTTCCCCGGTCTAAGGATCTCTGGGGGAAAAATGTTTCTGATGGACAGTGTGATGAAGCTCCTATTGAGGGTGCGCAGTCCCGAGGGCGGAACACAATGCTAGTGGGCCGTTAAACTTATGTGATAATGATGATGATGATGATGATAATGATAATGATGATGATCATGATAGTGATGATGATACTGATCATAATCATGATAATGATATTGATAATAATGATGACTGTGATAGAGATGAAATTCTTTTGCAGGTGATGTTGGGAGACGAGGATGGTGGTTCTCGGGAACCGCGTGTCCCTGACTTACCTGTGTCCTGTGACAATTTTGAGAGTGAGCAGTGGCGAGACCCCTCTCTTAAAACGGCCCAGGAAAATATAAATGTTCTAAATGAGGTTTCCCAAGAGCCTGGCTCTGAGGAGAGGTTACCTCATGTTGCCATAAACACTCACCTGTTGTATAGGGACACTGAAGTCCAGGGAGAGGTCGTGAGCCAGCTCCTAGTACCTGAGCTATATAGAAGTATAGTGCTGGGGTTGTCACATAGTTACATACTTGAGGGACCAGATGGTGAAGTTAATGTTGTGGATGACATGTTAACTATGGTTCCAGATCAGGATGTGGGTGAGAATTAATTGTATGGCCCTGACAGTGAGCAGGATGTGAATGAGAATGAATTATATAGCCCTGACAGTGAGCAGGATGTGAATGAAAATGAAGTGTATAACCCTGAAAGTGAGCCAGATGTGGCTGAGAAAAAGGGGTCAGACAGGGATAGTGGTAGTGATAGTGAATCATCTGATGACCATAAAGCAACCAGTGCAAATGAGGAAGGCATGGTAGCAGAGGAGGTTGAGAGTCCTGAGAAGAAAGCTGATGCTGACCTTACAGCCGGACAGAAGATGGCATCTGAAGATGTTTTACAGTTGGCCGGTTCCCTGGCGAAGACTAAGGTGAAAGGAGGAGAGCTGAGCTTTAAAGGCAGGACTCTGAAACTGAACACAGCACAAGTGGATGCTGTTGAAGATGAGAAGTTATCAATGTATGGTATGGAGCTGCATCATGCCCAGGACTCTGAAGGTAATGCTGCAGAGGTGGAAAAAGCCATGGAAGTGGTGGTCACCAAGCCAGATGCCTCATCAGAAGCTGACGTCTCAAGTGAAGCTGTGAGGAACAAGACTGAAGATATGGGGACTGACTCTGTCCAGGAAAAATAGGAACAGCATCCAATCCAGGTGAAGTATAACAAGTCTTTATTCAGCCACCATAAAATACGACGTTTCGGCCATTTTCAGGCCTTTATCAAGTATACAAAAACAGGCAAAATGGTGTCCTTAAATGGTGTGGAGGAGCCAATCACCATCCAGGAACCGCCCATAATACAAATAGACATATATACAGAATATACAACGATAATCAATTTAAAACAGTGATCAAAGCTCAGAATAGTGACATCATAGAAAAATACAGCAATGTTATAATTGTGCATATAATATGCCATAGATTACTCCATATAAACAATATCACCATTTAGTCTGCCAATCGATGATCTGTTACTGCACACTCCCATTCTGGTGCTGCACCAATCATGTACTCACTAGCAGCAGCGTCCTCCATATCCAATCAGTGTCAGTTCAGCAGCGCTTAGTCAGAGCACTTATCCAATAGCCCACAGGATAACAAATCGGGAGGCACACCTAACTCACTCCCCACTGTGTGATAAACAAAGGCACATGTTCAGAAGTCATCATAGCAAACGCCCAGTGGATCATGTGAACACCAGCGTCATCAGACACCCAGTCACATGATCACAAGCATCATCCGAGGTCTAATCACATGATAGTACCATCATAAGTCTCTATTCCAGGCTGAAAACACTAAAATAGCGCGCGATCACCGGCATCATCCGACATCTGAAAAAAGAACACGCATGCACAATAAACTCTATCATTATTTATACTACTCCAGATATGTCATCAGGAAACCTGCAGGTCACATGACCGTCAGTATTGGCATAATGTAAACAAGAGACCGCACATGCGGATCTATATAGAATGGAAGATTAACAATATAGCAGCCGCCTAAAGAAATATATATAATATCTACAAAATAAATGATGTCATCAGGAACTATTAAGTCACCACTTGCTTCGATAACTCCAGATAATAATCCTACGAAAACAACAAACATAAGTAAAATATATATCTAAAAACAAACACAGAATATAGATGCAAAAATTACCTAGCACAAATATGCAAATTATATTCGATATTCAACCCCTTTGGTTGCAATGTCTCCAAAACGGAGATCCACCGGAGTTCTTTCTGTTTAAGCAACTTAATCCTGTCGCCACCTCTCCTAAGGGGTGGAACCCCGTCAATAACTCTAAATCTCAGCTGACTGACCAAGTGTCCACATTCTACAAAGTGCTTAGATACCGGCAGTTCCATCATCTTCGTCCTGATAGTACTTTTGTGTTTACTTATCCTAGCCTTAACTTCCATCGTTGTCTCGCCTATATACATGAGTCCACACGGACACACGAGCATATAGATTACAAAGCTAGATGTACAAGAGTACCGTTCCTGGATCCGAAAGCGTTGACCCGTGCGTGAGTGGCCAAAACTGTCACCCTTGATCATATTGCCACAGCATGCACAATTCAAACATGGAAAATTTCCATTTTTTGGAGGGCCCAAAGTTAACTGTCTGGATATTTTGGAGGATCCAATGTCAGATTTGACCAACTTATCTTTCAAATTACGCCCTCGCCTATAAGAAAGCAATGGCTTGTGCGCAAATTCAACTACATCCGGTAAACCTCTATGTAATAGACCCCAATGCTTATTCAAGATATTCCCTATTTTACCACTAACAGGGCAATAGGTAGAAACAAAAGGGACTCTTTTAGGGGAAATCTTAATACGTTTGTTTCTCACATCTTCCAATGTTGTCTTCAAGGCTTTCTCCTTGAATTTTCTAAGATCCTTCTCAGGATACCCCCTTCTGATGAACTTCTCACACATCTGATCAAGCCTCCTGTCCAATACAGTCTCGTCCTTTACTATCCTACGTACTCTCAGCATCTGACTCCAAGGCAGAGACTCTATCATTTTCCTTGGATGATTACTATCAAAAACAAGGAGACTATTCCTGTCTGTGTCCTTTATAAACAAATCAGTGCATAACAATCCACTGTGCTTGTACACTAAAGTATCCAAAATTGAATCTGGTCAAAGGAGTGTGTCATTGTGAACTTCAGCTCGGGAAATATCATGTTAAGATGACTATGGAAAGATACCAGATCATTCATGTTCCCCTCCCAAACACAAAAGATTCATCAATGTAGCGCCACCAGGCTCTGACATGGCGCCAGTGGATGGAATTGTACACATGCTGGTCCTCGAATACCGCCATGTAGATGTTTGCATAAGTGGGCGCCACATTGGACCCCATGGCGGTACCACGCAACTGCAGGAAAAATTCATCCCCAAAAAGAAAAAATTCTTCTTGAGGACAAACTCCAACAGTGCCAGGACCAGCTGTGTACCACCTGGGGCCATGTCAGAGCCCGCCAGCGCCACACCAACAGCCTCCAAACCACGTTCATGTTTAATGGAGGTGTACAGTGATACAACATCAAACGAAACGAGAATAGTATCCTCTGTGATGTCCAGACCCTCAATCTTACTCAGAAAATGGTTAGTATCCATGATATAAGATTTGGCCTCAATAGCAAAATGACGTAACACTTTATCTAGAAAAATGGATACCTTACCACATAGAGAGCCCCGCCCAGACACAATTGGGCGTCCAGGGGGATCCATCAGATTTTTATGGATTTTAGGCAGGGTGTACATAATAGGTGTCACTGGAAACTCCACCAAAAGAAAATCAGAGAGTTTTTGGTCTATCAAACCATTAGATAATGCCTCATTGATCAGTATTCTCAATTCACTTTGAAAACAAGGTGTGGGATCTTTAGACAACTTAGCATAAACTGCCGTGTCCAACAATTGACCACAAATCTCAGCCCTATATTTATGGGTAAGTAAACACAAAAGTACTATCAGGACGAAGATGATGGAACTGCCGGTATCTAAGCACTTTGTAGAATGTGGACACTTGGTCAGTCAGCTGAGATTTAGAGTTATTGACGGGGTTCCATCCCTTAGGAGAGGTGGCGACAGGATTAAGTTGCTTAAACAGAAAGAACTCCGGTGGATCTCCGTTTTGGAGACATTGCAACCAAAGGGGTTGAATATCGAATATAATTTGCATATTTGTGCTAGGTAATTTTTGCATCTATATTCTGTGTTTGTTTTTAGATATATATTTTACTTATGTTTGTTGTTTTCGTAGGATTATTATCTGGAGTTATCGAAGCAAGTGGTGACTTAATAGTTCCTGATGACATCATTTATTTTGTAGATATTATATATATTTCTTTAGGCGGCTGCTATATTGTTAATCTTCCATTCTATATAGATCCGCATGTGCGGTCTCTTGTTTACATTATGCCAATACTGACGGTCATGTGACCTGCAGGTTTCCTGATGACATATCTGGAGTAGTATAAATAATGATAGAGTTTATTGTGCATGCGTGTTCTTTTTTCAGATGTCGGATGATGCCGGTGATCGTGCGCTATTTTAGTGTTTTCAGCCTGGAATAGAGACTTATGATGGTACTATCATGTGATTAGACCTCGGATGATGCTTGCGATCATGTGACTGGGTGTCTGATGACGCTGGTGTTCACATGATCCACTGGGCGTTTGCTATGATGACTTCTGAACATGTGCCTTTGTTTATCACACAGTGGGGAGTGAGTTAGGTGTGCCTCCCGATTTGTTATCCTGTGGGCTATTGGATAAGTGCTCTGACTAAGCGCTGCTGAACTGACACTGATTGGATATGGAGGACGCTGCTGCTAGTGAGTACATGATTGGTGCAGCACCAGAATGGGAGTGTGCAGTAACAGATCATCGATTGGCAGACTAAATGGTGATATTGTTTATATGGAGTAATCTATGGCATATTATATGCACAATTATAACATTGCTGTATTTTTCTATGATGTCACTATTCTGAGCTTTGATCACTGTTTTAAATTGATTATCGTTGTATATTCTGTATATATGTCTATTTGTATTATGGGCGGTTCCTGGATGGTGATTGGCTCCTCCACACCATTTAAGGACACCATTTTGCCTGTTTTTGTATACTTGATAAAGGCCTGAAAATGGCCGAAACGTCGTATTTTATGGTGGCTGAATAAAGACTTGTTATACTTCACCTGGATTGGATGCTGTTCCTATTTTTTCGTTGGACTGTTGTTCATTTGGATCCTTGAACGCCTGAACGTGCATCCGTGCTAACTCCCGAGTGCTGTCAGCTGCTTGAATACTTGTGACGTTGTCCAGGAATCTGTTTCTGCCGAAGACAGCGGCGTGGACAGGTTACGGTCCGGATCAGTAGCTGCAACTCGTGAAGCTCAGGCTGGAAGTTCGGCGCCCGGAGCCCCAGCAGTGTTCCCGAGTGATACCAAGGATCTGGATAAATCACAAGATGAGATTTTGAGACATCAGGCTGGCATTGGTGAGCTCAAGCGCACTTTCATGGAGTCTACATCGGAGCCACGTCCCAACAAATGGGAAAAGCGGTGTGTCACTCCGTTGCCGCTGCAGACACACGGGAGCTCAGATGGGATGCAGAACGTGGTGGAAGAGAAGAATCCGGCGGGTTCTGAGTATAGAGATGCAGCTATCAAGGAGAACTTGAGAGCTGGAATAAATGGAGATATTGGAGACCATAATGATGTGACTGAAGAGGTAGAATGTAAGACTGACGGTAGGGCTTCTGAGCATGTTCTACCAGAAGAGCCTGAAGAAGGGGCCGAAGACATAAAGGACGTCCAACAGGTACCAGATGAATTGATTACTTCTCAGAAAAAACTCCAAACTGTGATGGAGTGTGATGAAAGCCATGAGCATCTTCGTGAGAAAGTCAATGAAGTAAAAGGAAGAATACAGGGAATATCTTCGTTACAAGAGCAAATGCTGCTCAATAAGTCTAAGGCTCTATATAAGAATGCTGTTGTCACGATAGAACATTACAATTCAGCTGGAGACTTAGCGGATGAATTATGTGTACTGCAAAAGAAAAACGATCTGCTCCTTCTACAGTCCCAATCATTTGAACAGAGTAGCTTAAAATGGTCAGAGACCATGGCAGAGGAGCTTAAGGTCTGTGAAATAGACTTTATGAGTCAACCGATATTCAAGAAAATAGATGTGCTAAAGAGGGTTCAAGGGGAACTAGAGAAAAGTAAAAAACCCCCTATACCTTCTGTGATAGTTGGTGACACATGGTCAGTGCACCAAGGACAGGAGGTACGTGAGTTTCTGAGGAAGAGTCAGCAGAAGTGTTCTGATGTGCCGGGTCGTACTTCTCTGGCCAGGCACTATATCGAAACTGAGCCCGGCCCTAAGGTCAAGATGAAACCGTGCAGGATACCCGAGGCCGGCAGAGAGCATAGGCCTGGGAGGGTACAGGGTAGTGCGGATGCTTCAGATGAAGAGAAAGCTGATGTTGGCTATGGCTCAGGTGAAGATACAGATGACAGTAGTGAAGATGAAGCTGATGAGGGCCATGACTGGTCCAGAGTTCACTGTCTCTTTTGGATTGTTGACCAGCCCTCCGGTCTGGATGACCAGCCCTCCGGTCTGGAGAAGAGGGGGGGGATATGTGAGACAGTGAGAGTATGGGTGTTGAATGGGGTGTACATTTCACCTAGATACTGTGCTGACTGGTATAAGGGAAATGTATGGCTTTGTAAACCTAGTGGTAGAGAAAGGTCACTACACCTTACATTCATTACACACTTGCAGCTCAGGCCTGAAACTACTCAGGTGTTAATTAGGAGACCAGAAGTAGGTGTCTGCGAACACAGTCAGAGAGCTCGCTTAGTCTGGACAAGGAGTCCAGGCACAAGAAGCAGTCTCCAGGAGTTTGAGCTGTCTCAGTCTGGGTGCTCGATGTACCCCAGACACAGGAGTAGTCTCTGTGAGAATCCATGCGGATAGCTGCTGAATAGGAGGGGAGCTCTCTCAAGTCTGGACGTTGAAGGTGCCTTCAGACACAAGGAGGAGACTCTGTGAAACTCCATGCTGGTAAATGCTGAACATATGTGTTGTTTTGGCCCAGGCTGTTAGAGTCGGGACCCGGATAGATAGGGAAATCTATCTAAGTGTATTAAGTGGCTAGACAAGCCCAGGTCTTATGTTTATGATTTGTTTTATCTGTTTGCTGTGGACTTTAATAAAGCTGGTTGCGGCCAGTTTTTACCAGAACTGCTGTCTCTGAATGAACTGTTTCTATGCCATTCCGTCTACCCGGACGGCGATCTCAGAGCTATATCCCCTGAAAAGCTTACAATATATATATATATATATATATATATATACATATATATGTATATGTATATATATATATATATATATATATATATATATATATATATGCAGCTCTGGCAAAAATTAAGAGACCACTGCAAAATTTTCAGTTTGTCAGATTTTTCTCTTTATAGGTATATTTTTGAGTAAAATGTAATTTGCTCTTTTATTCTATAAACTACTGACAACATGTCTCCCAATTTCCAAGCAATACATTTTGTATTTGTCAGAGAATGAGAAATGGTCAAAATAAAAAAGTGCAGTGCTTGCAGACCTCAAATAATGCTAAGAAAACAAGTTCATAATTATTTAGAAGCAACAATACTAATGCTTTAACTCGGGAAGAGTTCAGAAATCAATATTTTGTGGAATAACCATGATTTTTAATCACAGCTTTTCATGCATCTTGGCATGCTTTCCACCAGTCTTTCACACTGCATTTGGGTGACCTTATGCCAGTCCTGGTGCAAAAATTTAAGCAGTTCTTCTTTGTTTGATGGCTTGTGACTATCCATCTTCCTGTTGATTACATTCCAGAGGTTTTCAATGAGGTTCAGGTCTGGGGATTGGGCTGGCCATGACAGGGATTTGATGTGGTGGTCCTTCATCCACACATTGATTGACCTAGCTGTGTGGCATGGCGCATTGTCCTGCTGAAAAAACAGTCCTCAGAGTTGGGGAACATTGACTGAGCAGAAGGAATGAACTGTATGAATAACCTTGTATGCGGCTTGATTCATTCGTCCTTCTCAAAAAGTAACCTGCCCGATTCCAGCCTTGTTGAAGCTTCCCCAGATCATCACCCATCCTCCACCAGACACTGTGGCTTGTACACTGGCGGACACAGTGAGAAAAGGGCCCCTGTGCAAGCACAATACATGGGCCCTTTGCAGCCCAAGATCTCCTACAAATGCAAAATTGCACCTGCTTTGGAGGTATAACTGGGCCCCCTCACCTCTTGGGCCCCTGTGCAACTGCACAGGTTGCAACAATGATATGTCCACCCCTGGGCTTGTACGCCTCTCCAGGTCTCCGTCTAACCATTAGACGATGAGGTGTTGGGCAAAGCTGAAAATTAGACTCATCAGAGAAGATTACCTTACTCCAGTCCTCTATGGTCCAATCCTTAAAGTCTTTGACAAACTTCAGCCTGGCTCTCCTTTGCTTCTCATTGATGAAAGGCTTTTTTCTAGCTTTACATGACTTGTGCCCTGCCTCTAGGAGCCTGTTATAACTGTTGTTGCCTTGCACTTCACCGCAGCTGCCATTTGCCATTCCTTTTGTAGGTCACTTGCTGTCATCCTGTGATTGCTGAGTGACACTTGAATAAGATGACGGTCATCTCGGTCAGTGGAGAGTCGTTTTCGCCCTCTGCCGGTCTGTAGCTTTGTTGTCCCCAATGTCTGCTGCTTGACCTTGTTGTAATGGGCTGCCGTCTTGGAAATTTTAAGCATGGAGGCAACATGATGCTCACTGTATCCCTCTGCTAGTAAAGCCAGAATTGAGCCCTTCTTTTCCTCACTCAAGACTTTTCTTTTCAACTCCTTTGGCATGGTTAAAAGTTATTTTTTCATTCCTATTACTTTTGGGATATTACTAGCACTTGTTTTGCCATCCAGCTTGTCATATTGCAAGAGGATTGTGAACACCACAGCAGTGTTTTTTATACTTTCCTTCATTAAATAAGATTTGGTTCAGGTGATCATCTAATCAGAGGCACAATTGACACTGGAATGGAATGGCTGTCGGACATGTAGAGAAGCTGATTTTTATAAAACTGTGCAGTGGTCTCTTAATTTTTGCCAGAGCATATTTTACATTAGTTATACTGCAGAAAAAAAAAGCATTTTTATGTGACAATACAAAAATTATAAAAAAAAAATGATTTTTTTTCTGGGTCACTGTGGTACATACAATAAGCTGACCTTCCCTGTCTCCTGCAGCTTATTTTTCAGATTTGCTGTGTAAAGTCATTACATTGTTGCTAAGGAGCGGGTGATTTAATGACAGATGACGGCTGTATTGTATTGCTGGAGGTTTAGATAAGTGAGGATAGTAATATACACACTCTTGTTTTGGAGGGAATGGGTTATACCCTATCACTTCCCGATTACATTAATAATATACATTATCTGACATGTAAAGGGATAATATGGTTCAATAAAAAATGTTCCAGATGAAAATGGACTTTTCACCAAGTTTTTCATGCTGAGCTGAGCGACCAATGTAATATTGGATCCAGATACAGATCAAAATAAAACATTTTTTTTTGTAATTTCACCTCTCCTTTGTGGATATATTATCAATCAAAATATTTGGCATCTAATAACGTAACTTTAGCTAAAGCAAATCTGTCATCAGGATTTTGCTAAATAAACTACAGACTATCAGTTTGGCGCTGTTACACTGATTAAAATGATAGCTGGGCTGAAGAAATCTGTCTTGTGGTTCTTATTTAATCTATTTAATTAAATTTTGAGTTAATGAAATGCTCATGCTTTGGAATGGGACTGTGGGTGGCTCTTTTTTTGGTGTTCTGGCCTAATTGTCATTATTGTGGCTTAATGACAGTTCACTGAACCTTTATTTTACTGAGCCTAAGTGAGATGATTTGGAAAATGCCATCAGTCAATTGGCTGTCACCCAAGACTTCTTAAGTAAAAAGTGTACATTTTTTCATTACATGGTATTTAATTCCTATCATGACAATTTATATAAGTTATGTAATTAAAGAAACTTTGGATGGGTATATCTGTACCGGCAGCTAGGGAAGTTGTAAGGAAAAAGAAAAAAATCTACATCACTAAAAAATAACAATATTTTTCTTCCATAGATCTTCATCTAATTAAAGATATTATATACAGGAGGAGTTCGCCTCAGACTTACATCATTATGTATTAGATATTATTTCTTAAATTGAGTAATATTTTCATTTATGGGATAAATACATTTAAATGGTGCTGTATGTGAGAGATGGAGTAGAAGTTATATTAGCATTATTTTACTGTTTCTCCTTTTCTGTGAAGTTACTAATGTTGTAATAACAGAATGAACTAATCTTGCCATCCAAAAAGAATTGTTTGCATTATATATATATATATATATATATATATATTAGCCTGTAGCCATACAACAGGAACTAAATCATTGCACTGTCTTCATCCTGGCGTTCAGCGTGATGTGTTTCCTTTGAACTACACAATAAATATGGTAACAAAAACATCAAACAGAAAATATAATGCTAATAGAAAGAAAAACAATTCTAAAATAAAACACAAGTAAACATATTATTTTCTACATTTTGTGTAATAAATCTCACATAACTCATAGTAATAAATTATTTAATTCATTATTGGTTAACAGCAACACAGCAGGGTGGTGTATTACTTGTGAAAAATTGTCTAATGTGGGTCTCAATTGGGTCAAAGTTTCTAAACTCTTCCGGATCTGTCTCAAATTAGAAAACAAAAGTCCGTTTTATTATTCCTGAGACCCAAAGTAACCCAGTTATAAAAGAAAGGTCCTTTCATGCTAATTCTTGATAACCCTATAATATTGGTTGACAGGTCAATCTAGTGTAGTCTCACCTTATAAAATGTTTTGCATTTTGGTTAATATTATACTCAAACTGTGATGTTGTATGAAACTACGGTATATTGTTTTATTACTTTCTAGTTTCTACACCTTTTAGTATGGTCAACCCCTAGCACAGTAGGAACAGGCTAGGGCTGCTACTGCCATAAGGTGGGATGAGCAACTCACTTCAGGTGGCGGTCTGATGCTTCTCTCAAAGGACGCCATTTTGCTGCCTCCAAGGAGTTGTTAAACTGACAGCCGATTCCCTGCTTTTTGTTTTGAATCATATTTGTGTCTTTCTGTTCCAAATATAATTGAAGATAATATTGCTGCCACTGTAAGGGTATAGGCATCATACAGCAGAGTGATTAGATCACCTCATCACACTGCTGTCGTCACTGCTGCGCCACAACAAAAAAGTGGGCTTTTTTGTTGTTGGGCAGCATGGAGGAGACACTGAACCTATGTGGAGGGTTGAGTTTGGGGGGAAGAGTGGGAAGACAGCATGGAGATAGGGAGAGCATGAAAAGGAATAGTGTGAGGAGACATTATAAAGAGGGTGCAGCATTGGAATACTTTGAAGATGGGAACAATGCTGAGGGAGCAGCTTTGAGGCCACTGAGGAGAATAAGTGTGGAGATAGTGACAGCATGAGTGGAAACAGTTGAGGAGAGACAGTGTGAAGAAGGGACAGTATGGAGGCCATAGTTAATAAGTGGGGATAGTGTAGTGGTTATACTTTATAAAGGAGGATCGTGTGGCAGTTAATGTTCATAAGAGGACAGGGTGGAGGTTATAGTTTATATTTTGGACCTGAGTGGCAGTTATAGGTTGAAAGGGGGATGGTGTAGTACCATAGTTCTTAAGGAGGGACGGTGTGGTAGTTATAGTTCACAAGGGAGAGAGTGTAGTGGTTATAGATTATACTGGGGACCGTGTGATAGTTACAGTTCATAAGGGCGGATGGTGTAGTTGTTACACCTCATGAGGTAGGATAATATGGAAGTTGTAGTTTTTTTTCCCCAAAGGATGAACACAATGAAAGCAATTACCAAGGACAGAGTTAAGTTTATTTACTGCTGGTTTATCTTACTCTGCAAGCAGACTCCATTTCAATTTTTGCCTCAGGCAGCAGTAAAGCCAGAATCGGCCTTGGAGTTGGCTAACATTGTCTCAGCACTGATTCCACAGCCTATATTAGATGTTGACCCAATATGTGTTCCTGGTTGACATTCTGCAGGAGGAAGGGAATCAGTCAAAATAGGCTTTGATTTTGTGCCCTTTGCTTGACTTGGTGGTGGACATGGTGACATTTGTTTTGGGCCATAAAGTCTATAGACTATGCTTAGGTATGTTCAGTATAAGTTTTGTAACTCTGCTAGGTGTTTGCATAGTAATTACACAAAAGACAGTAAAGGTACTGTCACACACAGCTGCGTCGCTAACGAGATCGCTAATGTGTCACCGATTTTATGACGCAGTTAGCGATCTCGTTAGCGACGCAGCTGTGTGTGACATGTAGCAGCGATGTGGCCCCTGCTGCGATGTCGTTGATCGCTTATGAACGTTCTGAGCCGTTTTTTGGTCGTTGGTGTCCCGCTGGTGAGCCTGAATCGCTGAGTAAAACACCCTTTATGAACGACTTCACCAGCGTCGCAGGTGGGACTAGGTTTTCCCAACGACCGCAGAGGTCGTTATACAGATCGCTGATGAGTTGTGTTTGGAATCTAACTAGCGATCACATAGCGATCGCACCAGCGATCTCGCCAGGTCGTGTCGCTATCATGACCACTGGTGCGATCGCTAAGTGTGACAGTGCCTTTAGACGAGTCAGCCAACAATGGGCATACTAGTGAGTGGAAATAGGCAGAGGGGGAATGAATGAAGCCCAGGCTGAAGTGAAGCAACAGTACACTAGCATGTGAGTATGAAAGAAAGTAAAATAGGTCCTGGAAATGTAAGCTTTAGTGCTCATACCCATCACTGTGAAAAAAAGGTCCAATATCAGTCCAGAAAAGTGAGACGAGTATCATGCAAGTGTCATGTGTGTACAATGTGATTTTTTTTCCACAAAACATCCGTATTACATGCAATCCGTATACAATGCATTTTTCGCATAAGTTTTCAATTCCAAATCATCCAGTTATTGTAGGGCATTTTAGATTGCTAGACCTATATAAATATTTTTTAGACCTATATAACACATTTTGCAAGATGTGTGAATCTGAGCACATCCATATATTCTTGAGGATATACTTCACAGAATTGTATACTATTGGCGCTGCCAACAACAACCTATGGCAGGCAGAAATTTGTCTTTGTGTGCATCATCACCCAAATTTATGGCCTACTTGCAAATATCTATTAGCTTCTACTGGAGGAGCTTTGGCCAAGATTGACTTTTCAAAATACCTGCTTTTGCCTGCTGCTTACCCTGAGGTCATTTTTTTTTTTAATATAAAATATACTTAACATTTATCTTGTAAAATTATACAAATAGCATATGTCTGCTTTTGATCACTAATTTTGCCCTCAAAATACAGAATCTACTGGCTTCATGTAATGTTGGCCATTTTAAAACAATCTTAACTTTGTATTAATTTCTACTTTGTTGTACTTTTTAAGTTTCTTGCCATGAGAGAGTCGTATGCTGCCCTCTATTTAAAATTCCTTCTTGGAGGAACAACAATCTCCAATATAGTGAAGCATACAAATATGGGATCGTTTAAATGAGAAAATGATGCTGGAGCCAACTTCTGAAGACTGGGAACGTATCTCAAGGAGGATGTACAGTGAAGAAAATAATTATTTGATCCCTTGCTGATTTTGTAAGTTTACCCACTGACAAAGACATGAAGAGTCTATAATTTTAAGGGTAGGTTAATTTTAACATTGAGAGATAGAATATCAAAATAAAATCCAGAAAATCACATTGTATAAATTATATAAATTTATTTGCATTTTGCAGTGAGAAATAAGTATTTGATTCCTCTGGAAACAAGGCTTAATACTTGGTGGCAAAACCCTTGTTGGCAAGCACAGCAGTCAGACGTTTTTTGTAGTTGACGATGAGTTTTGTGCATATCAGGAGGAATTTCAGTCCACTCCTCTTTGCAGATCATCTCTAAATCATTAAGATTTTAAGGCTGTCGCTTGGCAACTCGGAGCTTCAACTCTGTCCATAAGTTTTCTATGGGATTAAGGTCTGGAGACTGGCTAGGTCACTCCATGACCATGACCTTAATGTGCTTCTTTTTTAGCCACTCATTTGTTGCCTTGGCTGTATGTTTTGGGTCATTGTCTTGCTGGAAGACACAGCCACGACCCATTTTTAATGTCCTGGCGGAGGGAAGGAGGTTGTCACTCAGGCTTTTACGGTACATGGCTCCATCCATTTTCCCATTGATGCGGTGAAGTAGTCCTGTGCCCTTAGCAGAGAAACACCCCCAAAACATGATGTTTCCACCCCCATGCTTGACAGTGGGGACAGTCTTCTTTGGGTTTTATGCAGCATTTCTCTTCGTCCAAGCACGGCGAGTTGAGTTAATGCCAAAGAGATCAATTTTTGTCTCATCTGACAACAGCACCTTCTCCCAATCACTCACAGAATCATCCAGGTGTTCATTGGCAAACTTCATACGGGCTTGCATATTTGCCTTCTTGAGCAGGGGGACCTTGTGGGTACCTGCAGGATTTTAAACCTTTACAACGTAATGTGTTACGTAACTGTGGTCCCAGCTGTTTTGAGATCATTAACAAGTTCCCCCATGTAGTTTTAGGCTGATCTCTCACCTTCTTCATGATCAAGGATACCCCACAAGGTGAGATTTTGCATGGTGCCCCAGATCGATGCCGATTGACAGTTATTTTGTATTTCTTCCATTTTCTTACTATTGCACCAACAGTTGTCTCCTTCTTACTCTTACGTATGGTTTTGTAGCCCATTCTAGCTTTGTGCAGGTCAATGATCTTGTCCCTGCAATCCTTAGAAAGCTCTTTGGTCTTGCCAATATTGTAGAGGTTAGAGTCTGACTGACTAATTGAGTCTGTGGACAGGAGTCTTTTATAAAGGTGACTATGTAAGACAGTTGTCTTTAATGCAGGTAACGAGTTGATTAGGAGCGTCTAACTGGTCTGTAGGAGCCAAAACTCTTAAAGGTTGGTAGGGGATCAAATGCTTATTTCTGACTGCAAAATGCAAATAAATTTATATAATTTATACAATGTGATTTTCTGGATTTTATTTTTGATATTTTATCTCTCAATGTTAAAATTAACCTACCAATTAAATAGAATTAATGACATTCGTAGGATGGAATATATGACGTGTCCCTTGGCAGCAAGAGTGGATGGTTTTGACTCCATCTGGGCCTCGTGGAACTACTTCTGGGCTCAGAGAAATGGTTAGACCAGTTTTTATTAATATTTGTTCACCTTATATAATCCTGTATCCCTCCCCTTCCCTACCTTGATTTGTGTGTTTTGTCTTTATGTTTGTCTACACGAGGTTCGTCCTTTTTTTATTCAGGTCATTTTGCATTTGTTTTTTTTGTTTATTATAGGATGATCTTGGTAAGGCTATGATATGGGTATATGGGTGCCTAGTTTGGCTGGGCATAGTTGGTACTCAATGCTCCTTTGTATAATTTACTTATGGGTTATCCTATATAATATAGCGTTTCTCCCTCTACTGTTTCTCACAATACCATATGTTTTTATATTTCTTTGTCTGTCTGGACCCACATCTATTTGTTAAAAAATGTGTAAAACTTTGATAAAAATTTACAGTTTAAAAAAAAAAATAACCCACCCTTAATATTATAAACTGTTCATGTCTTTGAGCAAACTTACAAAATCAGCAACGGATCAAATAATTATTTCCTTCAATGTATATTAGGTGTCAGTTTCCTAATTGTTTGGGTGCTTTAGATGGCAAACAAATCCGGGTCAATTCAGCACACTACTAGGTCCTGGTTGTCCAAAGACAGACAAAAGGAGAGCATATGCTAACAGTAGGGTTGGGAAAAATTTTCAAAACACAGTGTTGCTTTTTTCAAAAGCCGTAATGAAAGGAGGAATTTTTTGGCGCTTCAGTTTACTATGTTGCAAAGATTTTAAAGAATCTGTTTCACTGGGTTTTTGCTAATTTTTTCATGATTTTTTCATTAACAATCATAAAGTGTTAGCAGCACCTCAGCATGGAGATCTCATCTCCTGAGATCTTGGAGCTGAGATTTCCATCTGCACATGCCGCGGCAGCCATTTTCCAGAGTCCACCACACAGTAAACCATGTCAGTGCGGGGGCTCTGGGCTTTCACAAAATGTCGGCACAGCCCCGCACCACCGAACACCCGCAGCGGCGCACATCGGAACACCCCCTCATCCCAGCCTGCAGCCTGCAGCAACGTTCCATTCTTGCCTCCCTGGAACCCTGCTCCACTGCAGCCACCACCCCCGGTAAGCAATAACACGCATGTGTAGAGCCCAGCTGCGCTTGGAATCTCATTTCCCAGAGGGATGCACCGAAGGTAATGACCACTAGAGGACCCAATATGCATACACACATCTTCACCAATCCCTAGAGCCACCGAGGGAGCCTTTTTAGTGTATATAAGGATGGTGAAGCCACAGGAAGCTAGTTAGTCTGAGGGCTGCAGTCAGTAGTCACCTCAGAGAGCTCACAGATTAGTTCTCTCAGGGAAGAGAGAGGACATCTGTTGTTGAAAGAACCAGAAATCTGCAGCTCTGAGCTTAGTTCAACGTGTGGAGGCTAGTACAAGTGGAAAGATAGCCACTCCAGCCTAGTCAGAACTGAGTCAACCGAGTGCAGTTCAGTGAACAAGCGTGCCGACTCTTTGAGAGCGGTGAAGAAAGGAAAGAAGCAGTCCACCATCTGCTAGCGTGTGCTTATGTGAGGGTCGAGTAGGACGAAAGGCGAGTGGATAAGAAGAGAGTGACAGAGGTGGAAACAGCATTGATAGCTTACCTCTACTCTGATTAACCGGACACCGGGTCCGAGCTTGCTGGATCCTTCACGACTAGTAGGAGATACCGGAGACCCTGCGGGACTACAAGTTGCAGGAGCCCATAGGTGTTGATACGTGGCTGGGTTAGGAAGACAGGAGTCTGGCAGGAACAGCCATTAGAGACTGTGTTCTTCCAATAGAAAGCCCTATACAAAATCAGCCGGGTGTAAAGTTGAAGACAGAGTTAGACCTCGTTTCATACAGGTCAGAGACTCACATTACAGGAGAGAGGAGGCCCTACACCTACTCAGTGGGAAGAACTGGACGTACATCCTTCACCCTGCCAGCACCCCGGGATGTGCCTGCCATCCCATCAGTAAAGGTACAGAAAGAGACTTTTGTGTGTGTCTACCTTATTACTCCCGCTGCTGAACTCCCCTCCTCCATCCTGCACCCTTATACTCCGTTTACCCTGAAGGACCCTAGCCTTGCCTGTGGAAGGCTTAACACCTTGCTGCCCAACACCAACCCTTCAGCGGATCTGCATTGCAGCGCTGGTCACCCTGACCAGGTACCACAGGTGGCATCACGAACATTTCTACAAACCTTTAATCCCCTGTAAATATCCCCCTTTTCAGTGAGCGCACAGGGCCACGGACCGAGCTGTGTCGCCGTGACATCCCCATAGAAGTGAACGGGCTCGGTGCCGAGTACCCCACAGGCCCTGGCGTGCAACTCACATGTATTATAAGAAGCACCACCATTTTATTAAAAAAGTTTTTTTACTATTTTTCTCCTCAAAATTTGGGGTGAGTCTTATAATCCATATGAAAAAAAATGTTTCAGCTCACCCCTTAGCATCCTCCGGATAGCAGAAACCACACCGTCGCACGGAGCCGCCCTGGCCTGGCGGATACAAGTCCAAACACACAGTAATCTCCAGCGATCTCAGGCAGGAAGGTAGTTATAAAAAATATTCCTTTATTTCTTTTCGTTAAAAGAGCATATTACAGGTAGTGGATACCCAGTGGATGGTAAAAAATCAGACGTGTTTCAACTCAATGGAGTCTTAATCATGGTGTGTTTGGACGTCTTATAATCAAGTGCGTCTTAAAATCCGTAAAATACGGTAGCTCAAAAATTGGAAAATTCATATAAATATAGTGTACATAGCAGTAATATGAAATCATAAATGTATAATCCATAGCATAATATATAGTGTTACTATTAGACTAGCAAATCAAATTAGCAAACCGTACCTATTCACACCATTGAAGGAGGCTATGCAATGTAAACACTTTAAATCTAAAAAATATCAATTTCTATTAATGAATACACATGATAACAAAAGATTTCAAAAACGCAACGATGACTCACAATGGGGGGGGGGTAGGTCTGACAAAAATGCCCATGAAGGCCAGCCAAATAATGGAAAAAAATATATATAACAAGGTAAATACAATAAATATTATGAAATAAGCCCAGTGCAAACTCTCAGCAAATTGACAGAATACCAGTAAGAAAGGCAAGGCCCAAAAGAAAGGTATGTGCTGCTGCTAGAGATGTATATCTCTGAATTACATATAGGCAGTGGCAAAATATAAGGTGCAAAGTGCATAAGGGTAGCCAACATATAACTCTAGGTAAAGTGATGGTGCATGCAGGAGAGATGAAGCACGGCAGTAGGGAATAAGAGATTATGTTACATTACCTCTAGTATAAAGTGCAAGGCACAGGCCAAGGGTTTGTTAGGAGTTCCCCAACCCAGACGCGCGCTTCGACAACACTTCCTCAGGGGGTCGTGTCAGGGAGGGGGATTCCAGACGTTATAAGGAGATGGAATCCAATCAGAGTGTCACCAGTCTAGTCACATGATATGGGGCCCAGCTGATGTAATCACAGCTGAGCAATACAAGAGGCTAGTTTTGCCATACAGTAGGTGTCTTGTCATCACCAAGAAAGGCTTTTATATGAAGTGTTAAATACATTTCAGTAAGCATGTTCAATCATTTTTCCTGCGTTATTTCTCATTATTAGACATAACTTTATTTATGGACATCTATGGTTTGATTTCTTTGCCTGTGTGGATTGGCTGGATTGTTTCCAACTAGCGATGGGCGAGTAGCATCGTTGCTCGGGTCTCTCCGAGCATGCTCGGGTGTTCTTCGAATATTTTGGCGTGCTCTGAGATTTAGATTTCGTCGCCTCAGCTGCATAATTTGCGGCTGCTAGACAAGCTGAATACATGTTGGAATTCCCTAACAAACAGGCATTCCACATATGCAATTAGGCTGTCTAGCAGTCGCAAATCATACAGCAGAGACAACGAAAACTAAATCTCCGAGCACGCCAAAATACTCGTAGACCACCCAAGCATGCTCAGGGAAACCCGAGCAACGAGTATACTCGCTCATCACTATTTCCAACATCTGGTGAGAATTTCATGTGATTAGCTTTAGGAATATATTTACTTAGAAAATTGGTGAAATGTTCAATATACTTATTTCACCTGCTGTATATAAAGAGTTACGTATCCATAAAGGCTATAGAAGGCAACCCATTCACTGAAACCCAATAGTAAAAATGATTATTAGTCAAAAATGCAAGCATTTAACTAAACAAAAATTGCCACAAAGTGTTAATATCCTTTAACGGATTGCATTCATAACAAGTTATAATAGTGTGCTGGATCAAGGTTCTGTTGGATCTGCAAACTGTGAAACTGCAGGTAAATCCAGCATGATTATATAAAATATAAAAATATGACCTATAGTGTTGAAAAAATGTAAGATATATTTGCACAAAATAAACGTAAGTGAACTTGCTTTGCCAGCATTAAATTTGCTCAGTAAATGTCAAATACAACGGCATTTCCAGCAATCATATATACCATATAGTCACAGTTATTTTCTAAATGGTACAGTATTTCACTTTTAAAGGAATTTTATTATTTATTTTAGTCAGAAATAAATGCAGGGGTTGGGGGCATAAATTTATCCAGCGAACGAAGAACATTTGTCTGAAACTATATGACCCTATAATTTAAATCCTGCTTTACCTGCTCTATTAGTTTTCATTCTAAGAAAGAACATTATATATCCTGCAGCAAAAGAAAACCCATTTGTAACATAAAAAATGTAGGATATATAGGCACAGCTTGTTAATATATAATGATGAAAAGTATGCATTATACATTGCAAACAAAATGTACACAAACAATAAAATGTCTCAATGAGCATTGGTGGCATACTGTAGTAGAGAATAAACATTAGCAGACAGCTTACAGCTTATTCATGTGTATAGACTGTGATATACACAGCATGGCCATGTACATATTAGTTCAACAAAATTAAATAAGGGTATGGACACAGTCGGAAGGCCATATACAATCGCTGAAAGTGTTGGCACCCTTGAAATTATTAACGAAATTTAATATGCAAATTGCAACTTCAAAAAAAGAGGACTTGTACTCTATAGCGCCACCTATTGGAAGTAGCGATCCTACAAGTCACAATCAACCCTTTAACGAATCTTGTAATATCGAAATTTAAGTATTTCTCCCAGAAAATTATTGTACTAATTACACGTTTTGTTATACATGTTTATTTCCTTTGTGTATATTGGAACAGCACAAAAAAAAAATCAGAGATGAAAAAGACGAATTGGACATAATTTCACACAAAACCTCAAAAATGGACCAGACAAAATTGTTGACCCCTTTCCAGAATTGTGGGTAAACAACTTTGGTTCAAGTATATGATGCTCATTCAAACTTATTTGTGGTAAGTACCTTATTTTTGGACTATAAGACGCACTTTTTTCCTCCAATATTTTGGAGGAAAGTGGGGGGGGAGTCTTATAGTCCAAATGTACCTTAGTTCGGTTGTGGCTGTGGGGTGGAGTGGCAGGGGAGCAGGTCACAGAAGGCAGGAGCTAGTGGCTGAAGCTAACACTTGTGCTTGCTGTTAAAGAAAATTAATATTCACTGTTCTCCATGCCCATAGTCCCTCCCACCTCTATGCACTGAAGCCAGAGCCGAGAGGTGGGAGGGCCTATGGGAGAGGACAGCAGTGAATATTCATCTTCTTTATTAGCGACACATGTGATTGCCCAGGCGCTGCAGGAAGCTGGCGGCTGTGACTAAAGGGTATGCCACACTAAACAACATCGCTAACGGGATCGCTAAAAAACGTCACTATTTAGCGATCCCGTTAGCGATGTTGTTGTGTGCGGCATCTGTCAGCGACGAGGCCCCTGCTGTGATCTCGCTCGTCGCTGACATTGTTCCGGACCCTATTTAGATCGTCGGCGCCCCGCAGGTAAGTATATATCGCTAAGTGTGGCACCTTTTCTTAGCGATTTAGCGGTACTTTTGTACCGCTAAAGTCGTTAAGAAGATCGCTAACCGCGATAGCGTCGTTAACTATATCGCTAAGTTAAGCCGCACTTAGCGATATAGAAAAAATCCGCTAGCGATCGCATTAGTATGCATCTTTATCGCTATCGCTAGCGGGATTGTTTAGTGTGGCAGTACCTTAACAGTGTGTCTGTTATTAAAGAAGATGAATATTCACTGCTCTCCACTCCCATATTCCCGAGTGTTGGGAGCAGTGAATGATTAAGGCATTAAAAAAGGGGCAGCATGATGTGGGGACAGTGTGAAGATCATAGTTTATAATTGAGGAAGGTGTGGTGGGTGGGTGTAATTTATAATGGAGGACAATGTGGAGTTTTAGTTTATAATGGGGCAGTGTGACTGTCATAGCGCACAAGTGCGGTCAGTGTGGTGGTCAAAGTATATAAGGTCGCATGGTTTAATGGGAATATTTTATAGGAGAGGATAGCATGGAGGTCATGTACTGTAAGAGGGACTGTGTGTTTTTTTTTGCAGGGAGCACAGTGAGGAGCAATTATTTTAACAGGGGCACAGTATAGAGCTTATTTAACAACATAGGTGGTTATTTTTATTTAGGAACATTACAATGACAATGTTATTTTTTAAGGACATAATGTTGGAATGTGCAGCAGAAGACCAGAGAAGATGGAAATATACAGAGATGAGACGTGAAGTCATTATGGAATCAGGTACATGAGAAGACAGCAATAGGTGAGTATATTACACATTATAGACATTACACTACAATAACATTTACACAGATTTAGGGGTAAAGAATGACTGGAGTACTTCTTTAATATTTGCCTAAAAATCTACTTTTGCTTAATATGCAAATGAGAGTGCTTTTGTGCACCCTTGGCATGGCCTATGCTTTGGTGCAATGCCCTCCTATGTGTATCTTAACCCCTTAACGACCGCTGATATGCCTTTTACCAGTGGCAGTTAAGGGTACTGATTCTTCAGCTCTGATTTTTAATGGCGCTGAAAAGTAAGTGTATAATGCCCCCAGCATCAGAAAATCTCCAGGGTCTAGGCTACCAGGGGTAGTTGAGACCTCGAGGATTCGGGTTGGTTTTTACTGTCCCCTGTCACGTGATCGCCGTTATTCAGCGATAAGTCCAGTTTTCCATTCATTTGTCTCGCCCCCTGGTACCTCCGCCATCCCTGAATCCTCCTGCTCCATCCCCCGGCCCTCCATGTCATCCTTCTGGAAGAAAATGGCGGGCACATTCGCAATGTGCCTGCCGAGAGCTGCCGGCCGGTACCTGGCAACAAAAGGAGATTTTTCCTATTGGATCATTTTAATCACTGTGATAGACCCTATCACAGTGATCAAAATAAAAAAAACAGTAAATAAAATCTCTTTTGTCACCCCCTTAGTTAGATGAAAATAATAAAATATATAAATATATATTTTTTTCCATTTTTTGCAGTTAGGGCTAGGGTTTGGTTTAGGGTTGGGGTTAGGGTTGGGGTTAGAGTTGGGGTTAGAGCTGGGGTTAGGGTTAGGGTTGGGGTTGTGTTGGGATTAGGGTTGTGTTTGGGTTAGGGGTTAGGGTTGTGTTTGGGTTAGGGGTTATGGTTGTGTTGGGCTTAGGATTGTGGTTAGGGTTAGGATTGGGATTAAGGTTAGGGATATGTTGGGGTTAGGGTTGGGTTTAGGGCTGTACTAGGGTTGAAGTTAGAATCGGGGGGTCTCCAAATGCGACATGGTGCCCGCCTTCGATTCTAGGTAATTTGGCATTCAAAAAGTCAAACGGTTCTCCCTCAATTCTGAGCCCTATTGTGCACCCAAACAGTGGATTTCCCCCACATATCGGGTATTGGTATACTCGGGAGAAGTATAACAAAAATTTTGGGGTCCATTTTCTCCTGTTACCCTTGTGAAAATAAAAAAGTTTGGGTCTAAAGTAAATTTTTTGTGAAAAAAGTAAAATGTAAATTTTTTCCTTCCACATTGCTTTAGTTTTCTTTAGCCATCATACCGCTCAAGAAGGAGATGTGTTCTGTTTCCCAGAGATGAACGTGCTTTGGTCCAACATGTGCATATCAACCCAAGGACAAAAGCAAAAGACCTGGTGAAGATGATGGTGGAAGCTAGTAATATTTTTTCAAAATCCACAGTGAAAGAAGTACTGTATCAACATGGGCTGAAAGGCCGCTCTGCCAGGAATAAGCCATTACTCCAAAAGTAACATAAACAACCCAGATTAATGTTTGCAAATGCACACAGGAACAAAGACCTTCATTTTTGGAGACATGTCCTGTGTCTGATGAAACTACAATTTAACTTTTGGGCATAATGACCCTCGTTACATTTGGAGGAAAAAGGGAGATGCTTGGAAGCCTAAGAACACCATCCCAACTATAAAACAAGGGGGTGGAAGCATCATGTTATAAGCTTGTTTTGCTGCAGGAGGGACTGGTGCACTTCACAAAATAGATGGCATCATGAGAAAAGAAGATTATGTGGCAATATTGAAGCAACATCAGCCAGGCAGTTAAAGCTTGGGTGGAAATGGGTCTTCAAAAAGGACAATGACCTGAAGCACACTGCCAAAATGGTAACAAAATGGCTCAAGAATAACAAAGTCAATGTTTTGGAGTGGCCATTACAAAGCCCTGATCTTGATTCTTTTGAAAATTTATGGGCAAAGCTGAAAAGGCATGTGGAGTAAAGCAACCTACAAACCTGAATCAGTTACATCAGTTTTGTCAGTAAGAATGGGCACAAATTCCGACCAACTATTGTGAGAAGCTTTGACCCAAGTTTACCAAAGTCATTCAGTTTAAGGGCAATGGTACCAAATGCTAATGAAATGTACGTAAATTGTTGATTTTGCAGTAAGTAATAAAAATGCCTTAACACTTTCTCTCTTTTTTTTTATATTCATGCCATTGGTGCCAATTTTCACTGAGCTTGTCCTGTTTGAAGTGAGTCAAGTGGATTTTTTCGAATGAATATTTGCTAGTTTTCAATAGGACTTCCCCCATCCTTCCCTGCACCACTCCTTCTTTTGTTTGATACCCCTCTTTTCCTCTCTCTTTTGCTCCCGGATTCCCTAAGTTTTGTATCCCATATATACAATGAATGTTGAATTACTCAAATGTAAAAAAAAAAAAATCTCTCTCATTATTCTGCATTTGACAAATATTAACAATTAGGCCGGAGTCACACACAACTACAAAAAATCGGACCGTTTTAGTTGGTCGATTATCGCACCAAAATGTAATCAACAGACATCCGTCTGGCATCCGATTTTCCTGGAAAGATGCGATTTAGTCGCATCTGACCGTAGTTTTAACATCCGATTGACATCCGACTTGGGAGATTTTCTCGCAGGCTTGTAAAACGGACATATAATGGATCCAAATGAATAGTATTTAAATTACAAAAGAAAGAATAGATATATACACATAGAACATATATATATATATATATATATATATTATACATGTCATTGTGACATTATATATATATATATATACATATATTTATAGTTCATACACTTCTACATACTGTGATAGCCGATAATTCAATTGCCGGCTTTTGTGAAACTGTACACCCGACATGAAATGACACATGGTTTACATACAGTTAACCATGTCATTTCATGTAGTTTGATATCTGGTTTTCACTAACAATTACATGAGTGTATGTGTGAAATTTCACACATGTAGGGGTTAATTAAAGGTGTAAATTCGTTGATAAAAAATGTGTGGGCTCCCGCTGTATTTTCTCCACCAGACAGACAAAGCCAGCGAGTGGGGGCAAATAATAATAGGCCAGGGAGGGTGAATTTATTTTGTGCCCCCCTGCCTACTAACATCTGCCCCCAGACACCCCAGAAAAGGCAAATCTATAAGTAGATTAGCCCTTTCTAGCACTTTGCCCGTCTATTCCCATTGCCCTGTAGCGGTGGCGAATGGGTTAATAAGGGGTTAAAGCCACCTTGCAATTGAAAGGTGACTTTAAGCCAGGTTAATAATTGAGAGCTGTCAATTAGACAACTATCAATTATTAATCCTATTGTATGAAAGAAAAACCAAACACACACACTTTGATTATTTCATTAAAATGATTTATTAATAAATAGTGTTGAGCGATACGATACTGCAAATATCGGGTATCGGCCGATATTAGCTCTTTTGGGCTTTCGATTCCGAGTACCGATATTTTCGTCATATCGGATACCGGAATCGGATTTGTCACTGTCACTGTGAGTGTCCGTCGGTCGGGTCTGTCAGGAGTCAGCGGCACTTACCTGGCAGAAGATCTCCGGCTGTCACGTCCTGGACTGCTTGATGGCCGCCATTATCTTCTCCCTGGCGGTCACATGCAGTTTTTCGCGATAACTGCAGTGACTGCAGGGTAATCCCGGCCGTAAACCAGTCCGATGACGTCACCGCCGGGGAAGCAGGTAATCAGCTGTGCTGCGCCGGGATGACAGGCTCTGCCTGCCTGCCTGCCTGCCTCTGATGTCATTCTGATGTAGCAGAGCTGGATCGTCGTGGGACACTCGTTACTATGGACTGCATCGGACAGGTGATATACTGCTGTTTTTTTTTTTCATTTTTTTACAGGAGATCGATGGCGTCGCAGGATGAGACTGTAATAAAAGTAATGAAAACTGTGTTGTTTTTTTTATTAAATTAAAAAACTTTTTTATGAACATTCACCCGTCCGGGTACATCAACAATTTAACTATTTACATACAGGGACCCTGTCCGGGTTATTTATAATTCTTTGGCAGGGGTGTTCCAGGTACCACCTAGTACTCTTCTGATGCTTGCCAAACATCCGAGACACCAAGGACCACCAGGACCTGATGACGTCGTGTGGCCTGTACAGTCAAGTCGTGACCCGCTATCTGTGTCTGTGTGGCCACCTCTTTCATCTCCCTCCGGGTCTGGAGCCCTATGTCCCGGACTGAACGAACCCCAGGGGGCCTAACAGGCGCTGGGTACGGGCCAGCTATCATTATCATGTCCATAGCTGGGGCTGCTGAGGAGACCACTGAGGGAGGCTGGGGAGATTTACGGCGTGGGGTGGGCACTTGTGCAGAGGCCTGGATGTGGGAGGCTGAAGGCTCCGAGGGTCTCACAGGTTCCTGACACTCTGGGGACCAGGGGTCGCACCTGGTGACATTTAGGCCATACCATCCATTGTAACCCCAGTGTCGGGTGTAAGTTACCAAGTCTCCTGGCAACAGGTCCCCCCGGGTGTCCTTCTGGGAGGTGAGTCTCCACGTCCTGCCGGGTCACAAACACTTCTAAATAAAGTCCAGGCTCCTGGATGAAGCCCCAACCAGCTTTCAATTTAAAGCTCCGTACTGCACCCTTACGCCGCGGCTCCCTCACCGTACTTTTATCTTTTCTCATCCGGTCCTTATCTGCCCGGTCCTTCTCGATGTGATGTTGGCGAAGCTTCTGGGATTCGCGCTGCTCCCTTTGTCGCTCGGCTTCTCTCTCCCGACGTCTACACTCTTCCTCCTGACGCCGGTTGTAATTCTCCTGCACCAGCATCTCCATGTCTCCACCATCAAACTGCAGCTTATGATGTCCGGTTTGCGGCAGCTCTCCTGGCGCCCGACAGTCCTGGCGGCGCTCACCTGCAGAGGAAGCAGCCGGCTCTGGAACAGATGACAGTCGGGGCTCCGGTACAGACAGGTAGACCTCTGGTGCCTGCGCGGCCTCCTCCATGAGGACGGGTGTCGCTTCTTCTGTCTCAGCGATGGGGGCAGACAGCGGGATCTGGGGTGCTGCCGGTGCAGCGTTTTTTGCAGGAACGGGTGCCTCCACTGCGACAACGTCAACTGGATCACATTGCAAGGGCTGGGATGCCCGCACGGACTCCTCTACTAGAACGGGTGCCTCACCTTCCGGTACAGACACTTCAGGTAAGAGGGATTGGCGCCGCTCCAAGTTTAGTTTTAGGGCACGCCAGCTGGCTTCCATCCTGGCGACCTCCTCCCGGTGCCGGGCCAGGTCTCTCAGGGTATCCTCCGCTTCTTGCAGCGTAGGAGGGTTTCCAGGCCGGGTGCCCAACGGTGGTTCCGTGGCGATCGGGTTGCTTCCGTGGGGGGAGAGCTCTGACTGCTCCATCCCTTCACACTTCTGCTCGTGTCCATTAGCCATCTCTGCCAAGTCACATGTGTCATTAGCATCTGGAGAGGGCCCCTCTTTTGTAGTGAGGCGGGACCTTCGTGTTAGTTTCCGCACACTGAGGAGGATGAGGAGGCGGAACTCAAGAGCTGTGGGGCACGATCTTACATTGCAGTAACATTTAGAGTGGTCGGCCATTGTTTTCGCGCCACTGAGTGAGTGTACACCCATGAAGAGCACGCCCTTCTTCTTCACCAGTGCCTCGTCGTGACGCAGATATGGCGGAAAAATGGCAAATACATTCTCTGATGATTTTAGCAATTCTCAAACACAAAACCAGTTCAATTCAGGCACACAGGACTCGCTTATAGCGAGCTACAGAATCCTGTTCGTGACGCCCAAGTTGAGTCGCACAGAGCCAGAGGTTTTGGGGGTACTCGGCACCGAGCCCGTCGACTTCTATGGGGTATGTCACGGCTTTACCCGGCAATTGAATCAGAGTCTATTTTACTATGTAGAAGTGTATAAACTATAAATATATGTATATATATATGTCACAATGACATGTTATATATATATATATATGTATTCTATGTGTGTATATTTTGTGTTTACAAGGAAAGAAAGTGTTTTTTTAGTTGCGATATTTTGTTCCCATAGACTTACATGGGACTTCCGGTATCGGAATCGGATATCGACGATATTTAGTGATATCGGCGATACCATTCCGATCCGATATTTTTAGATATCGAGCAGTATCGCTCAACACTATTAATAAACAGTTTTTGACCATCTTTTATTTTCCTGCTAAAACCATTTCCTGTAATAAAAATCAAATAAAAAACCAGATTAATTCTTACCTATCCAATGCACAGTCAGGTCCCACGCTGTAATCCATCAGAAAGGGTTAACAGGTTACAGCTAGCAGGCAGCTAATGCTGCCTGCTGAGCTGTTACCCCCTTAATGAATAAGTTCCTCTCCCCGCGAAAGGAGAGGAAGTGATTCATGTGTGAAGCTTAATTGATTTCTTCCCACTTTCACTTCAGGTCAGGTCACCCTGACCTGACCTGAAGTGAAAGTGGGAAGCAATCAATTAAGCTTCACACACTCATCACTTCCTCTCCTGTCGCCGGGAGAGGAACTGATTCATTCAGGGGATTACAGGTGAGCAATAAAATATGGTCCAAAACGGTGTCTTTATTTCATTACAAGGATTAATAATTAATGTGTGGTTTTTTTTCATTTCATTCAATAGGATTAATAATTGATAGTTGTCAAATTTACGCTCTCAATTATTAACCTGGCTTAAAGTCACCTTTCAATTGCAAGGTGGCTTTAACCCCTTATTAACTCATTCGCCACCGCTATAGGGCAATGGGAATAGACGGGCAAAGTGCCAGAAAGGGCTAATCTACTTATAGATTTGCCTTTTCTGGGGTGGCTGGGGGCAGATGTTAGTAGGCAGGGGGGGGCACAAAATAAATGCACCCTCCCTGGCCTATAAATATTTTCCCCCACTCGCTTGCTTTGTCTGTCTGGTGGAGAAAATACAGCGGGAGCCCATGCATTTTTTTTCAACGAATTTATACCTTTAATTAACCCCTACATGTGTGAAATTTCACACACATACACTCATGTAATTGTTAGCAAAAAACAGATATCAAACTACATGAAATGACATGGTTAACTCTATGTAAACCATTTCATGTCGGGTGTACAGTTTCACAAAAGCCGGCAATTGAATTAGCGGCTATTACAGTATGTAGAAGTGTATGAACTATAAATATATGTATATATATATGTCACAGTGACATGTATATATATATATATATATATGTGTTCTATGTGTATATATCTATTCTTTACATTCTTTATTAAAGCTGTCAGTGTGCTTTTACAGTATAGCCGGGGATGAATTGCCGGCTTTTCTAAAGGACACCGGTGTGATTTAATCGCAAGTCACACATGCGGTCCGTTTGTAATCAGATTTTTCATCGCTCCCATTGACTTGCATTGGCGATAGTCGACCCACAATCGGTGACAATCGCAGCTTGCTGTGATTGCACTCGGACCTTTAAAACGGACCACAAAAAATCTGATACTGGGAGCTGCTCCATTGATTAACATTGGTCCGACTGCAATGCGATATTTCATCGCATTGCAGTCGTCCGATTTTGTCGCCAGTGTGATGCCGGCCTTATGGTAATCCTAGATTACCTCAAACGGGAAAGGTTTATTCTGATTTCATGACATATATTGAGAGAAACATGCATATGTGTCTTTTTATAATGTGTATGTAAACTTCTAGTTTCAACTGTATATCAGTTAAGCTTTATTTACTTTTTTTGTGGAGGTGGGAAAATAGTTTAATTCCTCCATTGTTTTGTTTTGTTTCACACTATGCACTCTGTAGCAAAGATTAATAGATATTAGTGCATACTGTAGTGTTTATGCTTTTTATTTTATTTAAATGAAGAATGTTTTGTGGAAAAAATAGTTTTGACACGTATATAGAGCAAAAACTTTTCAAAAAATATTTTATCACAAAAACCATGAGTTTCACTTTCTTTGTGCGACTGGTTGTGTCTTTTTTATCCATTATTGACTACTTACAATTTATTGCTTGAATTTTGTTATTTTTGTTTCTGGAGGGAATGAGAAAAAACAGCAATTTTACCTTTTTGTAATTTTTTTGTTATGATTTAAATCATTTTTAATTTTTTACTGGCTGTTATAAAGGAAAAATGTTTTTTGTTTTGTGAGACTTTTTTATCATTGTATTAAACTTTATGAACTTCATTGCACTTTATGTTGTTCCACAAGGGTGCTAGAAGCACCTAGTATTTCAAAGCATTATAAGGCTAGGGTCACACTTCGGCATTTTCTCTCATCCGAGAAAACCAGGCCGATAATGATAATCACACTCACAGTTGATCACAGTGTGCTCCAGTTTTCTCGGATGTGGAGAAGATGGAGAAAAAAGTCTCTACATTCTCAATTCTGTTAGTCTGTGAAAACGGCACAGCACTTTAGATGTCATCCGAGTTCAGTCCTGGGTTTTCCATGGACTCATTGACTTGCTTGGCTAAGTGCGATCGGCATATTGGATGCAAAGTGTGTATGCTGCAATCTTAACCTCGGACAGACATTGTCAGAGGGAAAAATTGGACATGTACATGGCCCCATAGAATAATATTGACCTGAGTGCACACCAATGTTTTTTCTGATCATAATTGGATTGAAAATATGGTCATGAGCATGAGCACTTACTGTCAGTGTTAATATGAGATGGCTCTGTTAGTGGCGTGCCATCCATGGCAGCAAGCCATGCAACTGCTATGGGGCCCGACACTGGCAGCCTTTTCCATGTGCACATTTATTTGTAGCTGTTAGCCCTGCACCCTGTAGCCACGCCTTCACTGTACTTGCATATACACGTCTCTCAAGCTGACGCCCGTACGGTGCACTTCAGCCAGAAAGGAGCTGAGGATCATCGGGGCGCGGCCTAGACTGCACACAAAGATGGATGTGTAGTCTGTCAGCTCCAGTGAATCCTCTTCTAAATCAACCCACATCTACTTTCAACCGCGTTTTGGATCCTTCTATACCAGAGACTTAACAATCTAGTCACATAGATTATCTTCAAGACAAAATTGTTTTTTCTTATTTGTTTTTTATTTGTGAATTTTACAAAGACTTATTTAGTCCAGCTTCATCCAGGACAGGCCGCACATCTGAGGTGATCTGAGGTGAGAGTCTAGAGCATTTTATACCGGAGCCCTTACTTCCCTGTGGCGTCGGTCTCCTGTCAGAGCTGCAGCTACCCGGTGGTCCTGTAATGGCAGGAGAGCGACAATGGATATCCTGGCGGTCTAAGGAATTCTTCTCACCACCGGGGTTTATTCACCGGAGACTCCGGTAAGAACCACTATTACATCTGTGTACACAGGTGCATAAATACTTGTTTCTGACTGACTGACATTTCCGAGGCTCCTTGGAAATAGCGCACAGCCTGGGTTTCGGTGTTCCGTTCCGCCGCTTACCGTGGACAGCGATCGGCTCCGGAGTCCCCTCTCGGCTATAGTAACAGTTGTTAAGACTGGGGTTCCCTTTGCGAGCTCCATTTACAGACTGGACGAATCTGCAATTGCGGATCTGACGCTACCTTTACTAGTGCTCTACACAGGATCGTCCTGTCATCTCAATCCCCGGTTTTCCTAAGCTCCGGCGAGTTCCCTATATGCCATATCTTTCTGTCGGTATTAGCGGCTTCAGCAGTGGATTTCTTACTGGCCGCCTGCTGGCATTGGTTGCCTCAGCTGTTATAAGTGACTCCTCTGATCTGCTGTGTTATTCCATATTCTCTATCTAATCAGCAGACGCAGCTGCTCAGTCAGTTATACATATTCAGTACGCTAGTGCTCATTTCCAACTTGCTTTCGGTGGTTAATTACATAAATTTCCTATATTTCAGCTCCCAGTTGTCTGGCTCAGTAATGGACAACCTTACCCTAAATAAGATATAGAGTTTTGGGGCAGTACCAGGTCTCCTTATCTTTGGGATCCACGCTACTGTTATTTGGGTCTATTTCTACTAAAAAGTACACCCTCTTAATATTACAAAGATAAAGTAAGGATAAGAGGAAAAGAGAGAGGAGGAAGAGAAGAGAAAGAAAAGAGTGGGCAGAAGAATAATACAGAAAGAGAGATAAACAAAAAGGGATTGACAGGAAAAGGAATAGGAGAATATCACTAAAAGAAGAAGGTAAAGGAGGAGCGAGTGAGAGGAAGGAGTAAAGGAGTAATAAATACAAACAGTATTTTCTGACTCGGTACACGCATACCTCTCGTTTTCTCCTGAGTGATCTTCCCTGATATCTAGGGAAACTACAGTTTAATTTTTTTTCTCTTATTAGCCTTACTAAACAGGGGCATTAGCTTTATTTCCTCACGTCTCCAACTTTACAGGTGTTCAATAAAATGAGTCAGAATAAGAATATTAAACCAAAACAAAAAATACCCTCTCATCTTCCTCCATCCCCGTAAGGGTCTCCAAAGAGTCTGACCTTAGACGCCATCCGTCCCTGGACTCTATCAACGTGTTAAGTCCTATTAAATCCAGATCTCCCCACAGGACCATAGGGGACATGGATACCTCTGTCTCCTCAAAACGGAGAAATCCTGGAGAATGGGGAGGAAAAATCTCCCCTCAAAATGATCACAAGGGTAATATTTCAGATGACTCCCTTTCATCCTCCTCGCCAAATTTTAGTCCAAAGAAGTCTAGACCCAAATTAGATAACTCTGAAAGCAATCCTCCTAATTCTACAGGTTTTGAATCCATTGAACTCTACATGACTAATCTTGCCGACAAAATCAACAATAACCTCAAATTAACTCTTGATTACCAAATGAAAGTTTTCAGGGACACTTTTGAGTCATTCAACAAAAACTTGACATCCATGAGTCAAGGATAGCCTCCTTTGAAGGGATAACTGATGACATCCTACAGGAAAACATAAAGTTCAAGTCTGAAATCCACCAACTGAAAACAAAGCCAGCCAATTTGGAAGAAATAGGCGCAATAATATTAAAATCAGAGGTATCCCTGAATCTGTCTCCCCTCACAACTTGGCGGATTACACTAAGAAACTTTTTAAAAAAATAATACCATCTTTGACTGACCAAGATTTAATAATTGATCGGATCCACAGACTACCTAAACCTCCTCACATCTCCAAAGATCTTTCTAGAGATACTATACTAAGGATCTATTTTTTCCATATCAAGGATTTACTCCAGTCAAAAGTCAGAGAAAAGGGGGCTATCCAGATCCATACACCCACCTGAAATTCTACGCCGACCTCTCAAAAGCAACCATAGAAGGAAGAAAATTGTTTTCAGCAATTACTATCCCATTGAGAGATAACGACATTCAGTGCAAGTGGGGTTTCCCCTTAAAACTCCTCGTTCATTACAGAGGAAAGACTCGTCTTACTCTCTCCAGATGAAGGCAAAGATTTTTTAAAGTCCATAAATATCCAGCCTCGCATTAAACCCTCATCTGTTACCGGAGCTAGACCTGCTACTTGACCTGTTTCACCGGCTGAAGATTTTCTCATCAACTTCTGTTTTACCTTGCTTTGGCCTTCCTTTACAGGTCCTGGACATTCTGCGTTCTACATATCTGTTATATTTTGTCTCCACTCTCTACCCTCATCGTTTGCGAGGATGTTTTCTGGTGTGGTCTCTCACGAACTTTCCCCCAAGGAAAAAGTAGAGCCCGCTGAAGCGGTCTCCTTCTGGTGGACCTTGGTTTTGTTGTAAAGTTATCTATTTAGGTTATTTGTTATTGTTTGTTTAAATTTATATTAATTACAGGTTCATTTTGAGCACATAAAAGCTACTTAATAACTACTTTGTTCATTCTCAGGTTGGTCCTCTGGGACCAATACTTTTCAATATGAGTATCAAATTGGTGACATACAACGTCAGGGGTCTTAACAGCCCTAGGAAAAGATTCTCAATCCGGCATGAAATTAACAATTTCCACTCTGATGTTGTGTGCCTCCAAGAAACCAAATTTAAATCTAATTCACACCGCTCCTTTTCAGATAACAATTTCCCCATACTTTTGAGTCTTCTGGACCTAAAAAGAAAGCAGGGGTCTTCACATTAATAAGAAACTCCCTCTCATTTGAATACATTAATGAAGTCAAAGACGAAAAAGGACACTTACATATCTTAATATGCAAGTGAAATAACTCCGAGTATACTTTAGTGAATATTTACGTCCCCTCAAAAGGACAAATCAAATTTCTAAACAAACTGGTAAAGAGAATTAACTTAGTTAAGAAAGGTTCTCTGATTCTCTCCGGCGATTTCAATATGGTCCCGAATAGTCAATTAGACTCTTTGGCTCCTAACAGACACAAAACTGAGTCTCTTAACAAATGGCTGTATAGTAATGAACTCTTCGACACCTTTCGATGCCTAAATTCAACATCCATAGAATTCAGCCACTTTTCCGACCCTCATCACTCAGCATCCAGGATAGACTTGATCCTGACGGATATATTTTCTCTCCCCAAATTCACCTCAGTAGAAATTCTACCCAAAACAATCTCTGATCATGCTCCAGTAGCCGCTGAGTTCATAGTAGGCCCAGCCACCCAAAAACAATTTTTATGGAAATGCAATTCTTCCCTCCTTCACATCCCTAACATAAAATCTGAAATTTCAGCCGCCATCACCAACTATTTTAATGAATACGGTTCAGACCTTTCGAGTCCATACTCCTGCTGGAACGCCCATAAGGCAGTCTTGAGGAATCTGCTTATCCAAATCTACTCAAAAATCAAAAAATCAAATAGAGCTAAAATAGCTAACCTACAAAGTCTCATCAAAAGTAAAGAATTTCTTCTAGTCAATAACCCCCATCCTTGCTTCGTCACACAGTTGGAGCTTTATAAGCTCAGACATTAACTCAGAGCATTGATCTTCTCCTTTCACGATTCCGCTATGAAATCCTCCAAATTCAAACATTACTCAAATCTCAATCGCCCTTCTTTATATATGTCCAACAGACTCAAGAAATTAAGGTGCAGAAATAGGATAGATTCAATTTCTTCTTCTAAGGGTATATCCTTGTCTCACCCTCAAGACATTGCAAATGCGTTCGCTGAGTTTTATCAAAATATTTATAACATTAACCAAGACTCCCCTCATTCCCTACCAAATCAGCAAGACATTCAATCTTTTTTGTCTTCCATGAACCTTCCCAAGTTAGACTCCGAAAGCATCAGACTCTGGTAATTTCCCTAGTGAGATGTTAGAAGCAACAATCGTCCTTATATCCAAATCTAATTCGGACCCTAATCAAATGAAAAGTTACAGACCTATCTCCATAATCAATACTGATGTTAAACTTTATGCTAAGATTATAGCAGATAGATTAAACCAACTCCTCCCTAAAATAATGTCGAATGACCAAATTGGCCATGTACTTAAAAGGCAATCAGTTGATGGTACAAGGAGACTGATCAGCCTCATAAAATTGATTAACTCCAAAAAAAAGCAAAGCTGCCATAATATCCCTCGAGGCCGAGAAGGCTTTTGATCGCCTGAATTGGGACTTTCTATTCGCTACTCTTCATAAATTTGGCTTTCACTCGAAACTCCTCTCCTGTATTCCAGCTCTTTATTCTAATCCCATTGCAAAAATATAAGTTAACAATCACCTATCCTCTTCCTTTAATATATCTAACGGCACGAGACAAGGTTGTCCGCTTTCACCTCTCTTATTCGCTATGGCCATTGAACCACTAGCCCAACTCATTAGGGATGACCCAGATATCCATGATATTGTTTCGGGTTCTAAAGATTACAAAATTGACCTTTTTGCTGACGACATAGTTTTGACAATATCAAACCCCATTGTATCTATAACAAAGTTCTCAAAAGTTTCATACTTTAAAATAAATGGATCCAAGTCAAAAATTCTTCCATTAAATCTAATCAAATCAGATATTGAAGAAATTGAACAAGTTTCGTCTTGGAGTTGGTCATTTAACCATATAACATACCTGGGCCTGAAATTAATATTCCAATAAAATCTCCTCATTGATTCCTCTCAACCTGTCCTCTCTTATCAAAACTATATCTGATGATATGCCAACATATGGAGACAGAGGTCTCTCATGGTGGGGTAAAATCATTACTTTTAAGTCCTACATCCTGCCCAATATCTTATATGTATTTAGGTCAATACCTCTCCCCATTTCATCCCCTTTTTTTACTAGTCTTCAACTGTGGGCTAATAATTTATTATGGGGCAACAAAAAAGCGAGGATTGCGGCTAATGTTCTTTTTAATAGCAAAAGGTTCGGTGGCGCCGGGCTGCCAAATATATTGGCATATTATTTCTCATTTTTGATTAAACGAAGTCTGTTTTGGTGGCCTCAACTAGACCCACCTGCTTGGTGCGATCTTGAGTGTTCCCTAAACAACGATGTCCCACCTTATCTTAGACTCACTTCTTCTTAAAAAAGACCCCCCTCTGTCAAATCCCATTTTTAGCGCAACTTTAGAGGCTTGGAAAGTACTTTCCAGGCAGAAAAGGGGTTTGAGTAGATTTGACAACCTAAAAAATCTTTCACTTCACACCATCTGCTCCCTTTATAACCAAGATCTAGACCCCATTTGGACAGAGCTTGGTATAAACAAACTTAAAGATCTTTACACTGAAACCTCCCGCATCCCATTTAGGCTTCTAAAAGAAAAATGTAATATTTCCACCTCTTCGTTTTGTAAATATATCATCTTGAAAGATATAACGGATAAGTTTCTTCTGAAAAAACCCAAACTATCAGAACCCATAACCAATCTTTTAATAACATCAACCATGGCATATTCTGGAGTACTGCTGTTAGGGTCTGCGGAACGCACCTAATAGATAATGTGGAGAGGTGCGTTCGCAGCCCGGGGTCCACAGTGCAGGCAGAGCCCGCTGCTAGTAAGATGGCGTGAGTAGCGAACTCTGTTATCCCACAGAGTCGCTAAAATAAACGCCGTAGCGTGCTGTGGCAGTTAGTGCGAACTCTGTTAATCCCCAGAGCCGCTAGCGGGAATGCCACAGCGCTATATGGCGGTAAGTGCGAACTCACTTAGCTTCAGTGAGCCGCAAAGTAAAACGCTAGGGCGCTGACCAGCGTTATAAAGCGAACCCTGTTGCGTCACAGAGCCGCTGAGAAAAAGACTGTGTCCTGTTAGACTCACAGGGAACACAGATGACTGCTAAGCGGATTGCAGTCTGTGGTCATGCAGTCAGAACACAAGCAATAATCTCCTCACCGGAGTAGCCGGTATTCTAATGGCGTTTTCAGCCGAGCCCTGAACACGTGCATACAATATCCTCACCGGAGGTGCCGGTATTCTAGGGGCTTATTTGAGCCAGACCTAACCACATGCATACATGACCACACTGGCGCAAGCACGTAACAGATTTGATACTAGCGCATGGCGGCCCGGCCATGCCACCCTTTTATAGTAGCGACTGCAGGACCTACCAGAAAAGGACCAATGCGAAACCATTCCAGAACACATGTAGTTTCAGGACCTTCCTGGCGGACCAATGGGAGTCGCTGCTGTAACCGAGCATGTGACCCCTGATCTCCAATAGGAGATCTTGCCCTGGGCATGCTCAGATGGAGAAAGCAGGGACTTAGTTCCCGAACTGCCTGCTCCAGCACTGGTTATAATAGAGGAACCAGGAAAGACCGCAACAAGCCTCTGCACAGTGTTAAACTGGGCGAGACGCTGGGACCGACGTCTCTGCTGAGCAGGCTCCACTGCGGCTGGAGATGGATGGGGGACCGCAGCAAGACTGGCTCTAGATTCCCCTTGTGCAGCAGTGGGAACTCGATCCCTAACATTACCCCCCTCCTAGGGCCCCCCCTTCTTTGGGCCTCGATACGTTCAAAGGCAGCGATGAGCTGCGGAGCATGAATATGCTCGGCAGGCTCCCAGGACCTATCCTCAGGCCCATAACCCCTCCAATCCACCAAATAAATTTTTTTGCCCCGTACCACCTTGCACCCAACAATGGCGTTCACCTCATGATCGTCAGTAGATGAACCCGATGTCCCGGCAGATGACTCGGAAAACCGCGAAATGGCCACGCCGTTTCAGGAGGGACCACCGGGTTCACCTGCTCCAGAACTTTAAAGGGACCCAAAAAGCGAGGTGTGTTGTGTCTCGGTAGCTGAGGAGGACAGGAACAACAGCAGGGCAGCAGAACACCTGAGATATTGGTAACTGATGGGTTGCAGATTCCTAAACTAACGACACAACTAGAGGTAGCTGTGGAGCGTTCCTACGTTGATCCTAGACGCCTCGTCACAGCCTGAGAGATAACTAAACCTAAAGGCAGAAAGATGAAAGCTATCTGCCCGGAGCAGATCCCCAAAGAAAATAGGAAGCCCCCAAACATATAATGGGGGTTAGACAAGATGAAAACACAAACATAGGCAGAAAATAGATTGAGCAAACGCTGGGGCCACAAGCTGACTAATAGGATAGGAAAGGAGAGATTACTTTCTGCAAACCAGAAAACCCTACAAAAATCCAACAATCCACACGATCTCGCCACCCACTAAATCAGATCTCAGTGTGAACAAAACCAAGCTGCAGCCGCTGAAAAAACAGGAAAAAGCAAATGAGCAAATAACAGTGGCTGCAGATAAACTGTGAGGAGCTCAGGCCCCAGGAGGGGACCTGGCTGACCTCCACAAAAGTGCAGAAAACAATGCAAAAAGCAAGCACAAAAAGAAAAGCAAAAATATCTTATCTGAAAGCAGGAGATGCAGGCAAGACTCCAGCAAACTTCCAAATGAACCATGAACCACAATTGAGACAAGAACAATTGATCAACGGCAACCATCATGGGAGGCAACCTCCCTTATATCAGACCAGTCATTGAACCCAGATTGCCATTCCTCGCTGAAAGGTTCAGTACTGTCTGTAACCATCAGAAGAAGCCTCTGCTCAGAAACCATCTCTAGCACATTCATAACAGTACCCCCCCCCTTGAGGAGGGCTCACCGAACCCTCACTTGTGCAACCAGGCCGATCAGGATGAGCTCGGTGATAGGCACGGATCAGTCTCCTAGCATGGATGTCCGAAGCAAACACCCAAGAATTGTCCTCCTGACCATAACCTCTCCACTTAACCAAATACTGGAGTTTCTGTCTAGAAAAACGAGAATCCAATATTTTCTCAACCACATACTCCAGATTGCCCTCAACCAAAACAGGGTCAGGAGGCACAGCCATAGGAACCACTGGCTCGACAAACCTCTTCAATAAGGACTTGTGGAACACGTTATGGATCTTAAATGTCCCTGGGAGAAGCAAACGGAAGGAAACAGGATTAAGAATCTCCATGATCTTATAAGGTCCAATGAACCTGGGCTTAAACTTTGGAGATGCAACCCTCATAGGGATATTTCTTGAGGACAACCAAACCAAGTCCCCCACTTTAAACCGAGGACCATCAGTCCTATGCCGGTTGGCAAACCGTTGGGCCTTCTCCTGAGAGAGACACAACCTCTCCACTACCTGGTCCCAAATCTGCTGCATTCGCTCCACAACAGATTCAACACCAGGACAGACAGAAGCCTCCGCCTGTTATGTTTTGGTAGCTGAGGAGAGCAGGCAAAAACGGCAATACACCAGAGAGGTTGGAATCTACTGGATTGCAGTACCCTGACCAACCACCACAACTAAAGGCAGCCGTGGAGCGTTCCTACGCTGGTCCTAGATGCCTCGTCACAGCCTGAGAGGCTAACTACACCTAAAGATAGAAAGAGGAAAGCTATCTGCCCCGGAGCAGATCCCCAAAGAACATAGGAAGTCCCCAAACATGTAATGGCGGCTAGACAAGAGGAAATACAGACACAGACAGAAAATAGTATGAGCAAACGCTGAGGCCCAATCTGCCTAGACAGAAAAGGATAGGAAGGATACTTACTGCAATTCCAAAAAACCCTAAAAAAGCCAACGCTACTAATTGCAAAAACATCTGAGATCACACGACCTCTACCACCTAAATTAGTTCTCTGGTGTAACAAAACTAAGCCGCAGCCACAGAAAAAAACTGGAAAAGGCAAATGAACAAACAACAGTGGCTCCAGAGGAACTGAGAGGAGACCAAGCCCCCCGGGGAGGGAACCTGGCCAACCTCACAGAAATGCAGAGAAAAATGCAAATGGCAAGCACAAAAACAAAAAACAGAAAATATCTTATCTGAGAGCAGGAGAAGAGGCAAGACTCAGCAAGCTTCCAAGTGAACCAGGAAACAACGTTGAGACTAGAACAATTGATCACCGGCAACCATGATGGGGGGAAACCTCCCTTATATCCAGCCAGTCTGTAATTCCTGATTGCCAATCCTCATTGAATGGTTCAGTACTGTTTGTAACCACCAGAGGGAGCTTCTGCTCAGAATTCATTTCTAAAACATTCATAATATCCACCTGTCCCGAAGAAAATCGAGGGTGAAACCCAAAATTGCAGAAAAATGGAGACATCAAGGTGGCAAAGCTAGCCCTATTATTAAAAGCAAACTCAGCCAAAGGCAAAAAAGAGACCCAGTCATCTTGATCAGCAGACACAAAACATCTCAAATAAGTCTCCAAAGTCTGGTTTGTTCTCTCGGATTGTCCATTGGTCTGAGGATGAAAAGCAGAGGAAAAAGATAATTGAATACCAAGTTTAGAACAAAATGTCCTCCAAAATCTGGAAACAAACTGGACTCCTCTGTCAGACACAATGTTCTCCGGAATGCCATGTAACCGAACCACGTGCTGAAGGAACAAAGGCACCAATTCGGAGGCGGAAGGTAACTTAGGTAATGGCACAAGATGTATCATCTTGGAAAACCTATCACAGATTACCCAGATAACAGTCATTCTCTGAGAAACAGGGAGGTCAGAAATAAAATCCATAGAGATATAGGTCAATGGCCTCTTGGGCACAGGTAATGGCATTAACAAACCACTAGAGCGAGAGCAAGGCTTGGAGCGAGAGCAAGTCCCACAGGACTGCACAAATTTCCTGACGTCATGAGACAAAGTAGGCCACCAAAAGGACCGACTCACCAAGTCTCTGGTACCAAAAATCCCGGGGTGACCAGCCAACGCGAAACAATGAATCTCAGACATCAAACTCTTCTTCCACTGGTCTAGGACAAACAATTTCCCAATAGGGCAGCGCTCAGGTTTATCCTCCTGACACCCTTCCAAGGCCAGTCTCAAATTGGGCGAGATGGCGGAAAGAACTACACCCTCTTTCAAAATAACAGTAGGATCAGATAACTCAGGAGAGTCCGCAAAGAAACTCCTCGAGAGGGCATCCGCCTTAACATTCTTAGTGCCAGGAAGAAAAAAAAACACAAAATTAAAACGTGTGAAAAACAAGGCCCACCTGGCCTGTCTAGGATTAAGTCGCTTGGCTGATTCAAGATAAACCAGATTCTTATGGTCCGTGAGGACCACCACCTGATGTTTGGCTCCTTCCAGCCAATGTCTCCACTCTTCAAAGGCCCACTTCATGGCCAATAACTCCCGATTACCCACTTCATAATTACGTTCAGTTGGAGAAAATTTTCGAGAGAAAAGGGCACAAGGGTTACTCTTAGAGGTCTCTGGATCTCTTTGGGACAAAACGGCACCTGCCCCAATTTCAGAGACATCAACCTCCACCTGAAACGGTAGAGAAACATCAGGCTGCCATAGAACAGGAGCAGAAGTGAATCTCTGCTTAAGTTCCTGAAATGCAGAGACTGCCTCAGGAGGCCAATTCACCACATCAGAACCCTTTTTGGTCAAATCAGTCAATGGTTTAACAATACCGGAGAAATTACCAATAAATTTACGATAAAAATTGGCAAACCCAAAAATCTCTGAAGAGCCTTTAATGAAGTAGGTTGGACCCAATCACAGATGGCCTGAACCTTGACCGGGTCCATTTCAATAACAGACGGAGACAAAATGAATCCCAGAAATGAGACCTTCTGTACGCCAAAAAGACACTTTGATCCCTTCACATACAGAGCATTCTCTCTCAAAATCTGGAACACAGTCCGAACATGTTTCACATGAGAGTCCCAGACATTGGAAAAAATCAAGATATCATCCAAATAAACAATCAGAAATGTATCCACAAAATCCCTGAAAATATCATTCATGAAGGATTGGAAGACGGAAGGAGCATTAATGAGCCCAAAGGGCATCACTAGGTACTCAAAATGCCCCTCTGTCTTCCATTCATCCCCGTGCTTAATGCGAATAAGGTTCTACGCCCCCCTGAGGTCAAGCTTGGTAAACCAACTAGCACTTTTCACCCTGGAAAACAGGTCAGAAATCAAGGGTAACGGATATTGATACTTCACAGTGATCTTATTCAAGAGACGATAATCAATACACGGCCTCAATGAACCATCCTTTTTGGCCACAAAGAAAAAACCGGCACCCAAGGGTGAAGAGGATGGTCTGATATGACCCTTCTCCAATGACTCCTTGATATAAGATCGCATAGCATCGTGTTCAGGTACAGACAAGTTAAAAAGGCGACCTTTAGGAAATTTACCACCAGGCACTAATTCAAAAGCGCAATCGTAGCTCCTGTGAGGGGGCAAAGATGCAGATTTACTTTCACTAAATACATCCGAAAAATCAGGCAAAAAGTCAGGAACATCCTGAGACCTGGCAGAGGCAGAAAAAACGAGAGTGTCTGCATTAACACATTGGCCGCCCTAACTGGTCACAGACACAGATTTCCAATGCAAAACAGGATTATGAGACTGTAACCAAGGGAAACCTAGTACAATAATGTCATGCAGATTATACAGCACCAGAAATTTGCAACTCTCCTGATGATCTGGTTCAACCCTCGTTATCACCTGAGTAGAAAACTGGGGTTTATTCTCTCCCAAAGGGGTAGAATCAATGCCCAGTAGGGGAATAGACTTCCGCAGGGGTATCATGGGAAACCCACAACGTTTGGCAAAGTCAAAATCCATCAGGTTAATAGCTGCTCCTGAATCAACAAAAGACTGAGCAGAAAATGTGGACAGGGAGCAAATCAGGGTAACAGTCAACAGAAATTTAGTCTGAACACTACCCAAGACAACTGAGCGTGCAAAACGTCTTCCCGCTTAGGGCAGACTGAAATAGCATGAGAGGCATCACCACAGTAGAAACATAACCCATTGCGCTTTTGAAACTCATGACGCTGTGCCTCAGAAGTCACTCTATCACACTGCATGGGCTCAGAAGCTGGCTCACAAGGCAACACTATCTCACGCATACCTCTGCGCTCACGCAAACGTCTGTCAATTTGAATAGCCAATGACATAGAATCATTGAGACCAGAGGGAGCAGGGAATCCCACCATAACATCCTTTACATTCTCTGACAGCCCCTTCCGAAAAAGGGCTGCCAAAGCATCATCATTCCATTTGGTCAGGACTGCCCACTTTCGGAATTTCAGACAGTACAACTCAGCGTCTTCAAGACCCTGATTTAATGCCAGCAAGGTTTTTTCAGCTTAATCAGTGACATTAGGTTCATCGTACAATAACCCCAGAGCCAGAAAAAATGCATCAATATCATTCAAAACAGGATCCCCAGGTGTCAGGGAAAAAGCCCAATCCTGAGGATCGCCGCGCAGGAGAGAGATGACAATTTGAACCTGCTGTGCTGCGTTACCTGAGGACTTAGGCTTTAAGGTAAAAAACAACTTACAGTTATTTTTGAAATTCAGAAATTTAGCCCGATCCCCCAAAAACAAATCTGGCATGGGAATCCTAGGTTCCACAACCGGCAACCTAGCAAGATAGGTAGCAATACTCCAAACCTCAGTGGCAAGCTGATCCACACGGCCAGACAACTGTGCAAACTACATTGAAAGAAAAAAAAATCCTCCTCAGCACCCAGAGAAAAAGAGGGAAAAAAATGCAACAGACAGAAATAAAAATAAAAAATCTCTGACAACTCTGACAACTTTTTTCTTTCCACACTATTTTTCCCTTCTGTGAGTACCATATAATTTTCAGTTATGGCCGGTGATACTGTTGTGTTTCGGTAGCTGAGGAGGACAGGAACAACAGCAGGGCAGCAGAACACCTGAGATGTTGATAACTGATGGGTTGCAGATTCCTAAACTAACGAAACAACTAGAAGTAGCCGTGGAGCATTCCTACGTTGATCCTAGACGCCTCGTCACAGCCTGAGAGATAACTACACCTAAAGGCAGAAAGATGAAAGCTATCTGCCCCGGAGCAGATCCCCAAAGAAAATAGGAAGCCCCCAAACATATAATGGGGGTTAGACAAGATGAAAACACAAACATAGGCAGAAAATAGATTGAGCAAACGCTGGGGCCACAAGCTGACTAAATAGAATAGGAAAGGAGAGATTACTTTCTGCAACCCAGAAAACCCTACAAAAATCCAACAATTCTGATTACAAAAATACTGAGATCACACGATCTCGCACCCACTAAATCAGATCTCAGTGTGAACAAAACCAAGCTGCAGCCGCTGAAAAAACAGGAAAAAGTAAATGAGCAAATAACAGTGGCTGCAGATAAACTGTGAGGAGCTCAGGCCCCAGGAGGGGACCTGGCTGACCTCCACAAAAGTGCAGAAAACAATCCAAAAAGCAAGAACAAAAAGAAAAGCAAAAAATATCTTATCTGAAAGCAGGAGGCAAGACTCCAGCAAACTTCCAAATGAACCAGGAACCACAATTGAGACAAGAACAATTGATCACCGGCAACCATCATGGGAGGGAACCTCCCTTATATCAGACCAGTCAGTGAACCCAGATTGCCATTCCTCGCTGAAAGGTTCAGTACTGTATGTAACCACCAGAGGGAGCCTCTGCTCAGAAACCATCTCTAGCACATTCATAACAGAGGTGCCAACTTGGTGGACTCTACACGTAGCCTGATGTTTCGGGCAGAGAGCCACACTAGGTCACCCAGAGCAAATGTAGGAGCGGGGCGCCGATGGACATCGGCCGAAGACCTCATCCTCTCTTTGGAGGCCTGAATGGCATCCTGGGTGTGGTCCCAAATGTCCCGTGCCTCCACAGTCCAGACTGCCACCATGGAATCGGCGGAAGACACGGGCATGGGCACTGGTACCCGTGGATGCTGACCGTAGTTCAGGAGGAATGAGGTCTGTCCGGTGGAGTCAGCCACAGCATTATTTAGAGCGAACTCAGCCCACGGTAGCAAGGATGCCCAGTCATCCTGCCTGGCAGAGAAAAAATGTCGCAAGTATGTGACCAAGGTCTGGTTGGCCCTCTCTACCAACCCATTTGTCTCGGGATGGTATGCAGAGGAGAGATTCAACTCAATGCTGAGTAAATGACACAGCTCTCTCCAGAACCGAGACGCAAACTGGGGACCTCGATCGCTGACAATATTGTCTGGCCTACCGTGTAGGCATAAAATAAGCCTAATGAATAATGCTGCCAATGCCCGTGCAGACGGTAACCGTGGTAACGGCACCAAGTGTACCATTTTGGAGAAGTGGTTGGTTATCAACCAGATGATGGTGCAGCCCCGAGACTTGGGAAAGCCCACCACAAAATCCATCCCGACCATCTCCCAAGGCCTGTCTGCCACCGGTAAAGGTAAAAGTAGCCCAGCTGGTCGTTGTCGAGGGGACTTATTCTTGGCGCAGGAGACGCACGCCTGAACGTATTCCCTGACGTCACGGACCATATGTGGCCACCAGTATGTCCTCGCCAGCAACTCCGATGTCCTCTTTGCCCCAAAATGTCCACCCACCCTGGACGAATGTGCCCAAGAGAGTACCTCCGGTCGCAAATTGGTGGGCACAAAAGTCTTGCCCGGAGGCACAGACTCAAGCGAAACCGAGGCCACCGTTCTTAGGCTCTCTGTGGGGACAATCAGCCGAGGCTCCTCCTCCACCTCTTCAGAGGATACCACGGAGCGAGACAGAGCGTCGGCACGAATGTTCTTCTCCCCGGAGAGGAAATGGAGGGTGAAATGGAACCAGGAGAAAAACAAAGACCATCTGGCCTGGCGAGAATTTAGCCGCTGGGCAGTCTGTAAATAAACCAAGTTTTTGTGGTCAGTAAAAACTTGAAAGGGAAAACGAGCCACCTCCAGGAGATGTCTCCACTCGGAAAAGGCCAACTTCATGGCTAGTAACTCCCTGTCCCCAATGGAATAATTCCTCTCCGCTGGTGTGAAGGTCTTGGAAAAGAAGAAGCAAGGATGCTTCCGACCTTGAGCATTCTTTTGGAAGAGGACTGCTCCAGCACCAACAGACGAGGCATCCACCTCCAATACAAAAGGCCTATCAACATCGGGGCGATGTAAGATGGGAGCGCTAGCAAAATGAGATTAACTGAAGTAAAGGCCTTGGAGACCTCCTCTGACCATAACTTGGGATTTGCTCCCTTCTTGGTGAGGGCTACCAAGGGAGCTACCAGAGTAGAGAAGTGGGGAATGAATTGGCGATAGTAGTTAATGAACCCCATAAAACGCTGCACCGCTTTAAGAGAGTAGGGTTCTTGCCAATCCATTACCGCCTGTAGTTTGGCAGGATCCATAGCCAATCCCTGGGTGGAGATGATATAGCCCAGGAAATGTAAAGACTCCTGCTCAAACACGCACTTCTCCAATTTTGCATATAAGGAATTTGCCCGCATGAGGTCGAAAACCTTGCAGACATCTCTCCGATGGGAATCTATATCTGGAGAAAATATGAGAATGTCGTCCAGATAGACTACTACAGAGGTGGCAAGCATATCCAGGAAGATGTCATTGACAAAGTCTTGGAAGACGGCTGGAGCATTACAAAGCCCGAAGGGCATCACCAAGTATTCATAATGCCCGTCGCTGGTATTGAATGCCGTCTTCCATTCGTCCCCCTCACGGATGCGAATCAGGTTATACGCACCCCGCAGATCTAACTTGGTAAATACCCTTACTCCCCGAAGCCTATCAAAGAGCTCAGAGATCAGCGGCAAAGGGTATTTAGTTTTCACGGTAATAGCGTTAAGACCCCTATAGTCTATACACGGACGTAACTCTCCGTCCATCCACTCTTCCAGTCAAGCTCTGTGTGGATTCTGGGGCAGAGAGAAATTTTGTGTCTTCCACCTTTGTTTCGCCACCAACATACCTCTGGTGAAGCTCCCGAGCCAGTGTCGGTTAGGTGGAAAATTGGAAATCAATTTTTTCCCTCCCCAATTACCCATCAGCTGCCCCTTTTCCCCCTGTCTGTGTAGCCGTCCTCAGGAGAAGTTCTTCTTTGTCCTTCTGAAGGAATGGACGGGTTCTGTTGGGATTCCCCGGGCTCCGCCCCCATTTCCCCATATTAAGGGGTTTCTTCTGGGAGAATTAGGGGTTTGGGGATGAATCATTAAAGGCGATGTTGGGGGACAGCGTTAGGTCCCACCACGGGGATACCCTTAGCCCTCACCCCGATTCCAAGGGTTTTACTGGTTTTAGCAGACATTTTCCCAAGAGGCTGCAGAGATTTCCCCCTCATGCCCCTAGGTCCTGTTGATCCTTGCCTGGAGCAGAACTCCTCGGGGGAAGGTCTATCCCCTTCGTTTCCCTGGATGGAGGCATGTCCCGATATTCAGGAAAATTGGCAGGGGTTCATTAGGAAAGTCGGTGTCACCGAGGGGGGGGGGGTTCTTCTTCGTGCAAAAGAAGAACGGGAATTAGCCCTGTTTGACTACAGGGGTTTTAAACGCCATCCCCGTCGGGTAAGTACCCGTTTCCCCTAATCTCTGAGTCTTTGATAGGCTCCCAGGAGCAGGGTTTTACCAAGCTAGATCTACGTGGTGCCCATGACTAATTCGCACGTGGGGGGGACGGTGGAAAAAACGCTTTTAAAACCAGGGAAAAGGGGGGTTATTTAATCCTGGTGATGCCCTTCGGGTCTGTAATGCTCCCGTGTTTTCCCCGATTTTGTTAAGACATCTTCGGGATATGCTTTCCCCTCTGTTTAGTCTTTGGTGTTTTTCATTTTTTCACCGATATAGACTCTCACCGGAGGGTGTCAACAAAGTCTTTGACCCCTTACTGCAAAAATCCTCTATGCCAGTTGGGAAATGTGTGTTTTAGCAGGAGTCCCTTTCCTTTCCTGGGCTATTTTATCTCCCCCCAGGGTTGGCTTGGATCCTGCCCAAAATACGGCGTAATGGTGGCCGAACCCATTTCTTAAAGCGGTGCAGCGCTTTATGGGTTCATTTTTTTTTATATCAGTTCATCCCCATTACTCGACTTTGGAGCTCCCTTGGTAGCCCTCACAAGAAGGGAGCAAAACCAAGTTGGGCTGGGTCTAAGGGGTTTCTTCCATCAAGTCGCATTTTGCCGTGCTCCTTTCATCCCTGATGTTGATAAGCCATTTATTTAGAGGTGGACGCTCTTTGTTGGTGTGGAGCAGTCTTTATCAAAAGGATGCTCAGGTTTGGGAAACCCCTGCTTTTCTTTTTAGACCTTTACTCCAGCAGGAGGAATTTTTTTCCCTCGGAGCGGGTTGCTGGCTATGAAATTGGCCTTCTCTGAGTGGAGACCTTTTTTTGGGGGGGGCTGTTTTCCTTCCCCTTTTTTCACCGACCCAAGAACTTGGTATATTTTCAAAAGGC
>JARQOD010000001.1:863595136-863688137 GCA_033576555.1 Oophaga sylvatica | reverse complement strand
GGAAAAATTATAGCTGTCAAAATGTGGTGATGCCAAAAAAAATGTTTTGCTATTAAAAGCGTCTTTTAGCGTGACAGCTGCCAAACATAAAAACCCGCTATAAATAGTAAATCAAACTCCCTTTACCACCCCCTTAGTTAGGGAAAAATAATCAAATAAAATTTTTTATTTCCATTTTACCATTAGGGTTGGGCTTGGGGCTATAGTTAGGGTTGGGGCAATAGTTATGGTTAGGGGTGTGTTGGAGTTAGAATTGTGGGGTTTCCACTGTTTAGGCACATCAGGGGCTCTCCAAACGTGATATGGGGTCTGATCTCAATTCCAGCCAATTCTGAGTTGAAAAAGTCAAACGGTACTCCTTCCTTTGCAAGCTCTGACATGGCCCAAACAGTGGTTCCCCCCACATATTGGGGTATTAGCATACTCTGGACAAATTGTACAACAACTTTTGGGGTCCAATTTCTCCTGTTGCTCTTGGGAAAATAAAAAATTGGGGGAGAAAATATCATTTTTGTGAAAATAGATTTTTTATTTTTTACGGCTCTACATTATAAACCTCTGTCAAGCACTTGGGGGTTCAAAGTGCTCACCACACATCTAGATAAGTTCCTTAAGGGGTCTACTTTACCGTAGCATTTAGTGACCGTGGGAACATACCCTAAAGGGTTTTGGAAAGATTACTGCTATAAAAGTGAGTAAAATAAATAAATGGAGTGATCACCCCTTTACTCTTGACTCCTATTTTATTTATTTTTTTTTCTTTTACATAATCACTTAGTTACGTTTTGAGGTGTATTTATGTTCTATAATTTATAGGGTTTTAATAAATATGAATAAAGATAATTTTTTGTAACGTATACTCAGTGATTAAATATGCTGTAATATAAACTTTCCATTTATTTGGTGGGCAGGCTGAGGCGGCATCGGTGGGCAGGCTGAGACGACCATTAAATTCTTCTTGACTGGGTGGTGGGTGCGGCGGCAACACCGGCTGAGTGAGTAAATAACAAGTCCATGTATTAGTTTGTCCACTATTTTAGTACGTGATTGTACTTATATATACATTGCTATTGAGGAGTCAAACGGGGGGTGGGGTAAGGAATGATTGTATAATTATTCCTTCCCCCTCCCCCTTCGACTCCCCATTAGCAATCTACTATATAATCGTCTAATTCTGTCTGTAATGGAAATCCCGCGTCGCTGATTGGTCGTGGCCGGACTGCGCCTGTCGCTGATTGGTCGCGTCCGGCCGGGAGCGACCAATCAGCGACGTGGGATTTCCGTTACGTGGAGGCCACCGGTCGGGGTACTTACACTGCGAGCAAAACAGAAAAGCTGATGGCTATGTATGTGATAAGTGTTAATGTGTCATTGGTGAGGGCGTGGTGCAGAAGTGGAGTTTTTCCAAGAAAGAGTGATTTTGGAAGGTTCGCGTGGTGGAGGAGGAGCTAGGGTGGGGCTGACCTGGGGGTGGAGCCGGGGCGGAGTCTCAAGGGGGGCCCCATAAATTTTGCCAGTATGGGGCCCCGAAATTCCTAGTGGCAGCCCTGGTTATGCCCCTGCCCATACTCAAACAGACTTTCACCAATTACCAATTTTTTCCTTAAAGGAAACCTATTACCTGAAAAAACACTTTTAAACTGCATATTTGAGGGTAATCTGCAGGTTAATAGTGCTGTGAAGCTGCCCAGTGCTGGCATTTATATCCATGCTGCCGGGTGGAAACTTTATGAACTTAATTTCCCCTGGCAGCGTCCCAGGTTTCAGTCCCGAGCTGGCAGTTCAGTCACCACTCTGTATATAGAAAGTGGCGGCTATAACTGCGCCCCCTGCACTGACTGACAGCTGGCCCTAATTCAAAGCTGTTGTCAGTCAGTGCAGGGGCACAGATACAGCCACTGTTCATTATACACAAAGCGGTGACTGAACCCGCACTGCCCTCATGACTGAAACCGGAATACTGTCAGGGGAATAATGTTCATTTCTTCTTGGCAGCGTAGGTCTCTGTGCCGGCGCCAAACAGTTTCACAAAGCTATTAACTTGCAGATTAACCTCATATCTGCATGTTAATAGTTATTTCAGGTGACAGTTTCCCTTTAACAACTCTCAGACCTAATAGATCAGCTTCACATGGCCTTGTAGATTCTTTAGCCTCTCACTCTGACCATATTCCTCTATTCCACAAAGATTTCCTACTGACCCACCTCTGCTTAGAGCCCAGCGAGAACATCATGTTGGGTCAGCTCAGGCCTACTGAGCAGGATCCTCTGCTACCTGACATCATCATAACACAATCTCCTGCCTTTTTGTGCAGTACCACTCATGCTTTTGGATTCTCCGAGTACCTGTTTCTATCTGAACCGTCAAGGGCGGCCATAACAGTACTCCATTGTGCAGCTGAACTTAGTCTGTAGCCAACCAGTTGGTATCACAGCACCTTCTCAGTCTTTAGTCATCAGCCTACCAACTTGCCTCACATTGAATGTACCAAGACCTGGCATAGGCTACTTAGGTCATAATGTGTAGAAACGGAGTCAGTGGGTGCTCTTGTCCGCTGGCCTGGCTGCCTTTAGAAAGACTGCATGGACCAGGGCTCATACCACTGAACGCCCGCTCTATGTCCCCGTGGGCAACATACTACACAGACAATGCAGGATTAGGGTAAAACAGTGTGGCAATACTTTATTGAACCACAACACACAATAGCAAACAGAACAATCCCAACAATTACCCCAAACATGGTGCACATTACAGGGCCTCACACTTCCACTGACTCGCCTGGATAACGGTAGATGTTATGTCAGAGCTCCCACGGTCGATTTTCCACCTGTGATGTACACACAGAGAAGAGATACGACAAGAGTAGGGAGATGACTAAGAACAGTCCATAGAGTTCGTAGAAGGTCTAAAGCCAGTTGACACAACGTCACAGCTCCCAGGGTCGCTATTCCACCTGTGATATACACACAGAGAAGAGATAACAACAAACGTAGGGAGGTGACAGTCCATACTGTCCATACAAGCTCAAAAGCCAGTTGACACGAGTCACCACCTGGCTTATATGACCATCTCCATGGAACCAGGCGACCAGCGGGTCCCAAAACCTGGCTTTCTCCAAACATATCCATTGTTCAGAGATGGTCACTGGATCAGATCTGTGTCCTTCCAACCGAAGCTGAAAACTCCTAGGTTGATTCCCATAGAATCATAGATCAGAGTCCCTCGTGATGGTACCATGATGAATTAGTTGCAGTCCTGTCTCTGGTCTGTTGAGACTTGTGCAGAATGGCTGACTGGTAGCTCTCTGAGTCATGAGATGAGATCTGATATGCTCTCTCTGTCTCTTGTTTTTATACCCTAGACATGTAAGCTATTTTTAGAATTACCCAGTGTGCTTCAGTACAGCCTCACAGCTCAAACTGGTTTAGAAGTCAACAAACTAGTTTATAATACAATGCACAATTAGCATATCAGCTCACAATGAACACAGATAAACACCCACTATGTACAAGTCACTATTACAGACACAGTATGTGAAATAGTATATCAGCTTGCAAGATTGTCTTCTTGACCCACCAGACATAAACACTTAAACCACAAGCCAATATACAGATAAAAAGTCAATTCTTGTGGGTTTACAAAAACATGATTGTCTGGGAAATTAAGATTCAATCTGGTTTCTTCACACATAATAACTCAGTTCAGGAAGCTTTTCTACAGTTCTGGAACTTTGTTGTGCATTCTCACATGAGGTCAGAACTGTTCTGACTTTAACCCCTCTCTGCCATCGGACGTACTATCCTGAGTACAAGCGCTGAGGAAGCCTGCAGCACTGCCTGTGAGATCGCTGGTCTCACAAAGTGCTGTGCACACTGTGAGACCAGCGATCTGACCCTATACAGTAATGTCCCACCCTGGGACAAAGTAAAAAAGTAAAAAAAATAAAAATAAATGTGTAAAAAAAATTCCAAAATAAAAGGAAAAAAAAAAAATTCCCCAATAAATTCATTTCTTCCTGTAAATAAAAAAAACAAAACCATAAAAGTACACATATTTGGTATCGCCGAGTCTGTAACAACCCCCCCATAAAACTATCTCACTAGTTAACCCCTTTAGCGAACCCCTTAAAAAAAAACAAAGCAAAAAATCAATGCTTTATCATCATACCGCTGAACAAAAGGTGGAATGACACGCGATCAAAAAGACCGATATAAATAAACATAGTACCGCTGAAAACGTCATCTTGTCCCGCAAAAAATGAGCTGCCATACAGCTTCATCAGTGAAAAAATAAAAAAGTTATAGCTCGCAGAATAAAGCGATGCAAAAATAATTTTTTTTTATATAAAATTGTTTTATTGTATAAAAGCGTCAAAACATAAGAAAATGATATAAACGAGGTATTGCTGTAATCGTACTGACCCGAAAAATAAAACTGCTTTATCAATTTTACCACACACCGAACGGTATAAACGCTCCCCCCCAAAAGAAATTCATGAATTGCTGATTTTTGTTCATTCTAACCTCCCAAAAATTGAAATAAAAGCGATCAAAAATGTCACGTGCTCAAAAATGGTACCAATAAAAACGTCAACTCGTACCGCAAAAAATAAGACCTCATATGACTCTGTGGGCCAAAATATGCAAAAATTACAGCTCTCAAAATGTGGTGATGCAAAAAACTGTTTTTTGCAATAAAAAGCGCCTTTTAGCGTGACAGCTGCCAATCAAAAAAACCCGCTATAAATAGTAAATCAAACCCCCCTTTATCACCCCCTTAGTTAGGGAAAAATAATACAATTTAAAAAATGTAATTATTTCCATTTTCCCATTAGGGTTAGGGTTGCGGCTAAAGTTAGGGTTAGGGTTGAGGCTAAAGTTAGGATTAGGGTTAGGGTTGGGATTAGGGTTAGGGGAGTGTTAGGGTTAGGTTTGTGGTTAGGGTTATGGTTATGGTTGGGACTAGGGTTAGGGGTGTGTTGGGGTTAGGGTTGGAGTTAGAATTGAGGGGTTTCCACTGTTTAGGCACATCAGGGGCTCTCCAAATGTGACATGGCGTCTGATCTCAATTCCAGCCAATTCTGCGTTGAAAAAGTCAAACGCTACTCCTTCACTTCTGAGCTCTGCCATGCGCCCAAACAGTAGTTTACCCCCACATATGGGGTATCAGCGTACTCAGGACAAATTGCACAATAACTCTTGGGGTCCAATTTCTTCTGTTACCCTTGGGAAAATAAAAAATTGGGGGCAAAAATATCATTTTTGTAAAAAAAAAATGATTTTTTTGTTTTTACTGCTGTACGTTATAAACTTCTGTGAAGCACTTGGGGCTTCATAGCACTCACCACACATCTAGATAAGTTCCTTGTTGGGTCTATTTTCCAAAATGGGGTCACTTGTGGGGGGTTTCCACTGTTTAGGCACATCAGGGGCTCTCCAAATGCGACATGATGCCCTCAGACCATTCCATCAAAGTCTGCAATCCAAAACGCCACTACTTCCCTTCCGAGCCCCGACGTGTGCCCATACAGTAGTTTTCTCCCACATATTGGGTATCAGCGTACTCAGGACAAATCGGACAACAACTTTTGGGGTCCAATTTCTCTTGTTACCCTTGTGAAAGTAAAATATTGGGGGCGAAAAAAAATCATTTTTGTAAAAAAAAAAATTTTTTTTTATTTTTACGGCTGTACGTAATAAACTTCTGTGAAGCACTTCGGGGTTCAAAGTGCTCACCACACATCTAGATAAGTTCCTTGGGAGGTCTATTTTCCAAAATGGGGTCACTTGTGGGGGGGTTTCCACTGTTTAGGCACATCAGAGGCTCTCCAAATGCGACATGACGCCCTCAGACCATTCCATCAAAGTCTGCAATCCAAAACGTTACTACTTCCCATCCGAGCCCTGACGTGTGCCCATACAGTAGTTTTCTTAACAAGAGGAAAGGGCGCACTAAGGATCCATATAATATAAAGGGAGGTGCGAATCGATAGAGTAAACCATGTATAAGCACAAAAGAAAAAGTACTACCGTATATAACGCACACTACACCAAGGTCAATATGAATTTGAAAAGATACAAAATTTTATTGACACATGAACACATAGTGAATTAAAACATACTTAAAAGCAAGTAAACCATGACTTGAAGATCTTCCTTAATAAGAGAGTGAAATAATCAACACAATCTGTAAAGAGTAGCAATATACCCAATATAATAAATAGAAAGCAAGGGTAAATACGCTCAGCATATAAGCTCTGAACAGGAGCAAATGGAGGGCCTGTATGGACAAACAAACAGATCAATGCATAGAAATAAACCAAATGGTTAAACTAAGCAAAGTGCCTCAGCACCAGAACAAGGAATGATGCAGCAATAGACCCCATGATAAGTTTTGGCAAGATTGTCCCAGCCCAAAGCCAGAAAGAAATGTTTACCCAAAACAGAGTTCTCATGGTAGAGGGGCAATCAAAGAGGCAGACATCAGGACCATGGTGCAAGGAATGGTCCCACGTGTTCCGCCGTAGCTAGTACGGCTTCATCAGGGAAAGTGAAGAGTTGTTACCAAACCGGCTAGATATACCTGAGTAATTAGTGGGGAAAACCTGCATATGCGAGTCAAACAGCCGCAATCCCAAACGGAAGTGAGCGGTGATGAATCAGCTGTGGGCAGACGTCTCTGTCACACAGGACTCACTGATGCAACCCCCAAACAAGGGGGGGAAAGGGGGAAGAAACTCGACCACGTAGGAAGAGGATTCAGAGGGAAAATTCAGTGTCCAGAGAACAAGAAAAAGGCTGCTTGAGAGGACCAGCAAATGAGGCCCAGGACGCCAGGCCAATAATTCACCTGTATGGACAAAATTCATCACCATTAAACATCATTTAAATAGTATATTGGCCTGGCGTCCTGGGCCTCATTTGCTGGTCCTCTCAAGCAGCCTTTTTCTTGTTCTCTGGACTCTGAATTTTCCCTCTGAATCCTCTTCCCACATGGTCGAGTTTCTTTCCCCTTTTTCCCCCCTTGTTTGGGAGTTGCATCTCTTTTTATCTTATATTTGGACTTGAGTCATGTTCTACTAGTCTGGTGCCTTTATAATAGGGGTTTTATCAGATTCCCCTCTGCATATAAATATGCAGGATTTTGACCTGTACCTCTTCGGATATACCCAATATAGGGATGATTGGCCCTTTTGATCATTTATCCTATGCATTTATGTTGCTCTGATTCTATTGATTAGCATGGAGCACTTTATTAAGACAAGCTTACCCTATGATTATTTACCTGACTGGTTGACCAATAACACTATGCAATTTATTACATCAACTGCACGATGTGAACCTCTATCTTGGACTCCTGTCTATTCTTGTCCATTTGGGTGATCCTGTCTACCCCTATTGGGATTATTAGGGTTTCACCCTTCCTTGTAAAAGGTTTTTATGGCCCACGTTTCATTTGGTTCTAACCTTGGATATTATCCCCTTATGTGTGGGATTCCTGCTGGGTCCATTTATGACTCCAGTGGTGGGTTTCAGCATATTCTCTAGCATATTGCAATTTTATTGCATGGAATAATGACAAGTGGCGTTTTAGCTCTTTATTGTATTTATATTATCTGCATGGTTCAATAAATTGCTTTTCCATTACATGCTTTTCCCTTTGTGGTTCCTGAATACATGAAGAAATGACTGTGCATGATTGTGGTGTATGATTCCCCCCTTGTGGTTTCCCTTGTCTGTCATTTTCTGAGCTCCTGGGAGTGATGCGCTTTTTATTTATTTTTTCGCCACTGAGGCACTGCGCATGCGCACTCTCGTATCTATGGTTACCGCCTGACAAGTGGTGCATGTCGGCGTGCGCTGTAAGCGTCTCACTGCACGCAAGCGCAGTGAGTCCTGTGTGACAGAGATGTCTGCCCACAGCTGATTCATCACCGCTCACTTTCGTTTGGGATTGGGGGCTGTTTGACTCACATATGCAGGTTTTCCCCACTAATTACTCAGGTATATCTAGCCGGTTTGGTAACAACTCTTCACTTTCCCTGATGAAGCCGTACTAGCTACGGCGGAACGCGTGGAACCATTCCTTGCACCATGGTCCTGATGTCTGCCTCTTTGATTGCCCCTCTACCATGAGGACTCTGCTTTGGGTAAACATTTCTTTCTGGCTTTGGGCTGGGACAATCTTGCCAAAACTTATCATGGGGTCTATTGCTGCATCATTCCTTGTTCTGATGCTGAGGCACTTTGCTTAGTTTAACCATTTGGTTTATTTCTATGCATTGATCTGTTTGTTTGTCCATACAGACCCTCCATTTGCTCCTGTTCAGAGCTTATATGCTGAGCGTATTTACCCTTGCTTTCTATTTATATATTGGGTATATTGCTACTCTTTACAGATTGTGTTGATTATTTCACTCTCTTATTAAGGAAGATCTTCAAGTCATGGTTTACTTGTTTTAAGTATGTTTTAATTCACTATGTGTTCATGTGTCAATAAAATTTTGTATCTTTTCACATTCATATTGACCTTGGTGTAGTGTGCGTTATATACCATACAGTAGTGTTCTCCCACATATTGGGTATCAGTGTACTCAGGACAAATTGGACAACAACTTTTGGGGTCAAGTTTCTCCTGTTACCCTTGGGAAAATAAAAAGTTGGGGACTAAAAGATCATGTTTGTGGCAAAATATGATTTTTTTATTTTCATGCTCGGGCGTTATAAACTTTAGTGAAACACCTGGGGGTTAAAAGTTCTCACTACACATCTAGATAAGTTTCTTGAGGGATCTAGTTTCCAAAATGGTGTCATTTGTGGGGGGTTTCCCCTGTTTAGGCAGATCAGGAGCTCTCCAAACACGACATGGCGTCCAGCCAATTCTGCGTTGAAAAAGTCAAACGGCGCTCCTTTCCTTCCAAGCTCTGCCATGCACCCAAACAGTGGTTTACCCCCACATATGGGGTATCAGCGTACTCAGGACAAATTGCACAATAACTTTTGGAGTCTTGTTACCCTTGGGAAAATAAAAATTGGGGTGAAAAGATCATTTTTGTGGAAAAAATATGATTTTTTAATTTTACGGGTCTACGTTATAAACTTGAGTGAAGCACTTGGGGGTTCAAATTGCTCACCACAGATCTAGATAAGTTCCTTAGGGGGTCTAGTTTCCAAAATGGAATCACTTGTGGGGGGTTTCCCCTGTTTAGGCATATCAGGGGCTCTCCAAATGCAACATGGCGTCCAATCTCAATTCCAGCCAATTTTGGTAGGAAAAATTCAAATGGTGCTCCTTCCATTTCGAGCTCTGCCGTGCACCCAAACAGTAGTTCCCCCCACATATGGGGTATCAGCGTACTCAGGACAAATTGGAAAACAACTTTTGTGGTCCAATTTCTCCTGTTACCCTTGGGAAAATAAAAAATTGGTGACTAATAGAAAATTTTTGTGAGAAAAAAATATGATTTTTTATTTCATGCCCGGGCATTATAAACTTGTGTGAAGCAATTGGGGGTTCAAAGTGCTCACCACAAATCTAGATAAGTTCCTTAGGGGGTCTAGTTTCCAAAATGGGGTCACTTGTGGGGGTTTCCACAGGCGCATCAGAGGATCTCCAAATGCGACATGGCGTCTGATCTCAATTTCAGCCAATTTTGGCTTGAAAAAGTCAAACAGCGCTCCTTCCCTTACGAGCTCTGCTGTGTGCCCAAACAGTGGTTTTCCCCACATATGGGGTATTGGCGTACTCAGGAGAAATTACACAACAACTTTATCTGTCCATTTTCTCCTTTTACCCTTGTGAAAATAAAAAAAGTTTGTAAAAGATCATTTTTGTGACTAAAAAGTTAAATATTCATTTTTTCCTTCCACGTTGCTTCAGCTCCTGTGAAGCACCTGAAGGGTTAATAAACTTCTTGAATGTGGTTTTGAGTACCTTGAGGGGTGCAATTTTTAGAATGGTGTCACTTTTGGGTATTTTCTGCCATATAGACACCTCAAAGTGACTTCAAATGTGAGATGGTCCCTAAAAAAAATGGCTTTGTAAATTTTGTTATAAAAATGAGAAATCGCTGGTCAACTTTTAACCCTTATAATTTCCTAACAAAAAAAATTTTGGTTACAAAATTGTAGGCATGTGGGAAATGTTATTTCTTAACTATTTTGTGTGACATATTTCTCTGTTTTAAGGGAATAAAAATTCAAAGTTTGAAAATTGCAAAATTTTAAAAATTTTCGCCATATTTGCATTTTTTTAAAAAATAAACGCAAGTTATATCGAAGAAATTTTACCAATAACGCGAAGTACAATATGTCATGATATAACATTCTCAGAATCGCGAAGATCCGTTGAAGCGTTCCAGAGTTATTTTAACCTCATAAAGAGACAGTGGTCAGAATTGTAAAAATTGGCCCGGTCATTAACGTGCAAACCACCCTTGTGGGTGAAGGGGATAAGGGTTCTATATTCTCTGCTTCAGCGCAGTCCCCTAGATGTTTATCTGAGCACCTCAGCTTGCCTGTATTCTCATATTTGCCTAGCAGCTCAGCACCATTAAATTGTACTACGATTAGAAAAATAAAATAAGAAATAATGTAAGGAATAGCTGTAATGATCACATGAACCATCTTACCAAAGTTTGTTCTAATGTCAATTCATTCTAACCAGGTATGTCTAAGTGGTATGTATCTTCTGCCACCATTTGCTCCATCAACACTGGGTGATTCACCTCCAAACCCATTTTACCAGATTAGATGCAAGTTGTGGCTTCACCATTCTAATATCAATGAGTAGAGTTGAGCGATACTTTCCGATATCCAAAAGTATCGGAATCGGAATGGTATCGCCGATACCCAAAAAATATCGGCGATACCCGATACCGATACCGGAAATCCAATGTAAGTCTATGGGAACAAAATATCGGAATTAAAAAAAAACCCATTCTTGCCTTGTTGGTTAAGTGTACATGAAGGAAAACAACAAAGAGTAATGTAGAATGTATTGGGGAAGGTTGAGGAGACATTAAAGGCATAGATGTTTAACCCAATCAAATGGAATAGCATAAATATTTTTTTTTTTTAAAGATGTTCGGATTGACGAAGAAATTGACAATGTTGTTAACGTTTTTTCTATTTTGGCAAATATGTATATTTCACAACTTCCATGCTCTTCACCTTTTTAACTTTTGACACACTTTCTCCTTCATAATCTTCAGCAGCATCATCTTTTTCATCAAATTATTCTTCATCTCCACCTTCTTTATCTTCTTCTTAAACTTCTTGCTATTCATCTTTTTGTTAACATTACTCATATTCTTCTTATTAAACTATTATTCTTATTCATATTCTACTTCATCTTCTTCATCATATTCTTATTTTGGACAGAGATTCCTGTACTTGTAATCTGTCAAAGTATGAATTTTTCATCCTTCCGTTCTTGCTGTCACAAAAGATTTAAATTACAACAGTATTTGTCCGTGTTCAGTTTAGCCTGCAGCAGCAGGCATTTTCCAGGGGCACCACGAGGAGGAACGGACTCACCCCCATACACTGCTTAGTCTTCTTCTGCTTATAATTTAGAGCATATATTTTGCTCTTCATTTTGGTCTTATACTTCATGTTCTTCTGCTTTTTGATCTTCTGCTTATTGTTCTTAAGTCTCTTGTTCTGTATCTTGTAGTTTGTCTTAACCTTCTTAGTCCTGTTTGGTAATCTTTTATTTCTTCTTTGTGATGGTGTTTAGGCTGGTTGGCTTGATGCTCGTCGTCCTTGTGGTGGTCATCTTCTTCGGGGTGGTCATCAGGGTCGTCGTCTTCATTGTTGGAGATCCAGAGTGATTTCCCAAAAAAACATTGAAAAAATCTTCAATTTGTAAATGTAGCACAAGGTACAAGAGCCAATGCAAGTAACGAGGACCAGCTGACTGTGCTGGAACCCAGAGGGGCAGCAGAAGGAAAAGAGCCAATGGCACAACCGAGGACCAGCTGACGTTACTGGGACACGGTTACTAAGCAGGAGGTACCTGTGCTCCAAAGCACTACCAAGGACCAGCAGACGTTGCTGGAACTCGGATACCGAGATGGAGGCACCTAGGCCAAAGGCACTGCGGAGAACCAGCTGACGGTACTGGAAACCAGACGGGTAGCAGAAGGTACAAGAGCCAGTGCAAGTGACGAGGACCAGCTGACTGTGCTGGAACCCGGAGGGGCAGCAGAAGGAAAAGAGCCAATGGCACAACCGAGGACCAGCTGACGTTACTGGGACACGGTTACTAAGCAGAAGGTACCTGTGCTCCAAAGCACTACCAAGGACCAGCAGACGTTGCTGGAACTCAGATACCGAGATGGAGGCACCTAGGCCAAAGGCACTGCGGAGAACCAGCTGACGGTACTGGAACCCGGACGGGTAGCAGAAGGTACCCATGGAAATTTAAGTTGACAGGCCGCGAGCCGGCCGCAGTTACCGAATCCCATAGTACTACAGTGGGTGATTGTCCTATTGTCACAACGGAAACAGCCTTTATTTGCATATCCCGCAGCACAGATAGGAAGCACCTAAACTCCAGGCACCATAGAGTCGGCTAAACCGACCGCAACACGACAGGACAACTTATTGGAGGCTAAGTGACGTTTACACTGACAGGAAACAGATGGCGTGCTGTAACCAGTCTGGGCAGGAGTGAGTACCCGTGCCAATGACACTTCCGAGCAACAACTGTCGGTGTTGGAGCCCAGGGATGAGAAGAGAACCGGGTGGAGGCAGCAGGACTTTTTGCCGTTCACACAGCAGGGGAACAGCTGACATTACTGAACCCCAATAACACAGGAGCAAGTGTTCACTGTGCTAACAGCACTTCCGAGCAACAACTGGCGGTGTTGTAGCCCAGGGATGAGAAGACAACAGGGTGGAGGCAGCAGGACTGTTTGCCGTACACACAGCAGGGGAACAGCTGACATTACTGAACCCCAGTAACACAGGAGCAAGTGTTCACTGTGCTAACAGCACTTCCGAGCAACAACTGGCGGTGTTGTAGCCCAGGCATGAGAAGACAACAGGGTGGAGGCAGCAGGACTTTTTGCCGTACACACAGCAGGGGAACAGCTGACATTACTGAACCCCAATAACACAGGAGCAAGTGTTCACTGTGCTAACAGTACTTCCGAGCAACAACTGACGGTGTTGTAGCCCAGGCATGAGAAAACAACAGGGTGGAGGCAGCAGGACTGTTTGCCGTACACACCGCAGGGGAACAGCTGACATTACTGAACCCCAATAACACAGGAGCAAGTGTTCACTGTGCTAACAGCACTTCCGAGCAACAACTGGCGGTGTTGTAGCCCAGGCATGAGAAGACAACAGGGTGGAGGCAGCAGGACTGTTTGCCGTACACACAGCAGGGGAACAGCTGACATTACTGAACTCCAGTAACACAGGAGCAAGTGTTCACTGTGCTAACAGCACTTCCGAGCAACAACTGGCGGTGTTGTAGCCCAGGGATGAGAAGACAACAGGGTGGAGGCAGCAGGACTGTTTGCCGTACACACAGCAGGGGAACAGCTGACATTACTGAACCCCAGTAACACAGGAGCAAGTGTTCACTGTGCTAACAGCACTTCCGAGCAACAACTGGCGGTGTTGTAGCCCAGGCATGAGAAGACAACAGGGTGGAGGCAGCAGGACTTTTTGCCGTACACACAGCAGGGGAACAGCTGACATTACTGAACCCCAATAACACAGGAGCAAGTGTTCACTGTGCTAACAGTACTTCCGAGCAACAACTGACGGTGTTGTAGCCCAGGCATGAGAAAACAACAGGGTGGAGGCAGCAGGACTGTTTGCCGTACACACCGCAGGGGAACAGCTGACATTACTGAACCCCAATAACACAGGAGCAAGTGTTCACTGTGCTAACAGCACTTCCGAGCAACAACTGGCGGTGTTGTAGCCCAGGCATGAGAAGACAACAGGGTGGAGGCAGCAGGACTGTTTGCCGTACACACAGCAGGGGAACAGCTGACATTACTGAACTCCAGTAACACAGGAGCAAGTGTTCACTGTGCTAACAGCACTTCCGAGCAACAACTGGCGGTGTTGTAGCCCAGGGATGAGAAGACAACAGGGTGGAGGCAGCAGGACTGTTTGCCGTACACACAGCAGGGGAACAGCTGACATTACTGAACCCCAGTACCACAGGAGCAAGTGTTCACTGTGCTAACAGCACTTCCGAGCAACAACTGGCGGTGTTGTAGCCCAGGCATGAGAAGACAACAGGGTGGAGGCAGCAGGACTGTTTGCCGTACACACAGCAGGGGAACAGCTGACATTACTGAACCCCAGTAACACAGGAGAAAGTGTTCACTGTGCTAACAGCACTTCCGAGCAACAACTGGCGGTGTTGTAGCCCAGGCATGAGAAGACAACAGGGTGGAGGCAGCAGGACTGTTTGCCGTACACACAGCAGGGGAACAGCTGACATTACTGAACCCCAGTAACACAGGAGCAAGTGTTCACTGTGCTAACAGCACTTCTGAGCAACAACTGGCGGTGTTGTAGCCCAGGGATGAGAAGACAACAGGGTGGAGGCAGCAGGACTGTTTGCCGTACACACAGCAGGGGAACAGCTGACATTACTGAACCCCAGTAACACAGGAGCAAGTGTTCACTGTGCTAACAGCACTTCTGAGCAACAACTGGCGGTGTTGTAGCCCAGGCATGAGAAGACAACAGGGTGGAGGCAGCAGGACTGTTTGCCGTACACACAGCAGGGGAACAGCTGACATTACTGAACCCCAATAACACAGGAGCAAGTGTTCACTGTGCTAACAGCACTTCCGAGCAACAACTGGCGGTGTTGTAGCCCAGGGATGAGAAGACAACAGGGTGGAGGCAGCAGGACTGTTTGCCATACACACAGCAGGGGAACAGCTGACATTACTGAACCCCAGTAACACAGGAGCAAGTGTTCACTGTGCTAACAGCACTTCCGAGCAACAACTGGCGGTGTTGTAGCCCAGGCATGAGAAGACAACAGGGTGGAGGCAGCAGGACTGTTTGCCGTACACACAGCAGGGGAACAGCTGACATTACTGAACCCCAGTAACACAGGAGCTAGTGTTCACTGTGCTAACAGCACTTCCGAGCAACAACTGGCGGTGTTGTGGCCCAGGCATGAGAAGACAACAGGGTGGAGGCAGCAGGACTGTTTGCCGTACACACAGCAGGGGAACAGCTGACATTACTGAACCCCAGTAACACAGGAGCAAGTGTTCACTGTGCTAACAGCACTTCCGAGCAACAACTGGCGGTGTTGTAGCCCAGGCATGAGAAGACAACAGGGTGGAGGCAGCAGGACTGTTTGCTGTACACACAGCAGGGGAACAGCTGACATTACTGAACCCCAATAACACAGGAGCAAGTGTTCACTGTGCTAACAGCACTTCCGAGCAACAACTGGCGGTGTTGTAGCCCAGGCATGAGAAGACAACAGGGTGGAGGCAGCAGGACTGTTTGCCGTACACACAGCAGGGGAACAGCTGACATTACTGAACCCCAATAACACAGGAGCAAGTGTTCACTGTGCTAACAGCACTTCCGAGCAACAACTGGCGGTGTTGTAGCCCAGGGATGAGAAGACAACAGGGTGGAGGCAGCAGGACTGTTTGCCGTACACAGCAGGGGAACAGCTGACATTACTGAACCCAGTAACACAGGAGCAAGTGTTCACTGTGCTAACAGCACTTCCGAGCAACAACTGGTGGTGTTGTAGCCCAGGCATGAGAAGACAACAGGGTGGAGGCAGCAGGACTGTTTGCCGTACACACAGCAGGGGAACAGCTGACATTACTGAACCCCAGTAACACAGGAGCAAGTGTTCACTGTGCTAACAGCACTTCCGAGCAACAACTGGCGGTGTTGTAGCCCAGGGATGAGAAGACAACAGGGTGGAGGCAGCAGGACTGTTTGCCGTACACACAGCAGGGGAACAGCTGACATTACTGAACTCCAGTAACACAGGAGCAAGTGTTCACTGTGCTAACAGCACTTCCGAGCAACAACTGGCGGTGTTGTAGCCCAGGCATGAGAAGACAACAGGGTGGAGGCAGCAGGACTTTTTGCCGTACACACAGCAGGGGAACAGCTGACATTACTGAACCCCAATAACACAGGAGCAAGTGTTCACTGTGCTAACAGCACTTCCGAGCAACAACTGGCGGTGTTGTAGCCCAGGCATGAGAAGACAACAGGGTGGAGGCAGCAGGACTGTTTGCCGTACACACAGCAGGGGAACAGCTGACATTACTGAACCCCAGTAACACAGGAGCAAGTGTTCACTGTGCTAACAGCACTTCCGAGCAACAACTGGCGGTGTTGGAGCCCGGGTCAAGGAGGATGTTTAAATACTAGATCAAGTATTTTCCTTGTTACGTGTCAAATAAAAATGTCTATACTCCAAACAAGAGAAATATAACCTTTAGTACCATAAGATGATGATTTTACTTAAAAAAATATATGTAAATTAATAATTTACAAACATAAACGCATACATTAACATGTTGAAAAGCAATGCAAACCACAATTAAAATAGGTTAAATAATCTGCTATACGGTTTAAAATAAAAGCATACAAGTACATATCAGAATCCATTAATGATGGCTAAGTAACAGTATGTACACCATTTCTATTGTGTAGACAATGAATGGATGACTTAAAAACATATTCAGCATTACAAGTTATCTTTGACATTCATAAAAGTTTACATTTGGTGAATAATATCACTAAAAAGTTTTTAAAAATATCTAAAATTTCCATCATGTAATACTGATAATATGTGCCAATCATTTATATTAACAAACAAAAACTTTAAAAAGTGCATAGTGCATAGTCAAAACAGCTATTTATGCCTGACTGTGGACTTGCAAGCATGACAACGGATAGATAAGGTATATATAGATGAGACTGCATAGCCACAGATGTTGAATGGCGATGTAATACTGTACCTCAATAAAGTGTGCGTTACTACTACATCCTTTTTTTTATATAGCTTTATAAAAGGTTACGTGCATGTATGGTTGCGCCTTTGTTTGGACGCACAGACTGGCTTCCTGCTGTGACGCGTTGGGTATTGGAGCGTCTGTGCGTCTTATGACGCAGACTAACATTCACGGTGCGCATCGTTCATCATCGCAAGCGTACCGACAACACAAAGGCGTTGTCATGACTGCTTTACTCAGTAAGCATGCACCTATGATGAAACATACATGCATGTGCCCTATTACATAACAAGCTACAAGAAAAACGAGTGTGAGGTGTGACACAGCTGTTTTGTTAAGGTACAGTATTATATCGACATTGTACAGGTGTCGCTATTCAGTCTGATAAATAGATATCATTCACCTATTCTATCAGTTGTCGTTCTTTCAGCACCACTTACAGGTATATATTTTGCTATTGTGACTATGCATTATTGACTTTAACAAGGTAATGCATGATTTTTGTTAGCGATTATCATGTTTACATGAAGGACCTTTATGATATGGGCTGTTAACTTTCTAATTAAATATGTATTTTTTAAAATGACACAAATATAAGTAATGTTGAAGAGGACTATTCCTACATGCATTGTTTGCACAATATTACAGGTGTACATCACGTCCCTTAATCAACATTGGATTATTATATTTACTTGTATGCTTTTATTTAAAAGCCAAGAACACTGAAGTCTAACCTTCGCACTGCAGCTGTTGTCAAAGTTCAACCCACATTATGCACTTCCAACATTGCAGCATTTGAGTCATGATGTGAGTTGGATTTGTCTAAGCTATGGAGTGACAAGGTTGACCATCAGTATCCTATAGCATAAGTAGGCTTTTGTGTTAGCATTTGTTTTCGACATGTGCATATCTGAAATAATATGTCACAATTATTTTGTTACAGATTTGTGACAAAGACTAATCATTTTATGGTTTTAAAGCTGACATTTCAAATGTTTACAGCTTAGAAATCAGGGTGTAGCCTCATATCTATGTGTAGCACTAGACACTTTGACATGTCATGCTTTTTTCACCATGTGTAGGTAGCTAGCAGTAATTTTTGCCAGACACACAGCAGGGGAACAGCAGGCGTTACTGAACCCCACAAACACATCAGCGATTGTTTTCATCTGTGCATCTAACACTTCTGAGCAGCAACTGGCGGTGTTGAAGCCCAGGGTCAAGGAGGGTGTAGGCAGAGGCCTTGTATGAGATGTTTGAAGTTGAAGTTGTAGTTAGCAGCAGTAATTTTTGCCAGACACACAGCAGGGGAACAGCAGGCGTTACTGAACCCCACAAACACATCAGCGATTGTTTTCATCTGTGCATCTAACACTTCTGAGCAGCAACTGGCGGTGTTGAAGCCCAGGGTCAAGGAGGGTGTAGGCAGAGGCCTTGTATGAGATGTTTGAAGTTGAAGTTGTAGTTAGCAGCAGTAATTTTTGCCAGACACACAGCAGGGGAACAGCAGGCGTTACTGAACCTCACAAACACATCAGCGATTGTTTTCATCTGTGCATCTAACACTTCTGAGCAGCAACTGGCGGTGTTGAAGCCCAGGGTCAAGGAGGGTGTAGGCAGAGGCCTTGTATGAGATGTTTGAAGTTGAAGTTGTAGTTAGCAGCAGTAATTTTTGCCAGACACACAGCAGGGGAACAGCAGGCGTTACTGAACCTCACAAACACATCAGCGATTGTTTTCATCTGTGCATCTAACACTTCTGAGCAGCAACTGGCGGTGTTGAAGCCCAGGGTCAAGGAGGGTGTAGGCATAAAATATTGAGTTATTGCCTTGTTACGTGGCCATTGCAAATGTATGTACTTCAAACAAGAATAAATGAAGTTTTACTAGGACAATAAAATGATGAATTTCAATTCCAAGAATAGAAAAATATTTAGACTTGAGAGTCCTCAGTGGTTGATACCGTTTAATGGCTAACTGAAAAGATGGTAACAAATTCCAAGCTTTCGAGACTACTCAGGTCTCTTCATCAGGCTAAGACTAAAACAAAAAATGAAGAATCACATATTTCTACACACAACAGGACACAGGAATAGGTAAGACAAGTGAGGGAGGGACAAGTGAGGAGAGACCGGCCAAAAAATGAGAACAAGGATGAATTATCAGCGCCACACAATAAGAGAAAAAATAATGGATTTACCTGTGGCAAAACACTTTTGTATGCCCGGTCATAGCATGATGGATATGGAATTACTGGTATTAAAATATAACTTCAAATATGAGAAAGATACAAAGGTTTCAGAATATAAGCTCATCATGACCTTTGACACTCTTAGTGATGGAATGAATAGATCACACGGATTTATGTCATTCTATATCAATTAAGGAATCTGCGTCTCTGCCCTTCCAGGGGCATGAAAACAGAAAACCAGACCCCAATCAGAGGGCAATTAAACTTTCTATCCTTATCCAGGAACTGTTCCAATATTTATGTTCATCCCTCTGTCATAATGACAGTTCTGCTACACGTGAATTACTTGTCTTACCTATTGCACTATTCCTGTGTCCTGTTGTGTATAGAAATATGTGATGCTTCATTTTTTGTTTTAGTCTTTGCCTGATGAAGAGACGTGAGTAGCCTCGAAAGCTTGCAATTTGTTACCATCTTTTCAGTTATCCATTAAAAGGTATCAACCACTGCGGACTCTCAAGTCTAAATATTTGTCTATCTACTGGCTAACACGGTACGAAGATACACATGTTTCCTAACTTCAAGAATAAAAATAAAGACCCTGCAAATATAAACGCATATATGCACATGCCAACAAGAAAAGGAACAACACACCACCCAAAAAATTGGTTACAAAATATAGTGTTGTAAATTTAAGAATAAAAGTCCATTTTTGTATTTATGAATAATGCTTAAGGAACGCTATGTTAAACCATAACATAGTGAAGACAATGGATTTTGTAATAGTCACTCATCATCATCATTGCAATTTATATGTGACAGTCACAGACATTTCAATTATTTAAGTTAATAAAATCGTTACTTTGTACAGCATGTATGACATGTCCAGCATGGACTCATCAATGTGATGACGCAATAATGTACGATAAAAAATAACCATTTAAAAAAACATTATGCATTGTCACAATGTAAGTGTGTGCCTGCAAGTGTAGGTGAAACAAAGGCTACGGATAGCAAAGGTATATTCTATGTCTGTATCAGACAGTGGACAGCCTCTGATGGGTAATGGCGATGTTATACTGTACGTCAATAAAGTCTGCGGCTGCAATCATGCATTTTTTGCTTGTACAGTGTTGAAGAGGGTAAAAGCATGTCTGGTTGCGCAAGGCTTTATCCGTCAACACTACCTTCCTACTGTCACGCGTAGGGTAGAGTAGCGTGTGTCAATTAGATGACTCTATAAAATGTGACGTTACGCAGCGTTATTGTGCCCTAGGGACGCCAAAAATACGACAGCAGTAATCATTTACTGTCTAATACTCCACCTATGACCAACAAAAAAAGCACGTTCCCTCTTTAACAATCTACATGACTAACAAGCATAATGGTTGACGCTGACTTTATTGAGGTACAGTATTACATCGACATTGTCCATGAGTAACTATGCACTGTGATACCTATATACCATTATTAATTTATATCTGTTGTGCTTGTTTCAACAGCACTTGCAGGTATAACTACCTATTGTCAGTATGCATGATGCACTTTCTAGATGTAATAATTTATTATTGCACATTATTACCAGGTTGGCCATTTCATATATGGTGTGTGAAGTTACAGTTGGCATCAGTATGTGTATTTTATAATGTCTGTCATAAATAAAACTCGTGATGATGATGATGAGGATTTTATGATTCGTACATCCATTGACTGCATTATCTTACAGGTACAGATAAAGTTCCTTAAAAAGCATTAATTGATAAGTATGAAATGTACTTTTATGCATTAATTTCAAAAAGTGAACACTATGTTTTAGTTTTTGTTACCATTTCTAATAGACATGTGCAGATATGAGCTGTGATGACAAATTATTATTTGTCCATATTTGTTATAAAAATTTATCATTCTAGGCCTGGAAAACTTCACAATTTCCTGTTTTAAGCATAACAATGAGGGTGACGGCTCTTCCCTATTTGGAGCATGTTCCACATGGGTTTTTCGGTGCATGTGTAGGGAACAGGAGACTTCTTGCCGGCCACACAGCAGGGGAACAGCTGGCGTTACTGAACCCCACTAACACTATAGCTTGTGTATTGGTCTGTGGACACGACACTTCTGAGCAGCAACTGGCAGTGTTGTAGCCCAGGGAGTAGAGTTCAGGTGGTAGAAAGATGAACATAACAGGAGACATGGATAACGTTGCGAACCAGTTATTTAATCTGAAAACGGACAGACAAATTCTGGCGAGATCCATGCCTTGATCATTTTCAGAAAAGTAAGCCGGTCTACATTATCGGAGGATAGTCGCATGCGACGGTCTGTTAGTACACCACCTGCAGCACTAAAGACGCGCTCCGATAATACACTGGCAGCAGGGCAAGCCAGCACCTCCAATGCATACTGGCTAAGCTCTGGCCATGTATCCAGCTTAGAGACCCAAAACTTGAATGGGGAAGAGCCATCTGGGAGTACATTGAGAGGGAAAGACATGTAGTCTGTCACCATCTTACGGAAACGTTGCCTCCTGCTGACTGGAGCCGTCTCGGATGGTGTAGACATTTGTGGCGCTGCCACAAAACTTCGCCACATTTGGAACATACTGGTCTTGCCCTGTGCAGAGGCGCTGCTTGTGCTCCCTCTTGTTGCAGAGCTGTCTCCACTGCCTCGACGCACAGAGCTGCTTTGTAAAGCAGTAGCAGCAGCAGTGCTCTGGGCTGGAATGGAGAACATTATGGATTGCACCAGTGTGTCTTGGTACTCCCGCATTTTACGCTCCCGGTTCAACGGTGTGATGAGGCTTTGTAAGTTGTCCCGGTAGCGAGGGTCTAGGAGGGTGTACACCCAATAATCAGACGTGGTGAGAATGTGGGCGATGCGGCGGTCGTTTCTCAGGCACTGCAGCATGAAATCAACCATGTGCTGCAGACTCCCAACTGGACAAGAAACGCTGTCCCCTGCAAGAGGCGTCATCTCTGCCTGCTCTGCATCACCCCACCCTCGCCCTACATACTGACTAGAGCGTTGTGTACCTCCCTCTGGAGCGATGTCTTCCTCCTCCATTGACTCCTCCTCATCCTCCTCACAAAGTGAGCCCTGCCCAGCCCTTTGTGAGGAACCACGTTGCGCTGACTGTCCAGAAGGTGATGGAATTTGTGACTCCTCATCCTCCACCTCTTCCAAAACCTCATCCCTTAGTGCTTGCAGTGTTTTTTGAAGCAGGCAGATAAGGGGGACAGTCAGGCTGACTAGTGCATCATCTGCACTCGCCATCCGCGTTGACTCATCAAACGCACGCAAAACGTGGCAGATTTCCTTCATAGAGGCCCACTCAGTAGTGGTGAAGTGTGAACGGCGCAAATTGCGAGTTGATTGCTCCTGATGCAGCTGATACTCCATTACTGCTGGCTGCTGCTCACACAACCGCTCCAACATATGTAACGTGGAATTCCACCTGCTGGGTACGTCACATATGATGCGATGTTCAGGAAGGCAAAATCTGTGTTGCAGAGCTGCAATGCGCGATCTGGCCATGCTGGAACGTCGCAAGTGAGCGCACTCTAGGCGGACCTTGTGCAGCAGTGCATCAAGATCCGGATAGTCCCTCAAAAAACTCTGCACGACCAAGTTGAGCACATGTGCCAGACATGGTATGTGAGTGAGGTTGCCAAGGCCCAGAGCTGCCACCAGATTTCGGCCATTGTCACACACTACCAAGCCTGGCTGGAGATTCGCTGGCAAAAACCACACGTCGCTCTCCTGCTTGATGGCATTCCAGAGCTCCTGCGCTGTGTGGCTTCGATTCCCCATGGGAATTAATTTCAGGACGGCCTGTTGACGTTTGGCCACGGCTGTGCTCATATCGGTCGCAACAGGTAAGCGTTCACGGGTCCATGTGGAGGTAGACCGTGACGGCTCCTGCAGTGATGATTCTGAGGAACTGGAGTAGGAGGAGGAGTCAATGTGGACAGACTGGATTCCTGCAATCCTTGGAGTTGGCAGAACACGTACAGCGCCACTCGCAAGATCTGAACCCGGCTCCACAACATTGACCAATGGGCAGTGAGGGAAAGGTATCGTCCCTGGCCATGGGTACTGGTCCACGCATCGGTGGTCAGGTGGACTGTTGTGAATGGACTTGAGATGAGTTCTGAGCAGAGGCTCCCTCTGGTGGTTACAAGCGGTACCGGACTGTCCAGTGAAGATTGTGAGGATTGGGAATCAGGTGTTACTGACTGGTCTTATATAAGGGAGTCGCCTTCCCATCAGGGTTGCCGGTGATCAATTGTTCTGGTCTCAATCCTTGATTCCTGTTTCCTTTGTAGCCTGCTGTGTCGTGTCTGCATCTCCTGCTAACAGATAAGACATTTTCTTCTTTTTGTTTTTGTGCTTGATTTTTGCATTTTGTCCTGCACTTCTGTGGGGGCCTTCAGGGTCCCTCTGGGGGCTTTTTGCCCTCTCAGTTTAGTTCAGCCACTGATGTTTGTACATTTGCTTTTTCCAGTTTTTTCAGTGGCTGCTGTTTTGATTTTGTTACACCAGAGAACTAATTTAGGTGGTAGAGGTCGTGTGATCTCAGGTGTTTTTGAAATTAGTAGAGTTGGTGCTTTTCAGGGTTTTTTGGGATTGCAGTAAGTGCCCTTCCTATCCTTTTCTATTTAGGTAGTTTGGGCCCCAACGTTTGCTCATACTATTTTCTGTCTGTGTCAGTATTTCTTCTTGTCTAACCGCCATTACATGTTTGGGGGCTTTCTATGTTCTTTGGGGATCTGCTCCGGGGCAGATAGCTTTCCTCTTTCTATCTTTAGGTGTAGTTAGTTTCTCAGGCTGTGACGAGGCGTCTAGGACCAACGTAGGAACGCTCCACGGCTGCCTCTAGTTGTGGTGGTTAGTCAGGGTACTGCAATCTCATAGATTCCAACTGCTCTGGTGTATTGCCTTTTTTACCTGCACTCCTCAGCTACCGAAACATAACAGTATCACCGGCCCAAAAAATTGAAAATTGTGTGGTACTCACTGAAGGGAAAAATATTGTGAAAGAGAAAAAAAAAAGGTTGTCAGAGTTGTCAGAGATATTTTTCTGTTTGTTGCATTTTTTTTTTTCCCTCTGTATCTCTGGGTGCTGGGGAGGATTTTTTTTCTCTCAATGGAGTTTGCACAGTTGTCTGGCCGTGTGGATCAGCTTGCCACTGAGGTTCGGAGTATTGCTGCCTATCTTGCTGGGTTGCCTGTTGTGGAACCTAGGATTCCCATGCCAGATTTGTTTTTGGGGGATCGAGCCAAGTTTCTGAATTTCAAAAATAATTGTAAATTGTTTTTTGCCTTAAAATCTAAGTCCTCAGGGAACGCAGCGCAGCAGGTTCAAATTGTCATCTCTCTCCTGCGCGGCGATCCTCAGGATTGGGCTTTTTCCCTGATACCTGGGGATCCTGTTTTGAATGATGTTGATGCATTTTTTCAGGCCTTGGGGTTATTGTACGATGAGCCTAATGTCACTGATCAAGCTGAAAAAGCCTTGTTGGCATTAAATCAGGGGCTTGATGACGCTGAGTATACTGTCAGAGATTCCGTAGGTGGGCAGTCCTGACCAAATGGAATGACGACGCTTTGGCAGCCCTTTTTCGGAAGGGTCTGTCAGATAATGTAAAGGATGTTATGGTGGGATTCCCTGTCCCCTCTGGTCTCAATGATTCTATGTCATTAGCGATTCAAATTGACAGACGTTTGCGTGAGCGGAGAAGTATGCATGGAATAGTGTTGCCTTGTGAACCTGCTTCTGAATCCATGCAGTGTGATAGAGTGGTTTCTGGGGCACAGCGTCATGAGTTTCGAAAGCGCAATGGGTTATGTTTCTACTGTGGTGATGCCTCTCATGCTATTTCAGTCTGCCCTAAGCGGGGAAGACGTTTTGCACGCTCAGTTGTCTTGGGAAGTGTTCAGACTAAGTTTTTATTAACTGTTACTCTGATATGCTCTCTGTCCTCATTTTCTGCTCAGGCTTTCGTTGATTCGGGAGCAGCTATTAACCTGATATATTTTGATTTTGCTAAACGTTGTGGGTTTCCCTTGATACCCCTACAAAAGTCTATTCCCCTACTGGGGATCGATTCTACCCCTTTGGCTGAGAATAAAACTCAGTTCTCTACTCAGGTGATAATGAGGGTTGAACCTGATCATCAGGAGAGCTGCAAATTTTTGGTTCCGTATAATCTGCATGACATTATCGTGCTGGGTTTCCCTTGGTTACAGTCTCATAATCCTGTTTTGGATTGGAAATCTGTGTCTGTAACCAGTTGGGGCTGCCAATGTGTTAATACCAACACTCCTGTTTTTTCTGCCTCCCCCCAGGCTCAGGATGTTCCTGACTTTTTGATGATTTTTCTGATGTGTTTAGCGAAAGTAAATCTGCATCCTTGCCTCCCCATAGGAGCTATGACTGCGCTATTGAATTAGTGCCTGGTAGTAAATTCCCTAAAGGTCGCCTTTTTAACTTGTCTGTACCTGAACATGACGCTATGCGGTCTTATATCAAGGAGTCATTGGAGAAGGGTCATATCAGACCATCCTCTTCACCCTTAGGTGCCGGTTTTTTCTTTGTGGCCAAAAAGGATGGTTCATTAAGGCCGTGTATTGATTATCGTCTTTTGAACAATATTACTGTGAAATATCAATACCCGTTACCCTTGATTTCTGACCTGTTTTCCAGGGTGAAAAACGCTACTTGGTTTACCAAGCTTGACCTCAGGGGGGCATATAACCTTATTCGCATTAAGCACGGGGATGAATGGAAGACGGCATTTAACACCCCGAGGGGCATTTTGAGTACCTTGTGATGCCCTTTGGGCTCACTAATGCTCCTTCTGTCTTCCAGTCCTTCATGAATGACATTTTCAGGGATTTTGTGGATAAATTTCTGATTGTTTATTTGGATGATATCTTGATTTTTTCCAATGACTGGGACTCTCATGTGAAACATGTTCGAACTGTATTCCAGATTTTGATAGAGAATGCTCTGTATGTGAAGGGATCAAAGTGTCTTTTTGGCGTACAGAGGATCTCATTTTTGGGATTCATTTTGTCCCCATCTGTTAGTGAAATGGACCCGGTCAAGGTTCAGGCCATCTGTGATTGGGTCCAACCTACTTCATTAAAGGCTCTTCAAAGATTTTTGGGTTTTGCCAATTTTTATCGTAAATTTATTGGTAATTTCTCGGTTATTGTTAAACCATTAACTGATTTGACCAAAAAGGGTTCTGATGTGGTGAATTGGCCTCCTGAGGCAGTCTCTGCATTTCAGGAACTTAAGCAGAGATTCACTTCTGCTCCTGTTCTACGGCAGCCTGATGTTTCTCTGCCATTTCAGGTGGAGGTTGATGCCTCTGAAATTGGGGCAGGTGCCGTTTTGTCCCAAAGAGATCCAGAGACCTCTAAAAGTAACCCTTGTGCCTTTTTCTCTCGAAAATTTTCTCCTACTGAACGTAATTATGACGTGGGTAATCGGGAGTTATTGGCCATGAAGTGGGCTTTTGAAGAGTGGAGACATTGGCTGGAGGGAGCCAAACATCAGGTGGTCCTTACTGACCATAAGAATCTGGTTTATCTGGAATCTGCCAAGCGACTTAATCCTAGACAGGCCAGGTGGGCCTTGTTTTTCACACGTTTTAATTTTGTGGTTTCCTTTCTTCCTGGCACTAAAAATGTTAAGGCGGATGCCCTTTCAAGGAGTTTCCTTGCGGACTCTCCTGAGTTATCTGATCCTTCTGTTATTTTGAAAGAAGGTGTAGTTCTTTCCGCCATCTCGCCCAATTTGAGACTGGCTCTGGAGGGGTGTCAGGAGGATAGGCCCGAGCGCTGCCCTGTTGGGACATTGTTTGTCCCGGACCACTGGAAAAAGAGTGTGATGTCTGAGATTCATTGTTCCGCGTGGGCCGGTCATCCCGGAATTTTTGGTACCAGAGACTTGGTTAGTCGGTCCTTTTGGTGGCCTACCTTGTCTCGTGATGTCAGGGAATTTGTGCAGTCCTGCGGGACTTGCTCTCGCTCCAAGCCTTGCTCTCGCTCTAGTGGTTTGTTGATGCCATTGCCTGTGCCCAAGAGACCATGGACCCATATCTCTATGGATTTCATTTCCGACCTCCCTGTTTCTCAGAGAATGACCGTCATCTGGGTGATTTGTGATAGGTTTTCCAAAATGATACATCTTGTGCCATTACCTAAGTTGCCTTCCTACTCTGAATTGGTGCCTTTGTTCCTTCAGCACGTGGTTCGTTTACACGGCATTCCTGAGAACATTGTGTCTGACAGAGGAGTCCAGTTTGTTTCCAGATTTTGGAGGACCTTTTGTTCTAAACTTGGTGTTCAATTGTCTTTCTCCTCTGCGTTTCATCCTCAGACCAATGGTCAAACTGAGAGAACAAATCAGACATTGGAGACTTATCTAAGATGCTTTGTGTCTGCTGATCAGGATGACTGGGTCTCTTTTTTGCCTTTGGCTGAGTTTGCTCTTAATAATAGGGCTAGCTCTGCCACTTTGATGTCTCCATTTTTCTGTAATTCTGGGTTTCACCCTCGATTTTCTTCAGGACAGACGGAGGCTTCTGTCTGTCCGGGTGTTGACTCTGTTGTGGAGCGTATGCAACAGATTTGGGACCAGGTAGTGGAGAGGTTGTCCTCTCTCAGGAGAGGGCCCAGCGGTTTGCTAACCGGCATAGGACTGATGGTCCTCGGTTTAAAGTGGGGGACTTGGTCTGGTTGTCCTCAAAAATATTCCTATGAGAGTGGCATCTCCTAAATTTAAGCCTAGGTTCATTGGACCTTATAAGATCATGGAGATTCTTAATCCTGTTTCTTTTCGTTTGCTTCTTCCAGGGACTTTTAAGATCCATAACGTGTTCCACAAGTCCTTGTTGAAGAGGTTTGTTGAGCCAGTGGTTCCTACTGCTTTGCCTCCTGACCCTGTTCTGGTTGAGGGCAATATGGAGTTTGTGGTTGAGAAAATATTGAATTCTCGTTTTTCTAGACGGAAACTCCAGTATTTGGTTAAGTGGAGAGGTTATGGTCAGGAAGACAATTCTTGGGTGTTTGCTTCGGACATCCATGCTAGGAGACTCATCCGTGCGTATCATAGAACTCATCCTGACCGACCTGGTTGCTCAAGTGAGGGTTCGGTGACCCCTCCTCAAGGGGGGGGTACTGTTGTGAATGGACTTGAGATGAGTTCTGAGCAGAGGCTCCCTCTGGTGGTTACAAGCGGTACTGGACTGTCCAGTGAAGATTGTGAGGATTGGGAATCAGGTGTTACTGACTGGTCTTATATAAGGGAGTCGCCTTCCCATCAGGGTTGCCGGTGATCAATTGTTCTGGTCTCAATCCTTGATTCCTGTTTCCTTTGTAGCCTGCTGTGTCGTGTCTGCATCTCCTGCTAACAGATAAGACATTTTCTTCTTTTTGTTTTTGTGCTTGATTTTTGCATTTTGTCCTGCACTTCTGTGGGGGCCTTCAGGGTCCCCTCTGGGGGCTTTTTGCCCTCTCAGTTTAGTTCAGCCACTGATGTTTGTACATTTGCTTTTTCCAGTTTTTTCAGTGGCTGCTGTTTTGATTTTGTTACACCAGAGAACTAATTTAGGTGGTAGAGGTCGTGTGATCTCAGGTATTTTTGAAATAAGTAGAGTTGGTGCTTTTCAGGGTTTTTTGGGATTGCAGTAAGTGCCCTTCCTATCCTTTTCTATTTAGGTAGTTTGGGCCCCAACGTTTGCTCATACTATTTTCTGTCTGTGTCAGTATTTCTTCTTGTCTAACCGCCATTACATGTTTGGGGGCTTTCTATGTTCTTTGGGGATCTGCTCTGGGGCAGATAGCTTTCCTCTTTCTATCTTTAGGTGTAGTTAGTTTCTCAGGCTGTGACGAGGCGTCTAGGACCAACGTAGGAACGCTCCACGGCTGCCTCTAGTTGTGGTGGTTAGTCAGGGTACTGCAATCTCATAGATTCCAACTGCTCTGGTGTATTGCCTTTTTTACCTGCACTCCTCAGCTACCGAAACATAACAGTGGACCTTGCTACTGATGGCGTTTAGTAGCGCATGTTTAATTTTTCCCTCAACATGCTTTTGCAGACCAGGGACGGCTTGCCTGCTGAAATAAAATCGGCTGGGCACATTGTATTGTGGAACTGCCAATGCCATTAAGTTACGGAAACTGTCAAGTCTCCACCAGCCTGAATGACAGCATTTCAAGGGACAGGAGTTTTGCAATGCCAGCATTCAGAGCCTGTGTTCGTGGATGGTTTGCCGAGTATGGCCGTCTTTTATCCCATGCCTGTGCTACCGATGGCTGTTTGTGGCCTGGGAGTGTGAGGATGACAGGGAACTTGCAGCTGTGGGTGGAATAACACTGGGTCTCTGGACAACAGTGACAGAGGTTCTTCCATGGTGATCCTGTGAGGAAGCCGAACCAGCTGTGTGTGAGCTGGAGGAAGAGGCTCCAACACGAGCTGAAGATGTAGGTGCTGCTGTAGTTTGGCCTTTGTAACTGAACCACGTGCTTTGACCGCACATGTTTCCACATATTTGTGGTATTAAGGTTACTGACACTTTTACCTCTTTTTACTTTTTGATTACACAGCTTGCATTTGACATAGCAAATATCATCTGCAAGTGTGTCAAAAAAGGACCACGCAGTGCAAGTCCTGGGAGCGCCCGTTTTGGCTGTTGGAAGAGAACTGCTACGAACGGGTGCCAAACTGGAGGCTACAGGCAACCGAGTCTGCAGCCTACCTCTCCCTACTGTTTGGACCGTTGGGGCAATCTCTTCCTCAGAGCTGCTACCACCACCTTCCTGTTCCTCACGCCATGTTGGGTCTTGGACCTCATCATCTCCACTACCCTCTTCCAACACCTGCTGCTGTTGGGTGGTCTGGCCAGCACCATGCTCAACAGAAACTGGCACCTGAGTCTCATCATCATCAGATGCGTTCTGCGGAGTGCTGACCATCGGCACTGGCTCACCGCCTCTTCACATTCAGAGAGACACAGCTGTTGCGCATCACTGCATACTCCCTCTTCTTCACATTCCAGAATGCTGCTTGGCTGAGCCCCTGTTTGCAAGCCAACAGATTCTGAGAACAGAAGCAGAGTCTCAGCTGGCTCCTTTACAGAGCTCTCTGAATGCCTGGGCAATTTGGCAGGCGGTGAAGAGACAGATGGTTGTTCAACAGTGCTGTGGTCCTGAGAGGAGGTGGAAGCAATTGAAGTCGATGCATTGGCTGCCATCCAACCAACAACGGCTTCAATTTGTTCTTCCCGCAGCAGGGGGGTACGCCGAGCTCCTACAAAAGTGCACATAAAGGAACGCTCACAGGGAAAACAGGTGGATGCTGTGTCAATGGGTGCGGCAGCAGCCACAGAATCCCCACGTCCTCTCCCTGCTGAAACTCCACGGCCACGACCACGTGCCTTACTCCCTGCCTTCTTCATCTTGGTAGATTGATAAAGAAAGTCAGAAAAGTTATAAGGCCTAAGTGTGGTTATTCCTCAGAGACTGCAGTGAACACTGCAGACAACTGTTCAGTAGCTGTGAAAGGCCCCTTTGTGTACTTCTATAGTGTTTGCAACCAATGTATTGTATACGGATGGAAGCGCAACACACTAATAGATTTGATTTTTTTCAAATATAATGGAGCAGCACCAATTTGAGAAAAATGTGAAGGATGAGGCAGTGACACACGCTCAGCAGACTACAACCAGCAGTGGTTGAAGAACTAACTGGAGCGTAATCTGCACTCAAAAAATGAAAAGCTCACAGACTACAGTGAACACTGCACACAACTGTTCACTATCTGTGAAAGGCCCCTTTCTGTACTTCTATAGTGTTTGCAACCAATGTATTGTATACGGATGGAAGCGCGTCACACTAATAGATTAGATTTTTTTCAAATATAATGGAGCAGCACCAATTTGAGAAAAATGTGAAGGATGAGGCAGTGACACACGCTCAGCAGACTACAACCAGCAGTGGTTGAAGAACTAACTGGAGCGTAATCTGCACTCAAAAAATGAAAAGCTCACAGACTACAGTGAACACTGCACACAACTGTTCACTATCTGTGAAAGGCTCCTTTCTGTACTTCTATAGTGTTTGCAACCAATGTATTGTATACGGATGGAAGCGCGTCACACTAATAGATTCGATTTTTTTCAAATATAATGGAGCAGCACCAATTTGAGAAAAATGTGAAGGATGAGGCAGTGACACACGCTCAGCAGACTACAACCAGCAGTGGTTGAAGAACTAACTGGAGCGTAATCTGCACTCAAAAAATGAAAAGCTCACAGACTACAGTGAACACTGCACACAACTGTTCACTATCTGTGAAAGGCCCCTTTCTGTACTTCTATAGTGTTTGCAACCAATGTATTGTATACGGATGGAAGCGCGTCACACTAATAGATTAGATTTTTTTCAAATATAATGGAGCAGCACCAATTTGAGAAAAATGTGAAGGATGAGGCAGTGACACACGCTCAGCAGACTACAACCAGCAGTGGTTGAAGAACTAACTGGAGCGTAATCTGCACTCAAAAAATTAACCCCTCTCTGACATTAGACGTACTATCCCGTCCATAAAACCCGTGCCATTCTGACCATGGACGGGATAGTACGTCATAGGCGATTAGCTGCGCTCCCCGAGGGAGCGCAGCTAATCGCCGCCGGGTGTCAGCTGATTATCACAGCTGACACCCGTGACTGTGTGTCAGGAGCGGTCACGGACCGCTCCCGGCACATTAACCCCTTGCACACCGCGATCAAACATGATCGCGGTGTACTGGGGGCACAGGGGAGGATCGCGCAGTGTGGGGGCTCCCTGCGCGCCCCCCTGAGACCCTCAGACCAGCGCGATGTGATCGCGCTGCTCTGAGGGCTTCCTCCCTCCCAGGACCCGGATCCAAGATGGCGCTGGGGTCCTGGAGGGAGGCGGCTTCCTCAGTGCCTGCCGAGAGCAGGCACTGAGAAGCCTGCATCTATGCCTGAGCGATCGCTGGTGTGACAGAGTGCTGTGCACACTGTCACACCAGCGATCTGATGAAATACAGTGATGTCCCACCCTGGGACAAAGTAAAAAAGTAAAAAAAGTAAAAATAAACATGTGTAAAAAAAAATCCAAAAAAAAAAAAAAAAAAAAATTCCCCAATAAATTCATTACTTATTGTAAATAAAAAAAATAAAACAATAAAAATACACATATATGGTATCGCCGCGTCCGTAACGACCCCCCCTATAAAAATGTCCCACTAGTTAACCCCTTTTGTGAACCCCTTAAAAAATAAAAAATAAAAACGAAGCAAAAAATCAGTGCTTTATCATCATACCGCTGAACAAAAAGTGGAATAACACGCGATCAAAAAGACGGATATAAATAAACATGGTACCGCTGAAAACGTCATCTTGTCCCGCAAAAAACGAGCCGTCACACAGCATCATGAGCAAAAAAATAAAAAATTTATAGCTCGCAGAATAAAGCGATGCAAAAATAATTATTTTTTATATAAAATTGTTTTTATTCTATAAAAGCGCAAAAACATAAAAAAATGATATAAATGAGGTATCGCCATAATCGTACTGACCCGAAGAATAAAACTGCTTTATCAATTTTACCACACGCGGAACAATAAAAACGCCTCACCCAAAAGAAATTCATGAATTGCTGATTTTTGTTCATTCTAACCTCCCAAAAATCGAAATAAAAAGCGATCAAAAAATGTCACGTGCTCAAAAATGGTACCAATAAAAGCGTCACCTCGTCCCGCAAAAATTAAGACCTCACATGACTCTGTGGGCCAAAATATGCAAAAATTATAGCTCTCAAAATGTGGCGATGCAAAAAACTACTTTTTGCAATAAAAAGCGTCTTTTAGCGTGACAGCTGCCAATCATAAAAACCGCTATAAATAGTAAATCAAACCCCCTTTATCACCCCCTTAGTTAGGGAAAAATAATAAAATAAAAAAAATGTATTTATTTCCATTTTCCCATTAGGGTTAGGGTTAGGGTTTCGGCTAAAGTTAGGGTTAGGGTTGGCGCTAAAGTTAGGATTAGGGTTAGAGTTTGGATTAGGGTTAGGGTTGGGATTAGGGTTGGGACTAGGGTTAGGGGTGTGTTGGGGTTAGGGTTGGAGTTAGAATTGGGGGGTTTCCGCTGTTTAGGCACATCAGGGGCTCTCCAAATGTGACATGGCGTCTGATCTCCATTCCAGCCAATTCTGCTTTGAAAAAGTCAAACGGTGTTCCTTCACTTCTGAGCTCTGCCATGCGTCCAAACACTAGTTTATCCCCACATATGGGGTATCAGCGTACTCTGGACCCCAAGAGTTATTGTGAAATTTGTCCTATTTCTTCTGTTACCCTTGGGAAAATAAAAAACTGGGGGCGAAAATATTATTTTTGTAAAAAAATAAGATTTTTTTGTTTTTACGGCTGTACATTATAAACTTCTGTGAAGCACTTGGGGCTTCATAGCGCTCACCACACATCTAAATAAGTTCCTTGTGGGGGTCTATTTTCCAAAATGGGTCACTTGTTGGGGATTTCCACTGTTTAGGCGCATCAGGGGCTCTCCAAATGCGACATGACGCCCCCAGACCATTCCATCAAAGTCTGCAATCCAAAACGTCACTACTTCCCTTTCCGAGCCCTGACATGCGCCCATACAGTAGTTTTCTCCCACATATTGGGTATCAGCGTACTCAGGACAAATTGGACAACAACTTTTGGGGTCCAATTTCTCCTGTTACCCTTGTGAAAATAAAATATTGGGGGCGAAAAAATCATTTTTGTAAAAAAAAAAAAGGATTTTTTATTTTAAGGCTGTACGTTATAAACTTTAGTGAAACACCTGGGGGTTCAAAGTTCTCACCACACATCTAGATAAGTTCCTTGAGGGGTCTAGTTTCCAAAATGGTGTCATTTGTGGGGGTTTCCACTGTTTAGGCAGATCAGGAGCTCTCCAAACACGACATGGCGTCCAGCCAATTCTGCGTTGAAAAAGTGAGACGGCGCTCCTTCCCTTCCAAACTCTGCCATGCACCAAACAGTGGTATACCCCCACATATGGGGTATCAGTGTACTCAGGACAAATTGCACAATAACTTTTGGAGTCTTGTTACCCTTGGAAAAATAAAAATTCGGGTGAAAAGATCATTTTTGTGGAAAAAATATGATTTTTAAATTTTACGGCTCTACGTTATAAACTTGTGTGAAGCACTTGAGGGTTCAAATTGCTCACCAAAGATCTAGATAAGTTCCTTAGGGGGTCTAGTTTCCCAAATGGGGTCATTTGTGGGGGGTTTCCACTGTTTAGGCACATCAGGGGCTCTCCAAATGCAACATGGCATCCAATCTCAATTCCAGCCAATTTTGGTTGGAAAAAGTCAAATGGTGCTCCTTCCCTTCCGAGCTCTGCCGTGCGCCCAAACAGTGGTTCCCCCCACATATGGGGCATCAGCGTACTCAGGACAAATTGGACAACAACTTATGTGGTCCAATTTCTCCTGATACCCTTGGGAAAATAAAAAATTAGTGACTAAAAGATAATTTTTGTGGGAAAAAAATAGGATTTTTTATTTTCATGCCCGGGCATTATAAACTTGTGTGAAGCACTTGGGGGTTCAAAGTGCTCACCAAAGATCTAGATAAGTTCCTTAGGGGGTCTAGTTTCCAAAATGGGGTCACTTGTGGGGGATTTCCACTGTTTAGGCTCATCTGGGGCACTGCAAACGGAACATGACCCCCATCAACGTCTGCATTCCAAAACGTTACTACTTCCTTTCCAAGCCCTGCCGTGCGCCCAAACAGTTTTCCACCCCCACATATGGGGTATCAGCGTACTCAGGACAAATTGGACAACAACTTTTGGGGTCCAATTTCCTTGGGAAAATTCAAAAATTTAGGACTAAAAAATCATTTTTGTGGAAAATTTTTTTTTTTTTTTCACACCCAGGCATTATAAACTTTTGTGAAACACTTGGGGGTTCAAAGTGCTCACAACAGATCTAGATAAGTACCTTAGGGGTCTAGTTTCCAAAATGGTGTCACTTGTGGGGGGTTTCCACTGTTTAGGCGCATCAGAGGTTCTCCAAGCGCGACATGGCGTCCAATCTCAACTCCAGCCAATTTTAGTTTGAAAAAGTCAAACGTCGCTCCTTCCCTTACGAGCTCTGCCGTGTGCCCAAACAGTGGTTTTTCCCCACATATGGGGTATTGGCGTACTCAGGAGAAATTGCATAACAACCTTATCTGTCCATTTTCTCCTTTTACCCTTGTGAAAATAAAAAAAAAGTTTGTAAAAGATCATTTTTGTGGCTAAAAAGTTAAATATTCATTTTTTCCTTCCACGTTGCTTTAGTTCCTGTGAAGCACCTGAAGGGTTAATAAACTTCTTGAATGTGGTTTTGAGTACCTTGAGGGTGCAGTTTTTAGAATGGTGTCATTTTTGGGTATTTTCTGTCATGTAGACCCCTCAAAGTGACTTCAAATGAGAGGTGGTCCCTAAAAAAAATGGCTTTGTAAATTTTGTTGTAAAAATGAGAAATCGCTGGTCAACTTTTAACCCTTATAACTTCCTAACAAAAAAAATTTTGATTCCAAAATTGTGCTGATGTAAAGTAGACATGTGGGAAATGTTATTTCTTAACTATTTTGTGTGACATATTTCTCTGTTTTAAGGGAATAAAAATTCAAAGTTTGAAAATTGCTAAATTTTCAAAATTTTCGCCATATTTGCGTTTTTTTCAAAAATAAACGCAAGTTATATGGAAGAAATTTTACCACTAACATGAAGTACAATATGTCACGAGAAAACAATCTCAGAATCGCGAAGATCCGTTGAAGCGTTCCGGAGTTATAACCTCATAAAGAGACAGTGGTCAGAATTGTAAAAATTGTCCCGGTCATTAACGTGCAAACCACCCTTGGGGGTGAAGGGGTTAAAAGCTCACAGACTACAGTGAACACTGCACACAACTGTTCACTATCTGTGAAAGGCTCCTTTCTGTACTTCTATAGTGTTTGCAACCAATGTATTGTATACGGATGGAAGCGCGTCACACTAATAGATTAGATTTTTTTCAAATATAATGGAGCAGCACCAATTTGAGAAAAATGTGAAGGATGAGTCAGTGACACACGCTCAGCAGACTACAACCAGCAGTGGTTGAAGAACTAACTGGAGCGTAATCTGCACTCAAAAAATGAAAAGCTCACAGACTACAGTGAACACTGCACACAACTGTTCACTATCTGTGAAAGGCTCCTTTCTGTACTTCTATAGTGTTTGCAACCAATGTATTGTATACGGATGGAAGCGCGTCACACTAATAGATTCGATTTTTTTCAAATATAATGGAGCAGCACCAATTTGAGAAAAATGTGAAGGATGAGGCAGTGACACACGCTCAGCAGACTACAACCAGCAGTGGTTGAAGAACTAACTGGAGCGTAATCTGCACTCAAAAAATGAAAAGCTCACAGACTACAGTGAACACTGCACACAACTGTTCACTATCTGTGAAAGGCTCCTTTCTGTACTTCTATAGTGTTTGCAACCAATGTATTGTATACGGATGGAAGCGCGTCACACTAATAGATCACTGTTAATTTCTATTGAATGGAGCAGCACCAATTCCACAAAATAAAATAAAAAAAAGAGTCAGTGAGTGACACGTGCAGATGCCTACAAACAGCGGTGGATGCAGAGCAAACTGCAGCGTCACCTGCACTCTCACACACACACCTTGCACAGAGCTGTTAAAACAACACTGCAAGGCAAAAGGAAGCTTTACACAGCGGTTGGTAAAATAGCCTGCCTAAAGCACAGTACACAAAATCGCAATCTCTAACTGTCCCTCAGAGTCAGCAGAGCAGCGTTCTGTCCCTAACTGAGTTCACAGCACAGTGACGCTAAAATGGCGGCGGCGCCTTTTATAGTGCATTCTGACATCATTTCAGCAGCCAATCACAGCCATGCCATTAGTTAACATGACCGCAGCAGTACAGGATGTGCCCACACTTCGTAGGATTCCTCATTGGCTGACTAAAATCACAGTGCCTCTCAAAGAATTATGGGAACTTCCGATTCCGGTATACGATATAGGAAAAATATCGGAACTAAGTATCGGAATTCCGATACAGCGAATATCGGCCGATACCCGATACTTGCGGTATCGGAATGCTCAACACTATCAATGAGATAATATGTTAGCAGGCCACTTTTGAACAAAGACAGGAGGCAGAAAGAACTACTTGAAGTGAACTCATAAACTATTGTATGCTTCTTATGATTTTACTGTTGATTTTAAATACTGCAGTCTAAATGTAGTGACGGTTTGAAAATTAGCTCTGAATTTGTGTAGATACCATGGACTCAAATTCTGTGATTTTTGTAACCTAGTCTCAATCTCTAATTTATTTATTTTTTTTAAATATTACTCTGATGCAGTTATTTACTTGCAGTACTAATTTGTTTTAATTGTTATGTTCTTATATTAGTTCTGGTACTTATTCCTTCAATTTATGAATCATTAATGCAAGAGATGTGAAGCCTTCACTTGTCCATAAGTAATCCTCATACAGTGCTGACAGAAATCTCATTCTTCCCTGATGATTTCTAACGTTTCCATACTCTGTACATTAATTCTCTACTGAATTTCACACCAGCAGGAGACTGCTGTAAATGACATTATGTTCTTTTTTAATTAATTTGAGAAAATTTAATCCAAGCTATAAACAGGAAAAATAACCTTATTTATATTGTTTTAAGTTTTTTTCAATAAATCAAGATGCTACAGCATATTCCTAGATTAGAGATATTATTATTGAATGGAAATAATAATATTGGACATGAAAATTTCCTTATGACTTGAAGTGAATGACATTTATTTTAGGTTTTATGTAAGTATTTCTATACAGCATGTATGTATGTGTGTGAAAGCGACCCTGACATCTGATATATGCTGTCCGAAACTTTTTATCTGCTATATGAATATTGTGATAGTTACATAAAGGGGCGAAGAACAAGGACAGACAGAAGGAGGTTACCTCCCTTGCTTCGTGTCCCGAACTAATTGGTGGGGCAGCAGGGTTGCAGGGGGAAGACTAAGTGTATAAAGAAGTAAAGGGTGTTAACCCTATGCCAGCTCACCAACCACCACCGGAGCACGAGACTGAAAGTCCGGACCAAGACATGCAGCAGCAGAGAAAATGATGGGAGCAGTCCAGCTTCTGTAGAAAGTGCAATTCTTTATTCAATCCAAAAATAAAATTGTCACATAACGGTGTCCTCCAAATGCAAAAAGCGGAGAGTATGCACTACCAGCTGTACCAGCAACGCGTTTCGACCTTAGATGGTCTTTGTCAAAGCTGAAAATAAATTACCCGCCTGCATTTTTAAAGCTATCTGAGACTCATGGGTGAGCTGCTGAAACGTCATATAATTAGAAACAGATGTTTTTTGATTTAACCCTCAGGTGTTTAAGCAGAAGTTCTGCATATATCCATTTTAACAGAAACACCCATGACATCTAGTATACAATAATTATACATTTGAGTGCTTAAAGGTATTAACAGTGCACATAAAACAGTAACATATATTAAAAACATAAAACATTATAATTTCAAGTGATTTTCTTTCCGCATCAGTTCTTTTATCTTTACTTTGTGGTGACTTTCTGGAGACTTTTAATGTCCTACTGATGTCATTTCTTCACATTTATTCAACGATAATATATCCAGAAAAAGAAAAAAAAAAGAGAGGTTTTTCTTAATTCAATCATATTCTGTATATATGACAATAAATCTCATTCATAAGATACCGGAATAATGGAAACAGGATATCATAGCTGTTCATTCTATTCAGAAAAAAATAAATATATGTTTAGTAATATAGCAATAAAATTCCAACACCGATATGCCGATATATCTGAATAAATCAATTTTACAAAATCCAATAAAAATAGTGTATGAATATATTTATACACATAGATTTTTATCAATCGGATTTATTCAAAGCGCTATATATATGTATCACCAATCGGAGATAGGATATTTATCGTTCTCTCTAAAGAAAAGTGAACGCAGAAATTTTTTTTTTCCCCATAAGAAAGATCCAATTGAATACATATACATTTATAGTCTCATAAATCTATGATTAAATTGCATTTGTTTTAGGAGAAAATCCACCAAATCCAAAATCCATCCAGGAAACGGACCGTTTTTTTTCCCACAAATGGATATGAGCCCTAATTGAATCTTACAAATACAAAAATGATTTATATGCAATTGTCGTTTTGGATCTGGAGCTGAAGGGAGTACTAGGCAAGGAAATAGTTCCAAAAACACATGTCAAACCAATTAGTGGCAATACAATGCTTCATGCCAGTAGTGGACATCTTAAACATGTTATCAAGGCTATACCAGTTGGTGAGCATATAAGGCATAGAAGGAATTGTTCTGATTCTGATGCAATTTATGTGGGATGTACAACTAGAAAATTGAAAGTTCGCATTACTGAGCATTTTCGAGATATAGAAAATAAAAAAAACAACTTCAGAAGTATCTCCATGGCATCTAAACATTTTATAGATTGCCATCAGGGAAATACTAAATCTATGCAGGTAATAGGTATAGAACATGTTCGCAAATTAGCCAGAGGAGGGGATTCCAAAAGACGCCTTCTCACTAGAGAAGCATTCTGGATTTTCAGCTTAAATACCAGATACCCTGAAGGGTTAAATAAAAGAAATGAAATCATGCATCACTACTAAGAATAATAAAATCAAATTGGACATCAAAATTCTTGTTTGGTATTGTCATAAGCCTGTAGTGAACTTATTTAGCATTCGTATATTCTGAATGCTCATTTATTTGCAGTGTTTATGACAGGCTTCTTTGTCCCAATACACATTGTGGAGATGATGCGTTTCATGGAACACAGATGGTGGATTAGAGGTCACACAAATGGTGGTGATATACACCATTTTCTGATGGAACCAGGATAAGCATTAAATGATAATACCGATATCTGAGAAATATGCAGGATATTTATATGTATTTTTTCTTTTTTTTTTTTTCCCAAAATAAATGTAACTTAAATATAATATCGATATTTGAGAGATATGTAGGGTATGTATGTGTAGCATTTTCTGAGAGATACCTTATTTTTGATTGGGGGATTATATATGTTTTCTCCTAAAACAAATGCAATTTAATCATAGATTTATGAGACTATAAATTTATATGTATTCAATTGGATCTTTCTTATGGGGGAAAAAAAAAAAAAAAAAAAATTCTGCGTTCACTTTTCTTTAGAGAGAACGATAAATATCCTATCTCCAATTGGTGATACATATATATAGCGCTTTGAATAAATCCGATTGATAAAAATCTATGTGTATAAATATATTCATACACTATTTTTATTGGATTTTGTAAAATTGATTTATTCAGATATATCGGCATATCGGTGTTGGAATTTTATTGCTATATTACTAAACATATATTTATTTTTTTCTGAATAGAATGAACAGCTATGATATCCTGTTTCCATCATTCCGGTATCTTATGAATGAGATTTATTGTCATATATACAGAATATAATCGAATTAAGAAAAACCTCTCTTTTTTTTTTTCTTTTTCTGGATATATTATCGCTGAATAAATGTGAAGAAATGACATCAGTAGGACATTAAAAGTCTCCAGAAAGTCACCACAAAGTAAAGATAAAAGAACTGATGCGGAAAGAAAATCACTTGAAATTATAATGTTTTATGTTTTTAATATATGTTACTGTTTTATGTGCACTGTTAATACCTTTAAGCACTCAAATGTATAATTATTGTATACTAGATGTCATGGGTGTTTCTGTTAAAATGGATATATGCAGAACTTCTGCTTAAACACCTGAGGGTTAAATCAAAAAACATCTGTTTCTAATTATATGACGTTTCAGCAGCTCACCCATGAGTCTCAGATAGCTTTAAAAATGCAGGCGGGTAATTCATTTTCAGCTTTGACAAAGACCCTCTAAGGTCGAAACGCGTTGCTGGTACAGCTGGTAGTGCATACTCTCCACTTTTTGCATTTGGAGGACAGCGTTATGTGATGATTTTATTTTTGGATTGAATAAAGAATTGCACTTTCTACAGAAGCTGGACTGCTCCCTTCATTTTCTCGGAAGACTAAGTGACCTGGACCGACCACACCATGTGACTGGTAGGAGGCGTGGGGGAAGGCTCTGTGCTGTGGACCAGAAGGCAGAAGGGCGGGTGGTGTGAAAGCAGCGCGCGCAGAGCGGAGTGCAGCGTGGGTCGCGCAGAGGAGAGTCCACGTCCTCGTGCCGCAGTAAAGAGGGGACCCTCGACCAGTGCTCTGACTTATCAGGACGTGACGTAGCGAGACCCATCTGCAAGGACATGAATGCGGAAGCCTTGGTGTCTGGAGGAGGCTTCCCGCAGGAGAGTGCAGAAGCGGTAACCCTTGGTTTCGGTCCTGACTTTCCCCCGGTGACAGGCCAGGCCCCCTGAGTGTTCCAGAGAGAGACTTGCTAGTTTTCGGATCATCGTTCCTGCTCAGTGACTGTCGGCCCGGCATATAGAGATTAAGAGCAGGGGACACTCAGCTCTTCCTCGTGTTCCCTTTCTCCCGTTTCAATCCCAGAGTTTTCCCTCCGTCTGCCAGGAATAGGAGAGAGACTTTGGAGACTGCTAGTGCCGCTGTTGACGATGCCTATGCTGGAGAAGACGGTGTCTTCAATCAAGGTTTCATTGACCTAATAAGTTCTCAGAATATTCTTTTTGCTTCTCTTGTTGTTTAGTGAACTATTTGCATAATCCCGTTTAGCTTAAGTGAATTGCTGAAAGTACGTTTATTTCTCATATTTTCTCCCTGTGTGGAGATACTCTCCCCTGCAAATAAATCCTTTAACTGTTGGTCTGTCTCTAGTCCGTGGTGACATTCTTGATTCCTGCACGATTATTACGTTTTTTACAGTCATTTGACATATATGGAATTTCCAAAATAATGATCAGCCTGGATTCTCTACCCAACCTTAGAGAAGAGAGCTACTAAACTGCCAAAAGAAGCTTGATACATTGGGATTGGAAGCTGTGTCATCTGTACATAGACTATAAATATAGACATTTTAATTTATCAATGTCTGATTGTGAAATATGGCCTTACCACAGATTTAAAGACTGCTTTTAAAGACTCCATCATATTTAAGGTTACCAGAGATGAATGAATCAATCCACTGCAATCTGAGAAAGAGTTGAATTTCTTAAAATTCACTAGTCCTGGCGAATTTTAACAATTTGCATTTCAATTTGTTCTGTTCACAAAAAAAGCCTGACTCCATATCACACATTGCTGAAGAGAGATAGAGCTCACAAGGCATAAGTCAAGTTCGTAAAGGCTTCCCCATAATTCCTAGCAGCTATCACATCACACAGTCTAGCGCAGCCATTTTGGGGGGGACTATAAATTGTACGTAGCTAAAGTGGTCGCTATTTTAGAGTTTTACAGTCTAAAATGCGGGTTTCAAATTATAGAGAGCTGCTTGACCTGCAGAGTCTGTGTTAGTGTGAGTCATTGAACTGTGGAACTGATTGATTGCAGTGTAGAATGTTAATTCCTTCCTGACAGGGCGATTTTCTGTTTTATGCTTTTTTTTTCTCCTCCATTTCTTCCAAGAGCTATAACTTATTATTGTTCCATCCACATAGCCATCATGACAACCCATTGGCACTCCCCAATCATGTCACGGATAAACCAATGGGTAATAGAATGACTGGTCCCTCTAGATTGACAGCGGCATTTAACAGGCTGCACCCATGGCTGTTAAGTGACAGATGGTGGTTTTTGTGATGTATTTCTGCACTGAGGGTTTTGATGCTGCATTTCTGTACTAATGGGGGTTATTCATATGTATTTATCTACTGCTGGTAGTTCTGATGATGAATTTCTGTACTGCTGATGGTTCTCATGATGAATGTCACTCTGTACTGCTGGTGGTTCTGATGATGAATTTCTGTACTGCTGGTGGTTTTGGTGATGTATTTCTGTACAGATGAGTGTTGCGATGCTGTGTTTCTGTACTGCTTGTGATTCTGGAGATAGATTCTTGTGATGTTATTGGTTTTGATCCTGTACACATGTAACAACTATCCATAACTTGTAAGATTACATGATACATGGCTATGTTAATAAAGTCTTGTGCCGTCTGACAAGTTATGAGTTACTATGCTTTATTTATGTTAGGAGCATTAAAGGAGTGGTCCAAGTTTGTAATGAATCTGCAGTCATTCTATGTTACTGCAAACTTCTGAGTTCTTACAGTTCGCACTGCATGCTGTCAGGATCCTCTGGTGCTGGTGGTGAGAGTGTGAGATCATGAAACCGCAAGTATGTGATATGCCTACATGCATTCACATGCCGACTAAACATAGGTAGCTTCGTTCAATGAAAATTAATTGAGCGAGGTTGGACACATCTAGTCGAAATGCGACCACAAGTATGCAAATTGCAAACTTGTGCTCACATGACCGTCCACTCTTGCCACCTGCAAGGGAGAAGCGTAAAAGTGTGCAGTGCATGCGTTCTGAGAATTTAAAAACCTGCAGTCACCTAGATTTTATGCAGACTTTCATCTAAAACTTGGACAATCCCTTTAATTATAAAATGAAGCACTGTAGCATACCAATCCTAACAACATGTAATATAATCACGGTCAGGATTCAGCTCTGCTTGCTGGTTCCAGATGTCATAATGTTGCCACTTCACTCAAATGTGAATTTTCATACTTTTGGTCACGTAATAACTAGCTTTATTTCCTGAATCTCTCAGTTTTTTCCTGTACATTGAGGAATTAGGAAGAGTAGCTAGTTGGCATGTGACTGCAAGCGTGCAAATCATCGCATATGAGTGATTAGTCACATGACGACTACTCAAATCACTTGGCCAGGGATGCCAAGCTAACTGAATTCTTCCCCCGGTTAAAATTTGCTTCAACCATTGGTCGCCATTTGAACTGAAAAGGGCTATCAATAGGTTAACAAAAAAATCCTTACTTCTCCAGACCATCTGCCCTTTACCATCACCTGTAGGGTCCTTCCGGCATCTTCTTATGGGCTCATACTCACTGGCTGGAAAAAAATCGGTCCGTTTTCTGCAGGAAAAAAACGGTACATTTGTTGTAAAAAGGCATGCGATTTTGATGCGATTTTAAATCGCACCATGCGTTTTCTGTCAGTTTTCCATCAGTTTTCCATCTGTATGCAATGCGATTTTAACATGAAGTTTTACATAGAGCAGTTATCTCTATGTAAAAAGTCATGTAAAAATCACATTGTAACCAAAAAAATGTACACAAAAAGCAAATAATTATATATATAATATATATATATACATCTAATATATATATATATATATATATATATATATATATATATATATATATATATATAATATATATATATAGGTCATACACTTCTACATAGTATAATAGCCGCTAATTCATCCCTGGCATTACTGTAAAATCACACTGACAGCTTTAATAAAGAATAGAAACAATACATATACACACATAGAATACATATATATATATATATATATATATATATATGTAATTGTGACATATATATATATACATATATTTATAGTTCATACACTTCTACATACTGTAATAGCTGCTAAATCAATTGCCGGCTTTTGTGAAATCACAAAAGCCGACATGAAATGATACATTGTTTCCACACAGTTAACCATGTCATTTCATGTATTTTGATATATGGTTTTAACCCCTTCACCCCAAGGGTGGTTTGCACGTTAATGACCGGGCCAATTTTTACAATTCTGACCACTGTCTCTTTATGAGGTTATAACTCTGGAACGCTTCAACGGATATTCGCGATTCTGAGATTGTTTTCTCGTGACATATTGTACTTCACGTTAGTGGTAAAATTTCTTCCATATACCTTGCGTTTATTTTTGAAAAAAATGCAAATATGGCGAAAATTTTGAAAATTTTGCAATTTTCAAACTTTGAATTTTTATTCCCTTAAAACAGAGAAATATGTCACACAAAATAGTTAAGAAATAACATTTCTGACATGTCTGCTTTACATCAGCACAATTTTGGAAACAAAATTTTTATTTATTAGGAAGTTATAAGGGTTGAAAGTTGACCAGCGATTTCTCATTTTTACAACAAAATTTACAAAGCCATTTTTTTTAGGGACCACCTCACATTTGAAGTCACTTTGAGGGATCTATATGGTAGAAAATGCCCAAAAGTGACACCATTCTAAAAACTGCACCCCTCAAGGTACTCAAAACCACAATCAAGAAGATTATTAACCCTTCAGGTGCTTCACAGGAGCTGAAGCAATGTGAAAGGAAAAAATGAACATTTTACTTTTTAGTCACAAAAATGATCTATTACAAACATTTTTTTTATTTTCACAAGGGAAAAAGGAGAAAATGGACTGATAACGTTGTTGTGCCATTTCTCCTGAGTACGCCAATACCCTATATGTGGGGGAAAACCACTGTTTGGGTGCACGGAAGGGCTTAGAATGGAAGGAGCGCCGTTTGACTTTCCCAAACTAAAATTGGTGGGAATTGAGATTGGACGCCATGTCGCGTTTGGAGATTCCCTGATGTGCCTAAACAGTGGAAACCCCCCACATGTGACCCCATTTTGGAAACTAGACCCCCTAAGGAACTTATCTAGATGTGTGGTGAGCACTTTGAACCCCCAAGTGCTTTACGCAAGTTTATAATGTAGAGCCGTGAAGAAAAAAAATCATTTTTTCCACAAGCATGATGTTTTAGTCCCCAATTTGTTATTTTCCCAAGGGTAAGAGGAGAAATTGGACCACAAAAGTTGTTGCCCAACTTGTCCTGAGTACGCCGATACCCAATATGTGGGGGGGAACCACTGTTTGGGCACACGGCAGGGCTCGAAATGGAATGAGCGCCATTTGACTTTTCCAAACCAAAATTGGCTGGAATTGAGAAAGGACGCCATGTTGCGTTTGGAGAGCCACTGATGTGCCTAAACAGTGGAAACCCCCACATGTGACCCCATTTTGGAAACTAGACCCCCTAAGGAACTTATCTAGATGTGTGATGAGCACTTTGAACGCCCAAGTGCTTCACGCAAGTTTATAATGTAGAACCGTGAAGAAAAAAAATCATATTTTTTCCACAAGCATGATGTTTTAGTCCCCAATTTGTTATTTTCCCAAGGGTAAGAGGAGAAATTGGACCACAAAAGTTGTTGTCCAACTTATCCTGAGTACGCCGATACCCCATATGTGGGGGGAACCACTGTTTGGGCGCACGGCAGGGCTCGAAATGGAAGGAGCGCCATTTGACTTTTCCAAACCAAAATTGGCTGGAATTGAGAAAGGACGCCATGTTGCGTTTGGAGAGCCACTGATGTGCCTAAACAGTGGAAACCCCCCACATGTGACCCCATTTTGGAAACTAGACCCCCTAAGGAACTTATCTAGATGTGTGGTGAGCACTTTGAACCCCCAAATGCTTCACGCAAGTTTATAATGTAGAGCCGTGAAGAAAAAAAAACATATTTTTTCCACAACCATGATGTTTTAGCCCCCAATTTGTTATTTTCCCAAGGGTAAGAGGAGAAATTGGACCACAAAAGTTGTTGTCCAACTTGTCCTGAGTACACTGATACCCCATATGTGGGGGGGAACCATTGTTTGGGCGCACGGCAGGGCTCAACAGGGAAGGAGTGCCGTTTGACTATTCCAAACCAAAATTGGCTGGAATTGAGAACGGACGCCATGTCGCGTTTGTGAAGCCCCTGATGTGCCTAAACAGTGGAAACCCCCCACAAGTGACCCCATTTTGGAAACTAGACCCCCTAAGGAACTTATCTAGGTGTGTGGTGAGCATTTTGAACCCCCAAGTGTTTCACTAAAGTTTATAATGCCCTGGCGTGAATAAAAAAAAAATAAAAAATTTCCACAAATATGATGTTTTAGTCCCCAATTTTTATTTTCCCAAGGGTAACAGGAGAAATTGGACCACAAAAGTTGTTGTCCAATTTGTCCTGAGTACGCTGATACCCCATATGTTGGGGGGAACCACTGTTTGGGTGCATGGCAGGGCGCAGAAGGGAAGTAGTGACGTTTTGGAATGCAGACTTTGATGGAATGGTCTGCGGGCGTCATGTTCCGTTAGCAGAGCCCCTCATGTGCCTAAACAGTGGAAGGGCTTAGAATGGAAGGAGCGCCGTTTGACTTTCCCAAACTAAAATTGGTGGGAATTGAGATTGGACGCCATGTCGCGTTTGGAGATTCCCTGATGTGCCTAAACAGTGGAAACCCCCCACAAGTGACCCCATTTTGGAAACTAGACCCCCTAAGAAACTTATCTAGGTGTGTGGTGAGCATTTTGAACCCCCAAGTGTTTCACTAAAGTTTATAATGCCCTGGCGTGAATAAAAAAAAATAAAAAATTTCCACAAATATGATGTTTTAGTCCCCAATTTTTTATTTTCCCAAGGGTAACAGGAGAACTTGGACCACAAACATTAGGAGTCCCCACGGTAGCACAGAAAAACAAGTCCTCGCCCTCCTCATCTTCCTCCTCATCACCCAATGCTGCCTCAGAATATTGGCTGGGCTGGGTAGTATAGGAGCAAAAGGAATAGGTCCAGCGTGAGTTGAAAAAGGTTAAAATTACTATTTATTGGTAACTTTAAAATGGAAAAACATTTTCCAGAAAAAATCAAAGCAGATACAGCTCCATGCAGATAAGGTGACGCAGATCAACGCGTTTCGACATGAGTCTTTGTCAAGATCTGACTGCATGCCAGGAATTCAGAGTATAAATAGAAAGCTCTATATGGCAAATATCACCTGTCATTGATCATTAATTACACACATGTGCATTAACCACCTACAAGTCATTAAAGGAAAGAAAAGGAAAAAAAAAAGAGCACAGGGAATACACAAATATGATGCAAGAAAAAAAGAAAAATATGATATTAAAACACAAAATAGCTGGATGGGATCAATAATATTTTATGAGGTCACATCTAGCATTGAGACCATGAGGAGTGCGAGTATTAAGAGTGAAAATCCAATACGATTCTCTATTAAGAAGTTTGAGTCTGTGATCACCTCCTCTCTGTGGTCTGGATACCTTTTCTATACCACTGAACTTGAATGAATTTAAATTACCTTTGTGAACTTGCACAAAGTGTTTAGATGCTGCGGAGAATGAAATAGCCGCAGGTTTTACCGCATCAGAAAGATGCCTCCTAATGCGTATTTTTAGAGAACATTTAGTGCAGCCTATATACTGCAAGTTACATTCAGTCACAAAACAAACTTCATGGAAACAATTGCCTAGAAAGTAAATCTACATCAATGAATTTCTGGAAAATCATATAGGCATAATATCTAGGACAAAAATTGGGAAAAAAATCGCGGAAACAAGCATAAACAAAAGAAACAAAAACAAACTAAAAGGAATTTCCCAAAAAGATCAAAGTATATAAAACTATAAATTTTATTGAATCACATAATAAACAGGAAATTCAAACAAGGATGGGAAGGAGGTGAAGACCAAAAATGCACATGTGATATGAGGGGTACACCAGCGGAGAAAGGGAGATACATACAATGGTACAAAAGATGGGCATAAAAAATCACAATATATCATTGCAGACAATCAACCTATTTTTGATAGTGACTATTTAATGTTTTATGGGAGTATTCATTCTTTACTATAACCAACTTGGTTTCACTTTGTGGTTAATATTTGGGCAACATTCAATTTCCTATAATGACAACTGGGATTTGTGCAACTATTTATAATGATAGTCTTCAATGATATATTGTGATTTTTTATGCCCATCTTTTGTACCATTGTATGTATCCCTTTCTCCGCTGGTCACACTAGCGAGAAATACGGACGAGTGCAATGCGAGAAAAAAATTGCATTGCACTCGAACCAATGTTAATCTATGGGGTAGCTCCCAGCATCCGATTTTTTCTCGTCCGTTTTATACATGCGAGTGAAATCGCAGCATGCCAATGCAAGTCCATAGGTGGTTGAAAACATCGGATTACACACGGACTATGCGTGCGACTTGCGAGAAATACGGAAGACTTCTCCTGGATACAGGAAATTCAATCATGCATTGTCAGGAAGTCTTGACATGCAAATTACCCTGGCACACTTCACACCAAACCAGGAAGCATGCCTCCACGGAGTCTAGCATCATGGCCAGACATATAAATGTGGAGATGTTAATTGTCTTAGTTCAAGAGAGGCTTGAGCTTTGGGATCAACGCGACGCCCATTATGCCGACCGCACACGGAAGGAGGCGGCATGGAGGTCAATTTGTGGCCACATGTTCCCCGATTTTGAAGAGCGACCTCGTGAGGTGCAGCAAGAAATTAGTAGGTAGATTCATATAACAAGTTTAACATGAGTTAACCAAAAACCTTAAATGCAGCATATGTGATGTGTTTACTATATGTGCCATATTTAATACTATACACATGATAAAAATGGCAGGCCACATTACACTGAGGCCTACATGTTCAAACACACACAATGTGATTGATAAGGTTTTTATTCTCCTTAAATTTTCAGTGAATGATGTTACTAGACGCTGGCGGAGCTGCCGGGACCAGTACCGGCGGGAACGGCAGCAATTAGGCCGGAGTGGTGATGCAGCCCTCAAAAAAAGGAAATATATTTACTATGACCGGTTAAATTTTCTTGCACCAAGCATGGATGTCAGACCGTAAGTGAATGCATGAAGGCACACCTTTTACACATGCTGTAAGGGAAAAAATTTAACTTTTCGGTAATGTTAAATGTTTTCTATAAAACAGAATGGTGTCAAACCTTACTGAAAGAGAGACTGCTTCAGACTCCGAGGTCAACATTGACCCTGTTGGTGAAGGTGACAAAGTGGCTGGCCCATCTTCAGCACCCCCAGACACCAATCAACCACCACCACCACAGCAGCAGCATCAGCATCTGGAGGCTAATCACCAGGATGGTGAAGGGGCCCACAGCAGCAGTCCAACTGTGCCTCTAGACATGTCACCCTTGCCTTCAGCCATACCACATTGTGGCCGGCGCAGAAGGGTGCTTTTCATCTCTGGCACAAGGAGGCAAGTTGGTACAGGGGTGTTGGACTATTTGTCCAGGGCTGCCCATGACGATAGGGAGGAAGCGTTCTTCCGTAGTCTGGCACGATACTTGCGTCTGCTGGCGTGTTCTGTGAGGCTGCAGGCCAGAGGTGCCATACAAATCCTCATCGACGTGTGTACACCCCCAAACAATCCAACTCCTGTTTTTCTTTTTTTGGTAAGGTGGCAAATGTCAGCCAGCAACCTTCTGCCGCTGCAAGATTTTCCAGAGCAGCAGGCAGGAGCAGTGGCTTCGGCACCCCCGCCATCCCAGTCACAGGCCACCCAAACCCAAGTCCAACCTCACTCTGGACACATGTATGACTATAGTGCACCTGCCCAATATGGCCACTTGAGCAGACCACTGTTCGAGGCTGGTCCCAACATGTGTCTGCTTGACATGGCCATATGGGGGTATGAATCAATGGGTTATTCCCTTACCCAAGAGTTAATGCACCCATACCCTCCACCCCACTATTATGGTCATCAGACACAGGATCGTACCTTGGCCCAGAATCCTGCCTGCCCATCTACAATACCCCAGGGTGATAGTCAGGTTGCCCAACCATCTAGGCCTAGTTCCGCACATGGTGACCGTCCACCATCACAATCACCCCCAACTTACCACAACCTATAATTCAGTTTTGTGGTGTCCTGTAATTGTTATTTTTCTATAATCTTGTATATAATTTTGGCATTTTTTATTTTCTTTTATTAATTAAGCACGTGCCTAGGGCGGGACTCTGCGGGGGGGGGGCGGCACCTGAGCAAGACTTTTTTTTTTTTTTTTTCTTCCTTCGGTCTGGGGGTCGGCCCTCCCCCTGCTTCCCTCACCCCTCCAATCATCATACTCACCTCGTCCTGCTGCAGCTCCGATGGTCCAGTGCCGATATCTTCTTCCTGTACTGAGCGAGCGGTCACTCGTAGTACCGCTCATTAAGCTCATGAATATGGATGCCACTTCACTCTCATAGGCGTGGCGCCCATATTCAAGAGCTTAATGAGCGGTACCACGTGATGTGTGGCCACGCGCTCATACAGGAACAGGAATTCGGCGCTGGACCTTTGGAGCTGCAGCAGGAGCCGGAGGAGGTGAGTATAATGATGGAGGAATGAGCACTGGAGCAGTGGGGGGGAATGAGCGCTGGGGCAGTGGGGGGAATGAGCACTGGGGCAGTGGAGGGGAGTGAGCGCTGGGGCAGTGTGGAGGAATGAGCGCTGGGGCAGTGGGGAGGAATGAGCGCTGGGGCAGTGGAGGGGAGTGAGCGCTGGGGCAGTGGGGAGGAATGAGCGCTAGGGCAGTGGAGGGGAGTGAGCGCTGGGGCAGTGGGGAGGAATGAGCGCTGGGGCAGTGGGGAGGAATGAGTGCTGGGGCAGTGGGGGGGAGTGAGCGCTGGGGCAGTGGAGGAGAATGAGTGCTGGGGCAGTGTGGAGGAATGAGCGCTGGGGCAGTGGGGGTCTGGGGGGAGTGAGCGCTGGGTCAGTGGAGGGGAGTGAGCGCTGGGGCAGTGGGCGGAATGAGCGCTGGGGCAGTGGGGAGGAATGAGAGCTGGGGCAGTGGGGGGTGAGCGCTGGGGCAGTGGAGGGGAGTGAGCGCTGGGGCAGTGGGAGGGGAGTGAGCGCTGGGGCAGTGGGGAGGAATGAGTGCTGGGGCAATGGGGAGGAATGAGCGCTGGGGCAGTGGAGGTGAGTGAGCACTGGGCAGTGGGGAGGAATAGAGCGCTGGGGCAGTGGGGCAATGTGGAGGAATGAGCACTGGGGCAGTGGAGGGGAGTGAGCGCTGGGGCAGTGGGGAGGAATGAGCGCTGGGGCAGTGGGGAGGAATGAGTGCTGGGGCAGTGGGGAGGAATGAGCGCTGGGGCAGTGGAGGTGAGTGAGCACTGGGGCAGTGGGGGGGAATGAGCGCTGGGGCAGTGGGGCAGTGTGGAGGAATGAGCGCTGGGGCAGTGGAGGGGAGTGAGCGCTGGGGCATTGGGGAGGAATGAGTGCTGGGGCAGTGGGGGGAGTGAGCGCTGGGGTGGAGAATGAGCGCTGAGGTGGGGAATAGCGCTGAGGTGGGGAATGAGCGCTGAGGGAGGGAATGAGTGCTGCTGGGGAATGAGCACTGGGAAGAAAGAGCGCTGAGGTGGGGAATGAGCTCTGAGGGGGGAATGAGTGCTGGTGGGGAATGAGCGCTCGGGGGGAAATGAGCGCTGAGGTGGGGAATGAGCACTGGGGAGAATGAGCGCTGAGGTGGGGAATGAGCGCTGAGGGGGGAATGAGTGCTGGTGGGGAATGAGCGCTCGGGGAGGAATGAGCGCTGGGGAGAATGAGCTCTGAGGTGGGGAATGAGCGCTGGGGAGAATGAGCGCTGGGCTAATGTAAAAGAGGGGGTTGGACAGAAATTACATTACAAATCTTTTTTTTTTGTTAAATAACATCTTTACTTAACTTACAAAAAGGCATACAAATCCGCATGTAAAAAACGCATCAAATACGCACCTGCATTTTCTGCCAAGAGATGCGGATTATGTACGGAAACTTCTGCAGACAAATCTGCAATGTGTGCACATACCCTAAGGCTATGTTTCCACGTTCAGGAAACGCTGCAAAGAGGACACAGCTCCGTCCAAAGCTTTGCCGGCTTTTGTACGCGCGGTGATTCCGCATGTGTCATTGAACCGTGTGGAATCACCGCATCCTATACATAGGACGGTGTTATTTATCTTGCGTAGACTGAGCATCTCCGCGAGATTAATAGACATGCTGCGGTCTAGAAAGACGCTCCGCATGTGCATATACACAGGTCTGCCACCTGCATCTTTGTACGCATAGTGGATATGGGATTTCATAAAATCCCCTCCACTATGCTGTAACATTTGGACGCTGCGGATTGGACTCTGCGGCTGTTCTCAGCGTCCAACCCGCAGCGTTTCCTGAACGTGGAAACGTACCCTAAATATATCTCTGCCTCTGGACATTATATAGTATAGATTTGCCTGGACTGTACATTATTATAAATCTACTACCTGAGCATTATATATTATAGATCACCCTGGACATTATATATAATAGATTGTACGTCATATATTACAGATAATTCTGGACATTTTATACTATAGGTCTCCTTGTACATTATATATTATAGATCTATAATAAAAAATATACCGGGAGATCTATAAGATAAATTGTCCAGATTTATATGTAAGTATCTGTTTACACCCACACATATGAATAAGGCCTTAGTCAGAGACTGGGCAGTAATAGAATAAGAAAATCCATCTAGTAATGCTCCAATGTCTGCTGGACATGGTGTGGGGAGAGTTTCTAGTTCAGTTAGTACACAGACACCAGACTTCTTGCTATTAACCAGTTAATGTTTTCTTGTCCACCACACTGCAGTGTCAAAAGAGGAAGACAGCGAGACAGGCAGCAACATCACATCAGAGAGCTCTTGACCTCGAAACAGAAAATCCTCAGATCCTGGTATTGTAACATAATATTAAGAATAATATTTATTAATTGATATTGCGCTATTAACTCCACAGCACTTTACATACATCATCAACACTGTCCCCATTGGGGCTCACAATCTAAACATCCTATTTGTATGTCTTTTGAGTGTGGTAGAAAACCACTGTCTTTGAAAGAGCTACATGGGCACACACATAGATTCGGCCTCATTCATTCCCTATGGGACTTGCAAACATGTGCGGCACTTGTGGTGAGACAAAAAAACACTGCTAGTAGCATTTTTTTTTCCGTTGCTGCAAGTATCAGATTTGCGGGATCGCGTCAAAACCGCAAGTGTCGCACATGTCTGCAAGTCGCATAGGGAATGAACGAGGCCGAATGCAGTGTTGCCATAAGTGATCCGTTACGTGGCAGATGCGGAAAAACTGCCGGATCTGCCGCGAATGGCAAAAATCGCTGATGTTCAAGTAACCTAAGTCACTGACGACAGTGTCTGCATTAGTCATACTCACCAATGGGGGAGGCAGAACGAAAAGTGCCTAGGGCAGCATAAACTCTAAATACGGCCCTGAATACAACATTCTGTTGCCAGGGAGTATATCCTTCAGGTGAAACAAAAAAATTGGTTAAAATATCACGCACTTTTAGGCCAGAGGGCTGACGACGTTGATGAAGGACATGTGTCGTAGTAGTCAGCTCAGTACTTGCATACTCCACTTCATCATCACCATTGGATGGACACTCATGGTATCTAGTGAAATTATGCAGAACAACACACGTTTTTATGACAACATTAACATTGCCTTCACCAAGTTGAATTGCGGACTTGAGAACCCGCCATTTGGCACACAGAATACCAAACGCACACTCAACAAGACATCGTGCACGGGAAAGACGATAATTAAATATAGTACGCCGGTGGTTCAGGCCTCTCCGTGGATAGGGCCTCATGAGGTTGCGAGATAACTGAAAAGCCTCATCTGCAACCATCACATAAGACAATGCTTCAATATTAGTCCCTGGTAGGTTACGTGGTGGTGGGATATTCAACTCATTATTGCGCAGCAGCCGACCCATTATGGAAGAATTGAAGACTCTGGAGTCTCCAATTCTTCCATAGGCCCCAATATCTACAATTATAAACCTGTAGCTACTGTCAACCAGGGCTAACAGAACTACAGAAAAATATTGTTTATAATTGTAATATTGGGACTGTAATATTGAGTTTGGCGGCTTACGCACACGGATGTGCTTCCCATCCAGGGCTCCAATACAGTGTGGAAACTGGCACGTCTCCTGAAATCCACATGCTATACGCAACCAGTCTTCCATTTTCGGCTCCGGCATGACCAGTTGATGGAGTCGGGACCAGATTTCTGCGCATGTAGACCTCACAATCTCAGAGATGGTTAACTTTCCAATTAAAAATTCTAAATGCAGTGCTGCATACGAGATCCCAGTGGAAAGGAAGCTAAAAGTAAACCAAAGAAAAAACATTATAAGTCATGCAATGAAATAGCAGTTTATACATTTCTCAAAGTTATAGTCTATAAATAAGAAACCATGCAGCAACAACATTAAAACAGATGCAATGGGTTTGTTGGTTATTATACAAGCATATATTGTGAAGTTTAAAATGTGGGTTTTGACACATACATAAATAAATGTGTAAAGAACTAAGGTATAAGGCCAGGTAATACACTAGTCTATAAAATACATCAACATTGAGGTTGCATACATACCGTAACGTAAGGATAAGGGGCTCCTCAGCAGAAATAGCTTTTCGCATACAGGTGTCCTGAAACATGATCCCAGGGCGCACAATCTCCAACAAAATATCAAATGTGGCAAGGGTCATCCGACAATAAGCAAAAAACTTGGATGGGTACGCAGAGATGCGTAGAGGCGGTAGAAATGCCCTTTATTGAGCCGTCGCCTCAAAAGCGGATGGACCCATATTCTTCTAAGCCTCCTCGGATCGACAATCACTGGTAATTAGTGTTGAGCGATACGATACTGCAAATATCGGGTATCGGCCGATATTAGCTGTATCGGAATTCCGATTCCGAGTTCCGATATTTCGTCATATCGGATACCGGAATGTCACTGTCACTGTCAGTGTCCGTCGGTCGGGTCTGTCAGGAGTCAGCGGCACTTACCCGGCAGAAGATCTCCGGCGGTCACATCCCGGACTGCTTAATGGCCGCCATCCTCTTCTCCCGGCGGTCACATGCAGTATCTCGCGATAACTGCAGTGACTGCTGGGTAATCCCGGCCGTAAAGCAGTCAGTCTGATGACGTTACCGCCGGGGAAGCTGGTAAGCAGCTGTGCTGCGCCGGGATGTCAGGCTCTGCCTGTCATTCCGATGTAGCAGAGCTGGATCGTCGTGGGACAATCTTTTACTATGGACTGCGTCGGACAGGTGGTATACTGTTGGTTTGTTTTTTTTATTTTTTTACAGGAGATCGATGGCGTCGCAGGAATGAGAGAGTAATAAAAAAAATGAAAACTGTGTTGTCTCTTTTATTTCATTAAAAGACTTTTTTCTTGCTGTCTTTTTTTTAAACATTTAAAAACTTTGGGATTAATAATGGATCGGTGTCTTATTGACGCCTCTCCATTATTAACCGGGCTTATTGTCACTGTGCAATCAACGGTGACATTAACCCCTTATTACCCCGCTTGCCACCGCTACAGGGCAAGTGGGAAGAGCCGGGTAAAGTGCCACAATTGGCACATCTTTTGATGTGCCAAATGTGGGGCTGCTGTAGCCTGGTATTATCAGGCTGTTGAGTGCCAAAATCCATGGGCCTTGACAGTCTTTTAATACCAGGCCGCAGCAGTCTGCATTTTACTTGGCTGGTTAACAAAAATAGGGGGGATCCCCACGCCGTTTTTTTTTTCGAGGGGATCACCTATTTTTGTTAACCAGCCAAGCTAAGCAGACTGCTGTGGCCTGGTATTATCAGGCTTGCAAGGTCCATGGATATTGGATCCTTACCAGCCTGAAAAACCAGGCCTCAGCGGTCTGCTTCATCTGGCTGGTTAACAAAAATAGGGGGGACCCACGCTAATTTTTTTCGAGGGGATCCCCTATTTTTGTTAATCAGCCAAGATATGCAGACTGCTGTGGCCTGGTATTATCAGGCTGGCAAGGTCCATGGATCTTGGCTCCTTAACAGCCTGAAAATCCAGGCCTCAGCGGTCTGCTTCATCTGGCTGGTTAACAAAAATAGGGGGGACCCCACGCCATTTTTTTTTCGAAGGGAACCCCTTGTAATGTATGTAGTACAGTTCATATAGCGTCTTGTGCTTGGGTGCGATGAAAATACATGAGACACAGGTTTGATATAGAAGGTCTTGTATTACTTCATACAAGTAGCAAAAATAGTCACACAGTTTGCAGATACAGAAGCAGGAGACACAGCAGGCCAGAGTAACTTAAGCTCAGCAATCACTCTCCACAACAGGTTCAGGATCTTCTTCTCTGTTACCGTAAGTCCATGCAAACGTGGATCTTTCAAAGAGCAGGGTTCCAGAGTCCACAAGTGTTCAGAGTTCCTCAGTAGGAATAGCTGGAGTACATAGTCCAAGGCTTCCAGGAGTCAGGTCACAGGTTCACTGCAGGCTAGGTTCTGAAGCACTGATTGCTCAGCTGTGGCTGCTTAAGAAGCAAGAGGGAGAGAATCAGGGCGGGAACATGAAAGCTGAAAACTCCATATTGACTGAGGGCAAGATAGCTGCAGCAAGACAGAAAGCAAAATGGCTGACGGAAAACTGAGTTTCAAGAACATGTACAAAGAACCTTACATTACTCCCCCCTTAGGGACAACCTCCGGATGGCCTCAGACCAGGCTTGTCTGGGTACCTCTGATGAAACTGGCGGAGCAAACGAGGAGCATTAACGTTATTGACTGGTTCCCATGAGTTGTCCTCCACTGGGTAGCCCTGCCATTTAATCAAATATTGTAAATGATTTCTGTATAACCTGGAATCTAGAATTCTTTCCACCACAAATTCTTCCTGACCATCGACTAGCACTGGGTCAGGGCAAGGAGAAGAATGTCCAGGAAACGTATTGGGTGTTGCAGCCTTTAGTAGGGATACATGAAAGACAGGGTGGATTCTCATAGTTCTAGGCAGTTGAAGACGACAAGCAACGGCACTTATAATTTTACTGATTTTATAGGGTCCAATGTACTTATGTCCCAACTTAGACGATGGAATCCTTAACTTAAGATTTCTGGTTGACAGCCAGACCAGGTCTCCTACCTTGAAAGCTGGTGCAGGTTTACGAAATTTATCTGCTGCTTTCTTGTACCTTTCCTGAGCCAATTCCAGATTCTCCTTTAGAAGATCCATATTCTTCTGTAAAGACGTGATTCTTTCGGCCACTGCTGGTAAAGGCGTTTCTATGGGAAATCGTGGAAGAATGTTAGGATGATAACCTAGATTGGAGTAAAAAGGAGACTGCTTAGTGGAGGCGCTCTGAGAGTTGTTATAAGAGAACTCAGCCAATGGAAGTAGATCCACCCAATCATCCTGTAGGTGGCAGATAAAGCAGCGGAGATACTGCTCCAGAGTTTGATTGGTTCGTTCGGTCTGTCCATTAGTCTGGGGATGAAAAGCAGAAGAGAGGTTTACTTTAATGTCCAATGCTGCACAGAAATTTTGCCAAAACCTTGAAGTGAATTGCACCCCTCGATCCGAAATAACCTCATCCGGTACTCCATGTAAGCGAAACACATCTTTAATCATCAAATCTGATGTCTGTTTTGCAGTGGGTAAGCCGACACAAGGAATAAAATGAGCTGCCTTTGTTAAACGATCAACCACCACTAGAATGGTGTTTTTCCCTTGAGAGGTTGGTAACTCCACAATGAAGTCCATAGAAATGGATCCCCACGGGCGGGACGGGGTGGGAAGATGTTGTAACAGACCAGTTGGTGAGGAGCGAGGTGTTTTGCATCTTGCACAGACTTCACATGAAGTGACATAGTTTAAAACATCCTTCCTGCAAGTGGGCCACCAAAAGAAACGAGAAAGAAATTCCTGTGTCTTTAGAATTCCTCTATGCCCAGCTATCTTGGAATCGTGAATGAGTTGCAATACTCTCAATCTGACTGTTTCAGGAATATACAGACGTTGTCCCAGAATCCACACACCATTCTTAAAGACAAGACTTACGTCCCTTGGGGGTTGTGCCAACAAGGAATCCGCATGGTATGCTTCCTTGATGTCCTTAAGTAGGTCTTGATTATGAATCACTCCCAGAAATCTAGAGTCAGGAAGAATAGTCTTAGGAGGAGCAAGTGGACGGGTCTCTGCTGAATGAATCCTAGAGAGTGCATCAGCCTTTCCATTGTGCGATCCTGGTCTATAAGAAATGACAAAATTAAATTGGTTTAAGAAAAGATTCCAGCGAGCCTGGCGAGGAGTCAGGCACTTAGCCGACCTGATAAATTCAAGGTTACGATGGTCTGTCAGGACGACTATTTGCTGTGCAGCTCCCTGAAGAAGGTGTCTCCATTCTTTGAAGGCGGCAATAATGGCCAACAACTCTCTATTGCCCACATCGTAGTTCCTCTCAGCCGAAGACAACTGCTGGGAAAAGAAGGCACAGGGATGCAAGACATTCTTCTCACCTGTTCTCTGAGAGAGTATAGCTCCAACGGCACAATCTGAAGCATCCACCTCTATTATGAAGGCAAGTTCGGGGTTGGGATGTACCAAGATAGGTGCGGTGGTAAATTTATCTTTTAGACGAGAAAATGCTTCCTGGGCTTGGGGAGTCCAGGAGAACCTAGACTCTTTCCGGGTAAGTTGGGTGATAGGTGACACTACCTCAGAGAAATTCCTAATGAAACGTCTATAGAAATTGGCAAACCCGATGAAGCGCTGCACCTCCTTCACATTTCTAGGACTTGGCCAATCCTTGATGGCTTGGGTCTTACTTCCATCCATACTAATTCCTTGTGTAGACAGTACATACCCCAGAAATTGAATTTCGGTCCTATGGAATTCACACTTTTCAAGTTTGATGTAAAGATGGTTTTGTCTTAGACGTTCCAAGACCATTCTCACATGTCCATGATGTTCCTCTGTGGAGTTAGAAAAAATTAGAATATCATCCAAATAAATCACCACGAATGTATCTAGGAGATCCCTGAAGATGTCATTCACCAAGTGTTGGAAAGTGGCTGGGGCGGTACTCAGACCAAAAGGCATAACTAGATATTCAAAGTGTCCATAGCGTGACCTGAATGCAGTCTTCCATTCATCCCCAGGTCTAATACGGACCAAGTTATAGGCCCCACGGAGATCCAATTTAGAGAAAATTTTGGCATGCCGCACTCTCTCCAATAACTCAGGGATTAAAGGCAATGGATAACGGTTTCTAATAGTAACCTTATTGAGTTCCCTATAGTCTACGCAGGGTCTCAGAGATCCATCTTTCTTCTTCACAAAGAAGATGGGTGCACCTGCAGGAGATGAAGAGGGGCGTATGAAGCCCTTGGCTAGATTTTCGTCTATGTAATCCTTTAAAGCCTTTAGCTCAGGCCCCGCCAGGGGGTAGATCTTACCAAAAGGTATCTCTGCTCCAGGCAATAATTCAATTGGACAATCATATGGACGGTGAGGGGGAAGCTGGTCAGCGTTCTTCTTGTCACATAAATCCACATAGTCCTGGTATACAGCTGGTAGTTCAGGGACTGACATGGTTCCTTTAGGAACAGAGCAAGCTGAAACTTCTGGACTCATCTGTTTCTCTGGAAAGTGTAATTCCTTGGTCTCCCAGTTAATGGTAGGGTTCTGAGCCTGCAGCCATGGTAGCCCTAGAATAATGGGAAAGTGGGGAGAAGAGATAAGCATAAAGGACAGTTTCTCTTGATGATCTTTACCCATAAGGACCCTCAAAGGCTCCGTTTCCTGATCCACTGGTCCAGAGGTCAGCAGGGAGCCATCCACAGTTTCCATCTGTACTGGAGTAGCCTTCTTCACTGAACGTATCCCCTGTTTCAGAGCAAATGAGACATCCATAAAATTCCCACTTGCCCCTGAGTCGATCATAGCAGAGCTAGACACCCAGACTGAGTCAACCCAGAGTTTTATGGAAAGGAAGCAATGAGAATTGTTTTTCCTACAACTCAGCTGGGACACCGCTGAGGAAACTTGAAAAATTGCAGCGTTTACACAGTCATCGTCCTCAGAAGTAACGGAGTTTAAGTCCGAGAAATCAAGATCTGTTGCTGCAGATCTCTCTGGAGCCTGAGGCTCGGACCTGACAGATCTCCTCTCGCAACACTCACAGTGAATGAGTGCTGCAGTAGTCTTACGAGAACGGCTGGGGCAGTTTATAATGAAGTGCCCTGACTTACCACAATAGAAACATAGATTTTCCTTAAAACGATGTTCCTTGCGTGCATCACTAACCCGTCTTTGTAAAGAGTCTACCTGCATGGGTTCAGGTTCAGGTTCCCGTGTGATCCTACTCAAAGGTTCCTTAGCTGGGGAGGAAGGTAGGAAAAGGTTAGTGCGATTGCTTTCGAACCATCTCTCTTGCCTGCGTTCAGTCAGGCGAGCATCAATACGGATGCAGTAGTTAATAAAGTCACCTAACGCAGTGGGAGGGTCGGCACGAGCAAGTTCATCCTTAATTAGTGGAGACAACCCTTTCGAAAAATAGATTTTTTGGCGGAACTGTCCCAGGTGGTATCAAGGGCCCATCTCCTGAAATCCAAGGCATATTCAGCTACCGAGTGCTTACCTTGGCGCAAAGTTAACATGGCTGCTTCAGCTGTTGCACCTCGATTGGGGTCATCAAACACCTGCCCCATGGCTGAAATGAAAGCATCAAGATGATCCAAACATTCATCCTCAGTCTCAATCAGAGGGTTTGCCCACATCAAAGCCTTGTTGGTAAGTAACATAATTATAGTAAGCACTTTAGATCGTTCAGTGGGAAATTGTGAAGCATGTGCAGAAAAAAAACAGATTGCATTGGTTAATAAATCCCCTGAATTTTTCACGTTCACCGCCAAAACAAAAAGGGGGCAACTTGGGAATCCCAGAACTTGGGGCTACGGCAGGAGCCTGGACTCGCTCCTCTAGAACCTCAATCCTGGCTCGCAAATCCTGGGCAGTCTGTCCAAACACTTGCAAATTGTGATTAGTGAGGTCCTGTAGGTTTGTAAAACAGGTTTTTATAGTCTGTAAATCTGCAAGGATATTATCAGTCACTCCGCAAAGTTCCTTTATGCGGGCCTCCATTTTCCAGATCTTTTAAGACAGGAGTACTGGAAGGAGAGGAGAAAAGGAAAAAAAAAAAAACAATAGTGTTTACCTGTGGTAACACTGCAGAGAGAAAAAAAAAATTAAGGGAACTGCTCACCTGGAATGGTTGTGAGAAGTCACAACCACTATCATCACAGAAAGTTCAACCGGACATCTGATATCCACAGTTACAGCAGACACAAAAGAGGAAAGAGAAAAAAAAAAAACAATAGTGTTTACCTGTGGTAACACTGCAGAAAAAAAAAAACTTAAGGGAATTGCTCACCTGGAATGGTTGTGAGAAGTCACAACCACTGTCATCACAGAAAGTACAACTGGACGTCTGATATCCACAGTTACAGCAGACACAGCCTTCCCAGACCCAGCAGACACTAACGTTTTGTCTTCAGAATCTTGTAATGTATGTAGTACAGTTCATATAGCGTCTTGTGCTTGGGTGCGATGAAAATACATGAGACACAGGTTTGATATAGAAGGTCTTGTATTACTTCATACAAGTAGCAAAAATAGTCACACAGTTTGCAGATACAGAAGCAGGAGATACAGCAGGCCAGAGTAACTTAAGCTCAGCAATCACTCTCCACAACAGGTTCAGGATCTTCTTCTCTGTTACCGTAAGTCCATGCAAACGTGGATCTTTCAAAGAGCAGGGTTCCAGAGTCCACAAGTGTTCAGAGTTCCTCAGTAGGAATAGCTGGAGTACATAGTCCAAGGCTTCCAGGAGTCAGGTCACAGGTTCACTGCAGGCTAGGTTCTGAAGCACTGATTGCTCAGCTGTGGCTGCTTAAGAAGCAAGAGGGAGAGAATCAGGGCGGGAACATGAAAGCTGAAAACTCCATATTGACTGAGGGCAAGATAGCTGCAGCAAGACAGAAAGCAAAATGGCTGACGGAAAACTGAGTTTCAAGAACATGTACAAAGAACCTTACACCCCTATTTTTGTTAATCAGTTCCCTCTGACGTCACTGATGGTGTCCCTGGCTGACCTGAAGTGAAAGTGGAAAGCAATCAATTAAGCTTTCCACTTCCTCTCCTGTCAGCCAGGAGAGGAGCTCATTCATTTGGGGGTTTACTGTGAGGCTGCAGCATTAGCTGCGGTCCCTGCAGTAAACATTAACCCTTTCTGAAGGATTACACCGTGGGACCTGACTGTGCATCGGATTGGTAAGAATAATTTTGCTTTATTATTTTATTTTTATTACAGGAAATGGTTTTAGCAGGTAAATAAAATATGGTCAAAAACTGTGTGATTATTTCATTAAACTTCTTTTTTATTAAAGTGTGTGTGTTTGATTTTTCTTTCATACAATAGGATTAATAATTGATAGTTGTCTAATTGACAGCTCTCAATTATTAACCTGGCTTAAAGTGTCCTTTCAATTGCAAGGTCATTTTAACCCCTTATTAACCCATTCGCCACCGCTACAGGGCAATGGGAATAGACGGGCAAAGTGCCAGAAAGGGCAAATCTAATTAGAGATTTGCCCTTTCTGGGGTGTCTGGGGGCAGATGTTAGTAGCCGGGGGGGGCCAAAAATAATGGTCCCTCTCTGGGCTATTATTATCTGCCCCCACTCACTGGCTTTGTCTGTCTGGTTGCGAAAATAGGGCGGGAGCCCACGCATTTTTTTTCAGCAATTTTACACCTCATATATATATACATGTCATTGAGTTTGTGACACATATATATATATATATTTATAGTTCATACACTTCTACATAGTATAATAGCCGCTAATTCAATTGCCGGCTTTTGTGAAAATGCAGAACCCGACATGAAATGACACTTGGTTTACATAGAGTTAACCATGTCTTTTCATGTAGTTTGATATCTGATTTGCACAAACAATTACATGAGTGTAAGTGTGCAAAATTTCACACCTGAAGGGGTTAATTAAAGGTGTAAATTCGTAGCAAAAAAGTCCTTTTTTTTACAACGAATTTACACCTTTAATTAACCCCTACAGGTGTGAAATTTTGCACACAGCCACTCATGTAATTGTTTGTGCAAATCAGATAGCAAACGACATGAAAAGACATGGTTAACCCTATGTACACCAAGTGTCATTTCATGTCGGGTGCTTCTGTCTTTTCACAGAAGCCGGCTTTACCCGGCAATTGAATCAGAGGATATTTTACTATGTAGAAGTGTATAAACTATACATATATGTATATATATATGTCACAATGACATGTATATATATATATATATGTATTCTATGTGTGTATATTTAGTGTTTACAAGGAAAGAATGGGGTTTTTTTAGTTCCGATATTTTGTTCCCATAGACTTACATTGGATTTCCGGTATCGGTATCGGGTATCGCCGATATTTTAATGGTATCGGCGATACCATTCCGATTCCGATACTTTGGGATATCGGAAAGTATCGCTCAACACTACTGGTAATGGCTCCCCAAAACGTCGGGACAAAACCCAGTTGTACAGCACACGCTCAGTTGTGTTAAAAGTAAGTGTGTCTGCCATATTTTGGACAAAGCAGAAGTAACACAACAGTACCACGGATTTAAATGCAAAGATTGGAGGGTGGCACCTGTTGTAGAGCCAATAAATAGGGGTCTTGATGATGATTTTAATGACATTCAGGCCTAAAAAACCGTTATTTGTTCATTTTGCAAGCCAGCAAGAAAATCTCGCCGTACAGATGCCATACGGATGACACACGGATATTTTGATGCGAGGAAATCTCATCCTCGCATTGCACACGGATGACATACGGATCACTGTTCAGGGAACTTTTCTGCGTATTACGGCCGTACAATACGGTCTGATTTTTTATACGTTGTGTGTGACTCCGGCCTTATGCTAATAATAGCTTGATCACCACTCACGAGGTTGGTGCAAAGTACTTAAAGTTCTCAAGAACCTCACAAATATCAGCGATTCACACCCACTCGACAGTTGTTATGTGTGGTGGCTGACTCTCAGTCTGACGGGCATGTTGAAGCTGGTATTCAGCTGCTCACTAATCCTCGCCAACATATGATACAGTAAGTTGAGTTCCACCGTGTTGACTAATGTGGACAGCAGAAGGCAGGCTGTGACCACAAAAACAGAGGGGAAAATGGCCTGGTGCGTGCTGGGTAGCAGGCAGTAGAAAATGTTTGGACTACTGCTTTGCACAGGGCATTAACCGCCTTTTTCCGTGGACTAATGTTAGAAGGCAGGCTGTGATCACAAAAACAGCAGAGAAAATAGCTTGGTGCGTGCTTGGTAGCAGGCAGTAGGAAATGTTTGGACTACTGCTTTGCGTAGGGCACTAACCGCCTTTTCCAGTGGACTAATGTGGACAGCAGAAGGCAGGCTGTGACCACAAAATGCTAGTACTTTGTGTGCTGGAAAAATATTGCTCTACCTCTAACAAGAGCTGTTTTAAGATGGACACAGGAAAAACGCTTTAACCTCTCCCTACCTGATGCACAATCTCTCCCTCCCTGTACTCTGACTTTGTTGTGTGTCTTCAGCTCTGAAAAGAGCTATTTTTTGGTGGTATTATGAAGCTGGTGACTGGCTCATTGAAACTGTCAATGCTCGAGTATCGCTCTCTCCCTACTCTACACTGACCTAGTATACACTGCAGGTAGCCCTGAAAAGGGCTTTTGTATTATCAAGAGGCCTAAAGAATCATAGAATCATAGAATCATAGAATAGTAGAGTTGGAAGGGACCTCCTGGGCCATCTGGTCCAACCCCTGCTCAAAGCAGGATTCTCTAAATCATCCCAGACATATGTCTGTCCAGCCTCTGTTTGAAGACTTCCATTGAAGGAGAACTCACCACACCTCTCGTGGCAGCCTGTTCCACTCATTGATCACCCTAACTGTCAAAAAGTTTTTTCTAATATCTAATCTGTGTCTCCTCCCATTCAGTTTCATCCCATTGCTTCTAGTCTTTCCTTGTGCAAATGAGAATAAAGATGATCCTTCTACAATGTGACAGCCCTTGAGATATTTGTAGACAGCTATTAAGTCTCCTCTCAGTCTTCTTTTTTGCAAGCTAAACATTCCCAAATCCTGCAACCGTTCCTCATAGGACATGGTTTGCAGACCGGTCACCATTCTGGTGGCTTTTCTCTGAACTTGCTCCAGTTTGTTGATGTCTTTTTTAAAATGTGGTGCCCAAAACTGGACACAGTATTCCAGATGAGGTCTGACCAAAGAGGAGTAGAGGGCAATAATGACCTCACGTGATCTAGACTGTATGCTTCTGTTGATACATCCTAGAATTGCATTTGCCTTTTTTGCTGCTGCATCACACTGTTGACTCATGTTCAGTCTGTGATCAATTAGTATACCCAAGTCTTTTTCACATGTGCTGTTACTTAGCCCTGATCCTCCCATTTTGTATATGCTTTTTTTATTTTTATTGACCAGATGTAGTACTTTGCATTTTTCCCTGTTAAAATCCATTCTGTTAGTTGCTGCCCACTGCTCCAGTTTATTTATATCTTTTTGAATCCTCTCTCTCTCTTCTCTAGTACTAGCTACCCCTCCTAGCTTTGTGTCATCAGCAAATTTGATCAGTTTACCCTCAATTCCTTCATCTAAATCATTGATAAAGATGTTGAACAATACAGGACCCAAAACAGAGCCTTGTGGTACCCCACTTGATACATTCTTCCAACCCGATGTGCAGCCATTTACGACCACTCTTTGGGTCCGATCACTAAGCCAGTTATGAATCCATCTAACAGTTGCCTTGTCCATTCCATACTTAGTCATTTTTTCAATAAGGATTGTGTGAGATGCTTTGTCAAATGCTTTGCTGAAGTCAAGATATACTATATCTACAGCATTTCCCTGATCCACCTAGTCAGTTATTCTGTCATAGAAGGAAATTAAGTTAGTCTGACATGACTTATTAGTTACAAACCCATGCTGACTCTGTTTAATCACTTCATTCTTATCCAAGTACTTGCATACATGTTCTTTAATAATTTGTTCAAAGATCTTTCCTGGTATAGAAGTCAGACTCACCGGCCTGTAGTTCCCTGGGTCCACCTTCTTCCCCTTTTTGAAGGTAGGAACAACATTTGCTCTTCTCCAGTCTTCTGGGACTTCTCCGGTTCTCCAAGAATTTTCAAAGATTATGGACAGTGGTTCAAGAATTTCTTCCGCTATCTCCTTCAGTACTCTGGGGTGTAATTCATCTGGACCTGGAGACTTGAATTCATTTAGGTTAGCTAAGTGTTTCCTCACTGTCTTTCTGTTTATAGATATCCTGGATTCTTCTATTCCTTTAATAGGACAGTGAAGATCAGTTGATGTTACATTTCCTTTCTGAGAGAAAACAGATGCAAAATAGGAATTTAATAGTTCAACCTTCTCAACATCCTGTCTTACCATTTCATCATTTTCATCCTGTAAAAATCCTATAGCATCTTTGACTTTTCTTTTACTTTTGACGTATCCCCAAAATCCTTTTTTGTTGCTTTTGATGTCACTTGCAAAGCCTTAATTCATTGTCAACTTTAGATAATCTGATTTGTGCCCTGCAGGTTCTGCAGACGGCATTATATTCTTCTTTAGATATGCCTCCCTCTTTCCATTTGATAAACATTTCTTTCTTCCTTTTTAGCATGTGTTTAAGTTCTGTGTTCATCCATCCTGGTTTCCTTAAATGCTTCCCATTCTTCACTCTTTTCGGAATTGTTAACAATTGTGCTTTGAGAATCTCAGTTTTCAAGATTTTCCATCCTTCCTGGACATATTCAGCCATTGGATCCCTCCAATTCTCTTTCTGAGTCCCTTAAAATCTGCCTTTCTGAAATCTAACCTTGACGTCTGAGTCTTCACAGGTCTTCCTCCTCTTGTTATCCAAAATTCTAAAATAGCATGGTCACTACCTCCTAGGGTCCCAGCCACTCTTACCTCCTCAACCATTTCTTCCCTGTTTCGTTAGGATTAGATCCAAGGTAGCAGATCCCCTTGTTTTCTCCCCTACCTTTTGGAAGATAAAGTTGTCAGCAAGAGAGGATAAGAATTTCCTTGACCTGTTAGTTTTGCCTGAGAGAGATTCCCAACAAATGTCTGAATAGTTGAAATCTCCCATGACCACTATGTCATATTTTTTGGAGAACTTGGCCATTTGATGCATAAAGAGTTCATCCATATCTTCAGCTTGCATAGGTGGCCTGTAGTAAATGCCTACAATGGTGTCCTTTCCATTGTTCTGTCCTTGTATTCTTACCCAAACAGTTCCACAGAACTCCCAGTCTCTGAAGCTTGGATCTCTTTGCAGATATACGCTTTTCTAACATACAATGCGACACCTCCTCCTCGTTTATCAAGTCTGTTTCTTGCAAATAAGTTGTATCCTTCTAGCCTTGTATTCCAATCATGTGTATTGTCCCACGAAGTCTCAGTGATTCCAATGACATCATACTTCTTCTCCTGCGTTAGTAGTTCCAATTCTCCTTGTTTGTTGCCCATACTTTGTGCATTTGTATAGAAACATTTTAGTTTGTGATTGGTTTCTCTTCCTCCAATATTTTTATTATGTAGATTTTCTTGCCTTTGTTCTTCCCCTTCACTTCTAATAGCAGAATTCTCAATAGTATTTGTCAGGTGTATGGCTATTGCAGGCGTTTTGCTTCCCTTCCCACCCTCCCTAGCAGCTGAGCGATCTCTCCCTATGCTGTGAATGCAGGCTCAGGATGCAATGTGCGCAAAATAGCGGCGGCAGGGCTTAAATAGACCCTATGATGCTGGGCGGCCAGCCAATCACAGTAATGCCACAACCAAGATGTCTGCGGCATTGCTGTGATTGGTTAAGAAGCCCAGCATGTTTAGTGGCTGCAGAGAAGGCACCAAAACTGCAGGGCGGGACATCCGAATACCTTGACTTGTCGGACCTACTTGCCAAGGTACGCAGTGTCTACTAGGCCCATTTCCGAAAGTCATCTCAGGTTTTTGCCAGTCTGGCTGCACTGCAGCAGCTCTTTAATTTACCTCTTCACGGACTGATTTGTGACCTGCCCACATGCTGGAATTTGACCTTTCATATGTTGGCAAGGCTTAATGAGCAGCAGACAGCAGTGTCTGAATTCCAGCTTCTCAATGCCCATCATAGTAACACTCAGACCCCACACATAACAACTGCTCAGTGGGTGTGGATCGCTGACATATGTGAGGTTCTTCAAAACTTTGAGTAATACACCAAGATGGTGAGCGCTGATGACGCTATTATAAGCCTAACCATCCCGCTGCTCTGTCTATTAAAACGTTTGCTGCAGAATCTAAAGAGGAAGCTTTGGATGCCGAGCAGTTGACTATGGAGCAAGATTTTACAGTGGCTGATAACACACAGCCCAGCCTCAGATAATATTCTCAGGCCATAATCGGTGATGACAAGGAACAGGAGGAGGATGAGGAGGAACAGGAGTTTTTGGTCTATGCTCAGAGGGGACTCACAATCCCAGCTTCATGCCTGTCCAGCATGGATGGCCTAAAGAGGAGGAGGAAGAGTCAAGGAGTTGTGAGGGGAAGAGAATGATTAGTTTTCGTCCTGTGGGGACACTGAACATTTGACTCTTTGTAGTCTGCCACACGTGGCACAGTTCATGCCCAGATGCTTTTCCCAAGACCCTCACGTGAAAGACATTTTTTCCACCATTAAATACTGGCTGTGAACCTTTCTTGACCCACATTACAAGGAGAAGTTTCTTTCTCTTATGTCGGAGGCAGACATGCCATTTTCAGTGCATGCATGCCAGAGGGCCGTTGTTGAAGTGTTGCTGAAAAGATTACCATCAGACAACATTGCTGGCAGAGGTACTGGCTCTTTTCATCCACAAGGATTACAGGGGAGTAACACGCACACCAGGTGCAACTCAGAGGGGAGGGAATGTCCACCAACTGGGCCAATTTCATGAAATCATCACATCTGCAAGGGCTATCTGTGGGTGTAACTATGACAAGGAGGGAGAAGTTGACCAAGATGGTGGAGTACTAAAGTGACCATACCAGCGTCCTTCCTCATTCTTCAGTGCCCTTTAACTATTAGTTGTCCAAGCTGAACACTTGGCCCGAGTTCACCTTGTATGCCTTGGAGGTGCTGCCATCCCCTGCAGCAAGTGTGTTGTTTGAGTAGGTTTTTAGTTTGGCCGGTGCAATCATAACTGATAGACACACAAGCCTGTCAACGGAAAATGCAGACAGGCTGACTCTTCTAAAATTGAACAAGGGCTCGACTTCCTCCAACTTTGTAAGTCCTACGCATGACAGCAACCCAATGTAAATGCAGCCCAAATGTTCTTTTTTGGAAGTTGTCTCAATGGTGGAACTTGTACTCCCTATCTATAGAAATTATAATAACTGTAACATTTATAGTGAGGTCACCATCACAGTCTCTTTCAGCGTGTATGATACAGACCCCTTGGCTAATTCTTGGAAACCTTTGTACATTGTGAAATGGTTAAATTTCTATTCTTAATCTCTGTATATTCTATTATAATTTTTTTTATTTCCCTTCTCACAGTATCTTTCAGTGTGTATCTGGGAGTCTGATGTTGATTTTTGGGTCTGCACTTGGACATTGAGAAACATCAATGCATTAATATGCTCCACACACTTCTTCAGGTTTCAGCCTTACACAGAAAAATAATGTGAGTAATGAAACATGCTGCTAGTTCAAAAATCTTACCCACACATCTCTTTATAAAAGGAAATTCGCCATAATACCCCTGTTAGCATACGCCATATACTGCTGACATATGCACCATCCCAGTAGGTGGGTGGAACGCCTGGGTACAAAATCTGTGTCTGAGGGTGAAACCACTGGCTCTTCTGTGTTATGTCCTTCCCAATCAAAAAGCAGGTGCTGAGGCCTCTTGCCCACAACCTGCAGTTGCACATACAGTAAGAACATTCAGCAACGATGTCCACTTTTTGGTCCCAGCGCAGTGTTCAGTTTTCCCTTGTCAGTGTATATGTCTTTACCCAAACTGTCAGTTAGATAGGGCATACATATTTGTTAGCACTTTACATTGTCTGGTGCTGGACAAAGACCAGTACTGGCTTTTCCTGGCTCCTATAGGAGACTTGTGTCTCTTGATTAAACTGTCGCTTCCCTTAAATTTTCTAAATTTGGGTAAAAAAAAATGGTGGTGGTGTATTGCCCAGTTTCTGTACATCTTAAGCATGTCTAAAAAACTGGGTTAATACGCTCCACATACCTATTCAGGCCGCAGCCTTACACAGATTGGAACATAGTCATTGCCATGCTAAGGCCTTTACCTGATTTCTGTAGCGCTAAATATCACTTGAGTAATACGTTCCACAGACCTCATCACTCTCTGGGAGTCGGGACATATCCTGTAATTACTTTGTTGTTGCTCAAAACCATGCAAAAGATACATTTTGCCTGGTTGAGTAGTTTCCAGAAAAAGTACGTAGGCTTGTGCAGATTGTTCAATGTCTCTATCCATTGAGGAGGCGGCTTCAAAGTAAAATGAGGCTTGTACATGTTCCTGACATGGGTTTCAGGCCTGTCAGACTGACCACAATACAGGCCCTTGCTTGCATACACTGTATTCAAAATTTAATTCAAATGCTTTTGGTGTCTGGTAGAATACAGTTTAATGACATTGATCATACAGTTCCCCTAACTTTTATATCATATTCACCTACTATGACAGTTGTTCCTTTGGGATCCGGCAGCCAAAATGAACTGTGGAGGTCACAAAACTCAGGTTTCACGGCACCTGCTAGCCCTCTGAAAATGTGATGCGAGGGCTGCATAATGACATGGCGGTGGAGGTGTTGGTGGTGGCGGGCAAAGCCCAAAATTGAAATGGTCATGTTTTTGCTGTCATTGTAAAATGCTGGGGAATATGTATTCCACTATCTAGTGAACAATTTTGATTGAGGGAATAACCTTCCAAATGTAGGAGTAAGAGCCCTCACAAATGTAAAAGGAAAAACTATAGCCAAAACACTCCATGTGAACATATGCTAAAGGGGAGGTAAAACATTTTTAGGACTTATTTATTTTTATTTTGCATTACATACAAGTAATTATGAAGGAAAAAAATTTTCTTAGCATTTTTCCCTTTAACAAAAAATGTAGGTTTGGTTTCGTAGGTCTTTTTATAAATACGGAAAACCGGCACAATAGTTTGACAACATTATTCCCAGATACCATATGTGAGTCAGAAAAGCATGCTGGCATTGTTTCCGTGATATTCCCATTTAGTATTAGCACTTTCCCATTTTCCACTTTTTTCCCATGCCCCCAGCCCTGTTTGCTGGGTCCAGCAGAAAAATATTCGGCTTTCCCATTGATTTGCATTGGATTCGTTATTCGGTACGAATACACAAATATTAGAAATTATTCGATCATCACTAATGATTATAAAGATACAGTATTTATATTTATCATAAAGATGGTGCCCTATAGAGTTAGTAATAATGCTTGGACGGTGGCTTTGTGTATGCAATTTACCTTATCTGGTCAAGTGTGCCATGCACACTCAATCTTATTATGTCACTGTGCAGTAAAAAGCCAAGTATAGTATGTACTAAGCTGACCAGGATGAAGACATCTAAGTTTACTACAGTGCAGCTTCTGTGACAGATTGATTGTATTTCCCTAGTCTTCTGTCTCCTGTCACAGTAGCTGCACTCAGCGGTACAATTAAATTATTTTGTTCTAAACGGCTTTGTACATAAAACTCCTGCGTTTTTACTGTACTAAAAGAGAGATGGCAGGGTTGAGGATTTACTTTTACAGTTGAATGCAGCCACAATGACAGAATAAAGGTTGACTGAGCATGCTCGGCCAGCTAACTTACAGGTGCATCTCACAAAATTAGAATATCATCAAAGAGTGAACTTATTTCAGTTCTTCAATACAAAAAGTGAAACTCATATATAAGATAGAATCATTACAAACAGAGTGATGTATTTCAAGTGTTTATTTCTGTTAATGTTGATGATTATGGCTTACAGCCAATGAAAACCCAAAAGTCATTATCTCAGTAAATTAGAATACTTTATAACACCAGCTTGAAAAAATGATTTTAAAATCCGAAATGTTGGCGTACTGAAATATATGTTCAGTAAATGCACTCAATACTTGGTCGTGGCTCCTTTGGCATCAATTACTGCATCAATGCGGTGTGGCAGAGGAAAGCATGAAGTGCTCTAAAATTTCCTGGTAGACTGCCACACTGACCTTGGTCTTGATAAAACACAGAGTACCTATACCAGCAAATGACATGGCTCCCAAACCATCACTGATTGTGGAAACTTCACACTAGACCTTAAGCAGCTTGGATTGTCTGTCTCTCCACTCTTCCTCCAGACTCTGGGCCCTCTATTGACTACTATTGAATTACTAGGTCTACTATTTACTGAAATAATGACTAGTGATGAGCGAGCACTAAAATGCTCAGGTGCTCGTAATTCAGGTCGAGCAAATTGGAATACTCGGGTACTCGACCCAAGCAACGAGTCCAATGTAAGTCTATGGGAAAACCGAGCTTTTTTGCCGTGATCCCCCCTGGTGTACTTTTAAAGTCTAAAAACATCTGAAAATGATGGAAACAGTGCTCAATTGACATAGGAACATCATGGGGAATGCCCCTGGAAACATTTCTGACTCCTAGGACACTGCTGTAACCAATGTTGTCAGCGTGTGACGCCACTTTTACAGGTGCACACAAACATACAAAAATGAAACCAAAATGGATTTTCCTGGGAAATATGTTAAATAACGTCCTTTCCAGGGTAATAATTTGTATGGAAGGCAAAAGAAATAACCTCCCCCCAAAAAAATGTTCCTCCACCACTTTGGCTATGTTCACACGTTACATTTTTGATGCCTTTTTCAACGTTACCATTGCTTTCAACCAATATAAATGCATTAACTGGGAAATGTCATTGTAGCATTTAACAACCTTAGCTGGCCATGTGACATGCGACACATCATCAGACACATCTTGTTTCATTTATGAAGGAGTGACTCTTAAAGTCACAAAGCCTCTTTTTATAGGGGCATCAGGCAGCATGACTATTCTTAAAGGGCCATTATTAAACAGGGGGTCTCCTATACTGTTATTGCCTATGTATTGAGTGGGTGGGCTTCCAAAAATTAGGACGCACCCTAATACCCCTTTCACGAGACGTACAGGAGGGCCTCCTGAAAAAACGTTCCCATTATAAGAAAGTGGGTCTCCCATTCTGTTTGCCTATGCATTGAATGCAAGGGCTGCCTTTCCCTAAAGTTACAAGCACCCCAATAACCCTTGGAACAGCCATCCTGGATGGCCATATAAAACAAAAGTTCCCATTATTTTTCATTTGGTACTGCCATACTGTTAGCCTATGCATTGAATACATGGCCTGCCCTGCACCAAAGTTAGATGAAGCCCAATAAGCCTTTGAACCCAGGTACTGTATGGCCACATGAAAACCAAGTTCACATTATTCATTTGGTACTGCCATACTGTTAGTCTATACATTGAATGCAAGGCCTGCCCTGCACCAAATTCACATGCACCCCAATAAGCCTTTGAATCCACGTACTGGATGGCCACATGAAACAAAAGTTCCCATTATTTTTCATTTGGTACTGCCATACTGTTAGCCTATGCATTGAATGCAAGGCCATCCCTGCCACAAAGTCACATGTAGCCCAATAAGCCTTTGAACCCACGTCCTGGATGGCCACAGGAAAACCAAGTTCACATTATTCATTTGGTACTGCTATACTGTTACCCTGTGCATTGAATGCAAGGCCTGCCCTGCACCAAAGTTACATGCACCCCAATAAGCCGTTGAACCCACGTACTGGATGGCCACATGAAACATAAGTTCCCATTATTAATTTTTTTTTACTACCATAAAGTTTGCCCATTAAGCGAATGCAAGGGCTGGCCCAAATTTTCACGCACCCCAACCCCACTTGGAAGAAACGTGGCGGAAGGCCTCATAAGATTTTTTCCTATTACAATGGAGAGGGTCTCCTATACTTGAAATGGCCATACACTAAGTGTATGCGCTGACAAACTTTTTTTTTTTTAAGGGCATCATAAACACCCTGGAAAACAGTAACGTGGTTTCCTACAGTTGCTGCTCGGAAAGTGCAGGTTTTTAGCAAAAATATGGCAGACGAGTCGTTGTATGAAGTGATCAGGAAAAGGGGTATGGTGACGGCAGGAATGGGAACGTACAGGATTAATAACATCGGTGGCTATGGGAGGTATGAGATCCAGGATGCAGCCTACAATGATTAGTCGTTTATCCGCCCACCACCAATTACCAGAATGCGTTTCATGCCTGTCAGAAGATTGGTGTAACAGATGCGCGTCTAAAGTTCTGTATAAAAGATGCCTGTAAGAAATATGTTGCCAAAGATGCACGTGTCCGTATAAAGGGCAAAGTGCAACACGCTTGTGAGATGCTGCATTATACAAAGCAGATCAGTGTTGGAGGAAAACCAAACAAACTGATGGATGCTCATGAAAAAATAAATTTAAAGAGGAGTGCACCGGCCGTAACTATCCACACACCAGTGGCACAAGGTTCTTCATCTTCTTCACCCATACATATTACCAATAATATCCAAATGTCACAGCCGATAAATATACAGGTCCTTCTCAAAAAATTAGCATATAGTGCTAAATTTCATTATTTTACATACTTTCATATATTTTAGATTCATTACACACCAACTGAAATTTGTCAGGTCTTTTATTGTTTTAATACTGATGATTTTGGCATACAACTCCTGATAACCCAAAAAACCTGTCTCAAAAAATTAACATATTTCAACCATTCAATAAAATAAAAGTGTTTTTTAAAAACAAACAAAAAAACCATCAAATAATAAAGTTCAGTTATGCACTCAATACTTGGTCGGGAATTCCTTTGCAGAAATGACTGCTTCAATGCGGCGTGGCATGGAGGCAATCAGCCTGTGACACTGCTGAGGTGTTATGGAGGCCCAGGATGCTTCGATAGCGGCCTTAAGCTCATCCAGAGTGTTGGGTCTTGCGTCTCTCAACTTTCTCTTCACAATATCCCACAGATTCTCTATGGGGTTCAGGTCAGGAGAGTTGGCAGGCCAATTGAGCACAGTAATACCATGGTCAGTAAACCATTTACCAGTGGTTTTGGCACTGTGAGCAGGTGCCAGGTCGTGCTGAAAAATGAAATCTTCATCTCCATAAAGCATTTCAGCCGATGGAAGCATGAAGTGCTCCAAAATCTCCTGATAGCTAGCTGCATTGACCCTGCCCTTGATGAAACACAGTGGACCAACACCAGCAGCTGACATGGCACCCCACACCATCACTGACTGTGGGTACTTGACACTGGACTTCAGGCATTTTGGCATTTCCTTCTCCCCAGTCTTCCTCCAGACTCTGGCACCTTGATTTCCGAATGACATGCAAAATTTGCTTTCATCAGAAAAAAGTACTTGGGACCACTTAGCAACAGTCCAGTGCTGCTTCTCTGTAGCCCAGGTCAGGCGCTTCTCCCGCTGTTTATGGTTCAAAAGTGGCTTCACCTGGGGAATGCAGCACCTGTAGCCCATTTCCTGCACACGCCTGTGCACGGTGGCTCTGGATGTTTCTACACCAGACTCAGTCCACTGCTTCCTCAGGTCCCCCAAGGTCTGGAATCGGTCCTTCTCCACAATCTTCCTCAGGGTCCGGTCACCTCTTCTCGTTGTACAGCGTTTTCTGCCACATTGTTTCCTTCCAACAGACTTCCCATTGAGGTGCCTTGATACAGCACTCTGGGAACAGAGTATTTTGTGGAGAAATTTCTTTCTGGGTCTTACCCTCTTGCTTGAGGGTGTCAATGATGGCCTTCTTGACATCAGTCAGGTCGCTAGTCTTACCCATGATGGGGGTTTTGAGTAATGAACCAGGCAGGGAGTTTTTAAAAGCCTCAGGAATCTTTTGCATGTGTTTAGAGTTAATTAGTTGATTCAGAAGATTAGGGTAATAGGTCGTTTAGAGAACCTTTTCTTGATATGCTAATTTTTTGAGACAGGTTTTTTGGGTTATCAGGAGTTGTATGCCAAAATCATCAGTATTAAAACAATAAAAGACCTGACAAATTTCAGTTGGTGTGTAATGAATCTAAAATATATGAAAGTTTAATTGTAATCATTACATTATGTAAAATAATGAAATTTAGCACTATATGCTAATTTTTTGAGAAGGACCTGTATGTTCCAGCGTAAAGAACACAGTTAAAGGAATGGCAATAAACGTAGTTAACCATGAACCTAGGAAACAACTGATTTCCTCTTTACAAGATATGGACGATTTATGCTATTGATGATGACCTTGAACTTAACCACACCCCCACCAAGAAGATGAAGATCACAGCTCCAAACAATGTGCAGAAAAGACCAGAAATTCATTTTCACTTGGGCAAACTTTACCTATTACCAAAGTGTTACAGAATGATGAATACACAGCTCCCATGTCTGCTCAGCACAACACTTCGGCAATCACCACCTTTATTGCACACAAAGGCTATAACCAACGTCACAAAGGAGGCCAGTTCATCAATAGGGCCCACTCATAAAGAGTCTGTCTTTAGCTCTTTAGAAGGTACAAAAATTACCATTAATAATTTGCCTCCAACAGTCACAGAGGAAAATATAGTGGAGCTTTTCTGTGTATGCAGTGCTTTGAAGCGCACCTGCTTGTTGAGTTCAAGAGTTGCAGAGGCTGTGTTTGTAAGAAAGGAAGATGCAGTTGGTGCCTACAAAAAATACGACAACAGATACCTAGATGGACAACCAATGAAATGCAATCTTCTTTTGAATGATAGTGTGATAACATCAGACCAGCCCATACTTCTAAGATTAAATGACACCCCATCAAAGAAGTAAGGTTAATGTTGAAGAAACACAAACTCCTCCTCCTCCAGTGCTGCTTAACATCCTACAGCTGAAGTTAATCCTGATACTATCTTAAAAGCACTCTTTAAGTCCTCAGGGTCATCAGCAATCATCCAACCACCTGCATTTAAGATTAAGTTCTGATGACACCAACACAACTTGGATACTGTAATAACAGAGATTTACAATTCACATATGGGCCCAGAGACTTCTTTAAAAAAATATATATATATTTTTGGTTTTTGTTTAACACTGGTGATCAACACCTGCAGGTTGTTGATGTTTGAAGGAGTCTGGCATCAGACATTGGACAATTTATCCTGTTCACAGCATTGTAGTACAGTTCACTTTTGCTGTGGAGCAGTTGCGTTATTGCATCAAGAATTTCTGCTTTCCCCTTGGTCTAGTATTGTGATACAGCACAATTATGGTTGTAATGTTCTGTCAAGAGAGGCTAAATAAATGTTGAATAACTTGTTTAAATGTCTTCAATAATCTGTTTCAACTTAAAAGATAATATTTGTTGTTTGATAGCTTTAATATCTGGATTCCTACAATTGGATCTCAAGACCTTGATATTCCTCTAAATGGGTAGGGGGAATTACTAAGTGTCCACCAACTGTGTTCTAAAGAAATAATTTTTTTAGGACTAATTATAATGCTTCACACTGTAAAAATTGTCATCCAGAACTGTTCTATTGTACAGTTAGTAGTCCTAGTAAAACCAAGATGACGGAAGTTGACAGTACAACTGTTAGGTCTTCCCAAGTCTGGTGGATTTTTAAAGACTCGGCCGATAGCCTCAAACAGGCCATTTGCACCACGGCCATGCCAGCATCAGCAGGGGTAGCAAAAATACCAGTCTGTCTATGAGCTCTAGTTACACAACCCACAAGATGGAGACCCAACTTGGAATCTCCACATTTAAAAAAATAATTGTCACACACCACTAAAGTGGCATCAATTTCCACAGAGTGGAAATATTATAATAGGCCTCTGAGACACCTTCCACCACAATCAACCCACCAGATGGAGACCCAACTTGGAGTCTCCATATTTCAAAGAATTGTTTGTAACATCAACAGCAGTAGCAAGAGGAAGCACAGAAGGCACCACAAAGATGGCACAGACTGCAATAATGCAAAATCACTAAAAACATGATACTAAAAGCGACACCATCACCTAGTCTGAGACTGGGATGCTAAAAACATTGTAGATCCATGACTTGTTCATTTTGATGAAAGTTAGGCGGTCTACACTTTCAGCGGACAGCCGAATTCAGTTATCAATCAGGACACCACCAGCAATGCTGAAGATACGTTCTGAGGGAACGCTGGCTGCCGGGCATAACAAAATTTCCAAGGCGTGACAGGCGAACTCAGGCCACTCTATCATTTTTGAAGACCAAAATGCAAAAGGGTCTAATACCTCTCTGATGGCATTGAAATTGAGCTCCAAATACTCCTGCATCATCCTTTTCAGTTGTTCACAACGTGTCAGACTTGTACTCTGTTCTGCTGGTGCACGGGCTAGTCTAAAAAATGTGTGAAACGATTCACAGAAATTGCTTACTTACACTGCTGCTGCTAATGTTTTTGTGATGACTCCTTGATGTTCCCAGGTTTGGACATCTAGAACGGGGATGCACACTGTATGCCTCACTGCTGTCTTGGAGAAAACCACTCTTAAAATTGTCTACAAGCATGTTTCAATTCTCCAGCATGCGTGCATCGCTTTCCATTGGAGGAAGCATCTACTTAAATTTACTCTTGTAATGTGGATCTAATGGAGAGGCAACCCAGTAGTCAGCACTATTTCGGATCCTAAGAATAAAGGTATCATGTTGAAGATAGTGCAGCAAGAAGGTGTTCATGTGTTTGGGTGCTTCCATGAGGTCTAAGCCTGTGGTACATTGGTGGCAAGGTAACACTCAAGGTTGCTTCCTCCTTCCCCTCCCGCCAACCACGGACAACAGAGAGAGGATCATTATCCTTTTCATCTCCTTACTGTTGCACGTCCATCATCACTTCCTCCTCCATTTGTTCGTCGGCTCCTGCACCTTCACGCAGACAACATCACCCATTCCCTTAAAAAATTTGCCAGGGTGCATTTCACCACTGACACCTGAATGAGCAAACATGGGAAGGGGCATTACATCTGACTGGGCAGAATAAAAGAAAAAAAAATTGGAGGTGTTGCATGAGACATCAGGTCTTCCACCAAAGAAGGCTTACACTGTGTTAGGGTCTGCGGAACGCACCAAATATATGATGTAAAGAGGTGCGTTCGCAGCCCGGGGTCCACCGTGCAGGTGGAGCCTGCTGCTAGTAAAATGGTGCAAGAAGCGAACTCTGTTATCCCGCAGAGTCGCCAAAATAAACGCCGTAACGCGCTGTGGAAATCTGTGCGAACTCTGTTAATCCACAGAGCCACTAGAAGGAGTGCCGCAGCACTATATGGCGATGTGTGCGAACTCACTTAACACCACTGAGTCGCAAAATAAACACGCTAGGGCGCTGTCTAGCGTTGAAAGCGAACCCTGTTACGTCACAGAGCCGCTGAGACAAACTTCTGTGTCCTGTCAGGCACCCAGGTACACAGTTGACTGCTAAGCGAACATAGAACGTGATCATGCGCTAATGTCCTCGCGGGAGACACCCGCAATCTATGGCGTCTGAACGCCAGGCCCTGAACACGGCAATAAAACTCCTCACCGGTTATGCCGGAAATCTAGGGCATCTAGGACACCGACCCTGACCAGCTAGCATGCCAAATTCCTCACCGATTAAGTCGGTATTCTAGGGGCTTATTTCAGCCGGGCCCTAACCACACACACGCATGACCACACTGGCGCAAAGCATATGACGATTGATACTAGCGCATGGCGGCCCAGCCATGCTACCCTTTTATAGTAACAGCTACAGGACCTGCCAGAAACAAGGACCAATGAAACTTCTTCCAGAACACCAGTAGTCACAGGACCTTCCTGGCGGACCAATAGGAGCTGCTGCAGTACCTGAGCATGTGACCCCTGATCTCCAATGAGAGATCTCACTCTGGGCATGCTCAGAAGGGGAAAACAAGGACTTTGTCCTAAAGACGTCTGCTCACCGCTAACCAGTACTGGCCACAATAGCAGAGCCTGGAGGAGCAGCAGTAATCCTCTGCACACTGTTAGACTGGGCGAGACGCTGGAACCGATGTCTAAGCTGAGCAGGCTCCACTGCGGACGGAGACGGATGGGAGACCGCAGCGGGACTGGTTCGAGACTCCCCTTGTGCAGCAGCAGGAACTCAAACTCTAACACACCACTCACTTAATCACCAGTTCCTCATTGAAACTTCAATTCCAAGTTGTAAATGCTGGACCCGACCCTGATACCTCATGCATGGCCCCTTGCTGACTGCTGCTGTACCATTTGGAAATTTCTACTATGGGTCTATTCATGCCACTTTTCATGGTGTCTGCCCCTAATTTTAGATGTTTGGTCATCCCTTAAGGTGTTGTTTATACATTTGGTTTGGGCTCCCATTGAATCTAACGGGGTTCAGGTACATTCAACGAACGTTTAAACATTCGGCAAACGTTTAAAAATTTGGCGAATAGAACTGAACCGTACCTTGAAAGGTTCACTCATCTCCAATAGTAACCAAAGGAGCCTCTTCCAGGCCCATTCATTCCTCAAGTAGCGTTCCTCCTGCTCCCATCCTTCTGGGATCACACCCAATGCATGCCAGTTATGTTGCCTGTTCATTTTGAGAAACGTGACCCTTTTTTCAGCCATCAGCTCTTGCAGCCTTCGATGCAAGTGTTCCATCTCTACTGCCTGATGGTTGAATGAGATGTGGTAACTAGAGCAAATTTGTTCGGAAAACGTTTGCCAATCTCAAATTTGGCACTAATGCTTTTGTTTGGAATTTTGCTAGGTTAGTGGTGCTGTATGATGAGCGGGATGAACGTGTTTGATGAGGGGCGTGGGTGGGTAGAGGTTAGAGGAGCAGTGGCTTGATTTTCTTTCTTAACTTAATGTGTGGAGATTCTGTCAGCCAATCAGGGCTCAGAAACCATCCACAATAACAAGACACATGTCCCTCTCCATATAAAGAGCGGGCATGTTGTTTTGGCACCATTTTATCAGTGTAACAGCGCAGAGAGGCCACTCCTGCTGCTGCTACTGGATTGTCAGATAGTTAGGTAGGCGGCTGAATGTCAGTCAGCTAGTTCAGATGCATAGAATCCTGTGTGGCTGTGAAATCAACCTTCCAGCAGATCAATCATTTTTTGCTGATAGTGTAGTCCAGAGATACCAGGACACAATTTAGCATGTAACTCTTTTGTGCTGATAATATTGTGCTTGAGCCAGGAGTCCACATTTGTTCTAATAGCATGCTCCAGAAAGCAGGGAACATTTCAGTATCTAATAATTTTTTGCTCATATTTTTGCTCCATCCAGGAGTTTACATTTGAGAATCTAGCTTGTTTGTTTTAATAGCATGCTCCAGAAAGTAGGCCATATTTCTGCAGAAAAAATATTTTGTGCTGGTAATATATTTGGCCAGGCAGGAGTCCACAATTGAAAATATAATTTTTTTGTGCTATTTCTGTGGCCCTGAAACAAGGCCACATTTCTGCAGAAAAATATTTTGTGTTGGTAATATATTTAGACAAGCAGGAGTCCACATTTGAAAATACAAATTGTTTGTGCTAATAATATGTTCCTGAAACAAGGCTACATTTCAGCACAAAAATATTTTGTGCTCATAATATTTTTGACCAGGCAGGAGTCCACATTTGAAAACAATTTTTTTTGTGCTAATAGTGTGGTCCTGAAACAAGACCACATTTCTGCAGAAAAATAATTTCTGCTGGTAATATTTTTGGCCAGATAGACGTTCATATTTGAAAACACAAATTGTTTGTGCCAATTCCGTGGTCCTGAAAAAAGACCACATTTCTGTATGAAAATATTTTGTGCTGGTAAAATATTTGGTCAGGCAGCAGTCCACATTTGAAAATATAAATGGTTTGTGCCAATAGTGTGGTCCTGAAACAAGGCCACATTTCAGTTTACAAATATTTAGTGCTACTAGTTTGGCTCCTGACAGGAGTCCACATTTCTGAATCTAAATTGTTTATGCTAATAGCATGCTCCAGAAAGCAGGCTGCATTTCAGTATATAAATCATTGGTGCTAATTGTGTGGTCCAGCCAGCCGGCCACATTTCTGTACAGGACAGGGCTTGGAACAGGGTTTAGGCCAGCATTTCTAGCTTAAACATTGATCATTAACAAGTGGATAAGTGACAGAGGTCCAAACATTTCCAAAAATTAGGGCAGACACCACTAAAGTGGCATTAATTTATTTATTTTACTCACATATATAGTGCCATTAATTCCACAGAGTTGCTCTTTGGTACTTCATTGCACCAGACTTTGCAAAATTTCATACTTTACCAGGGGTAGTCACTGCTGCATCAGTTGTTGCAACATGTGCAAAGTAGAATTCCACCATGGCACAGCGCATATCAACCTGTTAAACGGTAGTCTGAAAGACCTTTGCAGTGATGCAAGTCGATGACAGGCAGGGTGTGGACACTAGAAATGAGCACACAATGACTGTGCTTTCTGTAGCAGCGCATCCAGGTTGGGATAGTGGCGTAGAAATTGCTGTACCACACCAGGTTGAGGATGTGAGCCTTGCAAGGCATGTGTGTGAGGTTGCCCGGGTATAGGTCAGTCACCAGATTCGCACCATTATCGCACACAGCCTCCTTGACTCCAGGTCCAGTGGAGACAGCCATTGCTCAAACTCGACCTGAATAACTGTCCAAAACTCTAGAACTGTGTGACTGTGATCTCCAAAGCATATTAATTTAATCACTGCCTGATTGTAGTGTTCCCTGGCTGCGCTGTATAGGGGAGGGGGAATTCACTCTGCACTGTTGGAAAGCGTATCTCATTAAGAGATAGGTTGAGGGTGAAGGTGAAGGCCCTACAGGAAGTGGAGGAGGCAGAAGCAGTGCAGGAAGTGTTAGATACAGAGGTTTGCCCCACAAGCATTGGGGATTCCAAGATTTGCTGTCTAGTGACACTTTGGGGTCTAGTGTTTTAGTTCACCATCCCTTGGTTTGTAGTGGTTTAATTCTCCATCCCCTTTTGTGTAGTGGTTTAGTTCTCCAACCGTAGGTGTTCAGTAGTTTAGTTCTCCAACCCCTGTTGTCTAGTAGTTTACTTCTCCATCCTCTGCTGTGTAGTAGTTTAGTTCTCCATCCCCAAGCGCTGTGCAATCATTGGGGATTCAAAGACTTGTGGAGCAGCCCCTTCCCTGGCTGCCCCCACAATCACCAGTGTCACCCAGTTCCCAGTTAGTGAGATGTAACGACCTTGGCCATGCTTGTTCGTCCAAGTGTCAGTGTTTAAATCCACCCTGTCAGACATAGATTTTTTCAAGGAACAGGTGATGCTGTCTGCGAAATGCTGGTGTAGCGCAGTCACATCTTTCTTAGGGAAGTAATGGAGATTAGGCAACTGTTACTGGGGGACTGCGATGGCCATCAGCTTTCACAAACCGTTTGTATTCAGCAGGCAGAAAGGCTGCATTTCCGTGGCCAACAGGTTGGATTGGTCAACCAATTTGTCAAGGATTTCATCCAATTATCACAGAGATCACAGACCGGGAGTCACACAGAACCACCAGCTGTGATCTTTGGAGTGAACAGCTCTCAGCTGGCCCCTACTGTCCATACAATTACACGATTGGGCAACGAGCAACCAAGCAGGCTGCAGGCTATTCCCAATAATTAGTTATTGGAAAACTTACAGCGAGCGTACGGTATAAACATCTCAGGAATTCAATGCATGAAATTTGTATATATACCACCGTATGATCACTGCTAACTCCACAATAACCCCACACTACTCGCTGCCACCACCGATCCTTATTTTTAAATAAATAAAGTCCAATTGGAGGCCATTCTTCTTTTCAGGTCCACACCATTTGGCTCTTCCATCCCCTCTCCCTCAGAGTAGCAGTCATAAACTGTCCCCCAGGTTCACCCATCCACTTGCTTGACCACTTTTCTGCCTGGCTGCCGCACTTCATGTCATCAGAATTGCCAATCCTTTTTCTGGCAGATTTCACCATCCCCACCTTCTCATCTGCATCCCAGCTTCTATCTCTAACCACTTCTCTTGGCCTCTCATAGTTTTCAACCTCTGAGACACACAAAGACTGTAACATTTCTGATCTGGTCTTTGTCCAGCTCTGTTCAATCTTTTACCTAGATAACTCGCCTCTTCCCCTCTCTACCACGATAAATTAGGACTAACCACAATTTACAGGCGCTCCCTAAAAACACATCTGTTTAGAGTGGCCTATCATTTTCCTTATTCAAAGTCCTTTTTAGATATAGCCCAATTTCTACTTCTCTGAACATAATTTGCCACCAAACTCCACCGCTCCCAAAAGCACTACAAACATTGGCTGGTTAATACCTCGTGCTTCCTTTATCTACCCCCCTATTTCCTCAAGATGGCTAGACCATCATTGTAAATAAGCACCTTTGTTTTGTATCACCCCAGCATCATTATAGATTGTAAGCTCTTACAAGCAATGCCATCATTATTTTGGCTTTAATTATTGGATTATCGCTAATTTTGTAATTTATGACTATTTTATATGAACTGCTGACTTCTAAAGTTCTGCGAAATATGTTTGCACTATATAAAGATTATTATTATTAGTAGATTGGAGATGGTGAAGTTCAAGCTCTGAGTTTTGTCATGTGTAGGAAGAAACAATCTTTTACATGACTACATTTGCACAAATGAAGGCTGGCTGCTATGCCACTAGGGTGGAGTAGGGTGAACATGACAAACTGCTGTGCTGTGAGTGAGGTGCAGGTAGAGATGTTATGGTAGACTGAGAAAAATGAGATATGCTCGGTGTCAAAAACAGCAGGCATGTCCACTTCAGTAACAGCTGAAGGTCTCTTACTCACCACAACTGTAGTGGTTAAACAAGTGGAGGTTCTGAGGATGGAAACCTGTATGAGAACACTTGCCACATTGACAGAGGAGCAGAAGAAAGTGGCAGATGTAGTTAATGGTGTAGTCCGTGGTGGGCTAGGCACGCTAGTCCGCATTTTAGGGCACTGAGATTCCCTGACTAATGCATATTGATCATGCATGTGCCAGTTCATGCATGTAGTAGTCAAATTATTGGATTTTGTGCCTCTACTCAGTCGTTTTTTTACAAAGTTGGCAGATAACGTGAGTTGGGACATCCTTTGCGGTGTCAGAAAAGGGCCAGGCTAATCAACCCTTGCCACCCCAAACTGTAGACCCGAGACTGCTGCTTGCAACAGAGTTGTGGCTGAGGATGCAATGCTTGTCATGGTTGCATCACTCAGTGTCTGTGTGGGAAGTTGCAACATAACCTACTCATTTTTCTCCTCTGATAATGATGAGCTATTCAGCTGTGCCTCTGGGTTCACTCCAAGTGGGATCTACAACCTCATCGTCATCCTCTCTGCTCTCCCATTTCTTGCCCTGATAGTCACCCTCCTCCTCTTGTGCAGTCCTTGTGCACCTCAGGTATCTGAGTCTCATCAGGATCACCTCCATCCCCTGGGGTTAATGTTTGTTGATGAAGGTTTCTGCTCGGACCCTACTTCATCCGACCCTGGTTCAAAATGAAAAACAATTTGGGCCTCGGTGTGGGTGATTGCCTCCTTTTCACTCAGTGAACCTTTGGAGTACACTTCCGATGCCCATGGCATAGAATGTGCAAACAGATATGCAAAATCAGCTCTCTGTGGTTCCCTACAGTCAGTTGGGCTTTTGGAGAGTTGTTGTGACGTGGGGGAAAGCAAGGGTAATTGGGGTGCCACCTCTGAGGACTGTACTGTGTGTGATGTTAAGGTGGAGGAAGAGGAGCAGAGACCACTTTATGCAGCATTTGCCATCTACTGTGGCACATGTTCTTTCTGGCCCTCATCTACAAAGCATACCGCTGTGCAGCTGCCAAAGAAAGGAAGTGGAGTAGCCTGTCCAGTAACAGAAGCTGTAAAAATTCAACACAATTGTTCACTGCAGCAAAACAAACCTACTTCTCATCTCTCATATCATACCTGCCTCACAACCCTAAACATCTATTCAGTACTTTCAATTGTCTCCTCCATCCACCAGCTCTCCCTCCCTATCCTCTCAGCTGAAGACTTTGCCTCATTCTTCAAGCAGAAGATTGACAACATAACGCAAAGCTTTTGCTTAAAGTCTCCACTGTCTCTCTTTATAAGTACTCAATTATCCTCCAAAACCAACTTTACCATCACAGAAGATCAACTTTCCTCTTTACTCTCCAAATCACCCCTCACGAGTCACCACTTGTGAACTTGACCAATAGCATCCCACTTCATTCCAAACCTTACCACAGTCTTCATCCGAATCCTAACCCATCTCTAACAAATTGTGTCTTCCCCTCATGCTTCAAACATACCTCAATCACACCCATCCTCAAAAAGCCCTCCCTTGACCCATCCTCTGTGCCTAGCTATTGCCCTATCTCACTTCTCCCATATGCCTCCAAACTACTGGAACAACATGTCCATTTTGAACTGTCCTCCCACTTCTCCTCTTGCTCCCTTTTTGACTGTTTACCATATAGCTTCCAACCGCTCCATTCCACTGAAACTGCCCTGACTAAAGTCACCAACGACCTACTAACATGCCAAATCAAAGCAACGATAGTTTGTCCTCCTCCTTCTCCTGGACCTGGCATCTGCCTTTGACACAGTGGACCATTTCCTCTAATCTCTTGGAATTACAGACTTAACCCTTTGTTGGATCTCCTCGTACCTAACAGACAGGATATTCAGTGTCTCCCACTCACACACCACCTCCTCATCTCGTCCCCTATGTGTCTGTGTCTTTCAAGGTTCAGTTGTAGGCCCGGACACTATGCTTAGGGCATGTGCTCCCTCCCTCTTAAAGGGACTGTGTGCGTCTCTCTAAGGTGTTCCCAGCCAATAGCTGGGCGACACCTTTTATTTAAGGCTTTTCCTCCATTATGGAGGTTCCTGAGCAATGTTGTTAGTTTGTCTAGCATGCTTGCTAGTTGTCAGGTTCCCTAGGTTCGCCCGTCTGCTTGTCTACCCTGTATCCATCTACACAAGCAGAGGAAAGTCCAGTCACAAGCAAAATGGAGTATTAGATAGAGGAAAATTATGCTATAATATTAAAAACCTTTATTTTTTATGGTAGTATAAGCTCAAGATCTCCATGTCCGTGCACCGCACCTCACTTACTTCAGAGTGACCTCAATTGGATGAATGTCTGGTGAGCTGAAACACTTTTTTCTCTGTATCCATCTGCTTGTATCTGTTTGTGCTCTTCTGTCCATCAGTCGGTCCAGTTTTAACCTGTCAGTTCTCCTCTGTCTAACACCCAATCCAGCTCGCACCAGCCATGGCCCAAGGGACCACCTGTGTAACACCTGATCCAGACCACACCTGCCAGTGCCCATCTGTGTAACACCCAGTCCTGCCCCCAGCTGCCAGTGCACATCTGTGTAATACCCAGTCTAGTCCGCACCTGCCAGTTCCCATCTGTCTAACACCTGGTCAAGGCCGCATCTGACAGTGCTCTCTTGTTCCTCAGCAGGTCTAGCCTGCACCTGCCATTGCTCATCTGTTTAACTGTCAGTCTAGGTCACACCTGTCAGTGCCCATCTGACTAACACCCGATCCAGTCTACACCTGCCAGTGCTCTCCTGTTCCTCAGCCTGTCCAGCCGGCACCTGCCAGTTCTCATCTGTTTAACTGCCAGTCTAGTTCATACCTGCCAGTGCCCATCAGTCTAAATCCCGGTCCAACCCACACCTGCCAGTGCCCATCTGTGTAACACCCGGTCCAGTCCGCACTTGCCAGCGCTCATCTGTGTAACACCCAGTCCAGCCCGCACCTGCCTCGCCCATCTGTGTAACACCCGGTCCAATCCGCACCTGCCAGTGCTATTCTGTTTCTCAGCCAGTCCAATCTGCACCCATGTTTCCAGTATCCCTACAGTGCCTGCCTGCATTCTTCATTCCTCCTTTGGGCTGTACCAGCCTACCCACTCTAAGGGGTCAGCTGCCACCCTCTGTAGGTTAGCTTTGGAGTAGCACCTGGTGCCATATCCTTGTCCATCCTTGGGTCGCGTATTTCGCCTGCTGTCACTTTCTCGAGGTCGGATTTGGTAGGCCATCTAGTTACACCACTCCAGGCTTTTGAAGGGCTATGGCACAGTGGTTATACAACCTTGCCAGTTACAGTTTCCATCTGCTGGGTTGGCTTTAGCGGAAGAGGTGTCGGTCCCTATTATACTAGTTCTAAATTGGTGAAATTGATGCCAGTTTGGTAGTGTCAGCAACTAAGTTTTGGAAATGTGTAGACTCCTGGTTGGGTCTCCTTCATGTGTGTTGCCTGTAGCAGTAGGCCTCTGAGACCGGCAGGTCTCCACCTCCTTTGAGCCAACAACCTGTGTTACTATCCCTACATTTTTCTGACAATAGTAGTCTATGAAACTGATATTTGTGCCACCTGAGTGTGGCTGACCTTCAAATCAGGTTGAGCTGTTGCATGTGGTACCAGGGCTCCCAGCACAGCAGGCCTACACCTTTGCTATGCATGACTGATGGCTGCCGTGCCATTCTAAAATTTCTACTGTGGGTGATTTAAGGCCACTTTCATAGTGTCTGCACCTAATTGTATGTGTTTTGGCAGCTTTTGGCCCATTTGAGGTGTATGTGTTTGTTTTTGCCTCCCATTGACTCCAGTGACGTTACGCTATGTTCGGCGAATATTCGACGAATAAATCGTTGAATATTGCAAAATTGGCAATCGTAATCCGAACCGAAATATTCTGTCATTTCTATCTCACACCACAGAATACTGTATAGCCGAGAAATTTAACCCAGCCAAAAAAGTACGCTTTTTGGTGTGTTATATATCACAAAAATGATATGTACCCCAGACCACAGATTACTGTATGGCTGAGACTCAGCAACGCTGTTTTCGAAAGTTATATAAAAATGTTATGCTTTTTTGGAGTGATTGATATACCCCTGACCATGGTTTACGTTACGGGTGAGTAATTGCACTTATAAATTAAACGCTTTTTTGTAGTGTTAGATATCACACAAATGTACCCCACACCACGGAATACTGTACAGGTGAGAAATTTAAGGCAACAAAATTTTTTGATCTCTTTTTTGAAGTGATAAATATCACAGTAATGTACCCCAGGCCACAGAATACTGTATGGGTAATTTAACTTTTTAAGCTTTTTAAACGCTTTTTGGAAGTGTTACATATCACAGAATCGTACCCCACACCACAGAATACTGTATGGGAGAGTAACTGAACAAAGAAAAAAAAATAAACGCTGTTTTGTAGTGTTAGATATTACGTAGTAGCCATCCGAAGAATACTGTAAAATCAATTTCGATCAGAGAATACACAAGATTGAAAAGAAATTGTAGCAGAAAGGCAGATTTGGATGAAGAATTTCATATGTTACAGAAAAAACTAAAAAAAAAATATCCAGAATGGTCTCTAAAAAGGCGTATAATATGGTAAATAATAAGAATAGGGAAGATCTTATAGCACCAAAGTTGGAAAAAAGCAGAATAGAAAAAGAAAGGGAAGAAAAACGCAAACCTTATGTACGTTTACAGTATAGTCCCCAATTTAATAAAATTAAGAATATTATTTATAAATATTTACCAATATTATATGAAGATCAAACTCTTGCTAACAACTTACCAGTGGGGATAATCTATCTGATTTTGTAGCTCCTTGAGTTTTCACTTACACATAATTTTTTTTATTTTTAAGGGGTCCTTCTGTTATGAATGTGCTAGAGATGGTTTCTGAGCAGAGGCTCCCTCTGGTGGTTACAGACAGTACTGAACCTTTCAGCGAGGAATGGCAATCTGGGTTCACTGACTGGTCTGATAAAAAAGAGGTTCCCACCCATGATGGTTGCCGGTGATCAATTGTTCTTGTCTCAATTGTGGTTCCTGGTTCATTTGGAAGTTTGCTGAGTCGTGCCTGCATCTTCTGCTATCAGATAAGATATTTTCTGCTTTTATTTTTGTGCTTGCTTTTTGCATTGTTCCCTGCACTTCTTTGGAGGTCAGCCAGGTCCCCTCCGGGGGCTTGTGCTCCTCTCAGTTTATCTGAAGCCACTGTTATTTGTTCATTTTCTTTTTCCTGTTTTTTCAGTGGCTGCGGCTTGGATTTGTTCACACTGAGATCTGATTAACCCCTTCACCCCCAAGGGTGGTTTGCACGTTAATGACCGGGACAATTTTTACAATTCTGACCACTGTCTCTTTATGAGGTTATAACTCCGGAACGCTTCAACGGATCTTCGCGATTCTGAGATTGTTTTCTCGTGACATATTGTACTTCATGTTAGTGGTAAAATTTCTTCCATATAACTTGCGTTTATTTTTGAAAAATACGCAAATATGGCGAAAATTTTGAAAATTTAGCAATTTTCAAACTTTGAATTTTTATTCCCTTAAAACAGAGAAATATGTAACACAAAATAGTTAAGAAATAACATTTCCCACATGTCTACTTTACATCAGCACAATTTTGGAATCAAAATTTTTTTTTGTTAGGAAGTTATAAGGGTTAAAAGTTGACCAGCGATTTCTCATTTTTACAACAAAATTTACAAAGCCATTTTTTTTAGGGACCACCTCACATTTGAAGTCACTTTGAGGGGTCTACATGACAGAAAATACCCAAAAGTGACACCATTCTAAAAACTGCACCCCTCAAGGTACTCAAAACCACATTCAAGAAGTTTATTAACCCTTCAGGTGCTTCACAGGAACTAAAGCAACGTGGAAGGAAAAAATGAATATTTAACTTTTTAGCCACAAAAATGATCTTTTACAAACTTTTTTTTTATTTTCACAAGGGTAAAAGGAGAAAATGGACAGATAAGGTTGTTATGCAATTTCTCCTGAGTACGCCAATACCCCATATGTGGGGGAAAACCACTGTTTGGGCACACGGCAGAGCTCGTAAGGGAAGGAGCGCCGTTTGACTTTTTCAAACTAAAATTGGCTGGAGTTGAGATTGGACGCCATGTCGCGCTTGGAGAACCTCTGATGCGCCTAAACAGTGGAAACCCCCCACAAGTGACACCATTTTGGAAACTAGACCCCCTAATGTACTTATCTAGATCTGTTGTGAGCACTTTGAACCCCCAAGTGTTTCACAAAAGTTTATAATGCCTGGGTGTGAAAAAAAAAAAAAAAATTCCACAAAAATGATTTTTTAGTCCTAAATTTTTGAATTTTCCCAAGGAAATTGGACCCCAAAAGTTGTTGTCCAATTTGTCCTGAGTACGCTGATACCCCATATGTGGGGGTGGAAAAATGTTTGGGCGCACGGCAGGGCTTGGAAAGGAAGTAGTAACGTTTTGGAATGCAGACGTTGATGGGGGTCATGTTCCGTTTGCAGTGCCCCAGATGAGCCTAAACAGTGGAAATCCCCCACAAGTGACCCCATTTTGGAAACTAGAACCCCTAAGGAACTTATCTAGATCTTTGGTGAGCACTTTGAACCCCCAAGTGCTTCACACAAGTTTATAATGCCCGGCATGAAAATAAAAAATCCTATTTTTTTTCCCACAAAAATTATATTTTAGTCACTATTTTTTTATTTTCCCAAGGGTATCAGGAGAAATTGGACCACATAAGTTGTTGTCCAATTTGTCCTGAGTACGCTGATGCCCCATATGTGGGGGGGAACCACTGTTTGGGTGCACGGCAGAGTTCGGAAGGGAAGGAGCACCATTTGACTTTTTCCAACCAAAATTGGCTGGAATTGAGATTGGATGCCATGTTACATTTGGAGAGCCCCTGATGTGCCTAAACAGTGGAAACCCCCCACAAATGACCC
>JARQOD010000001.1:863540163-863595036 GCA_033576555.1 Oophaga sylvatica | reverse complement strand
CCGCCCGTAACATCAGGCTGCGAGTTGAGTCCACTAAGTTGGCACCCCGCTACCTGGGTCCTTTCAAGGTCCTCGAGCAGGTTAACCCTGTGGTATACCGTTTGGCTCTTCCACCACGCCTGGGTATCTCCGACACCTTTCATGTATCCCTCCTGAAACCCGTGCTCATGTCCCGGTTTTCTGAGTCATCTGCCGGGACATCGGGTTCATCTACGGATGACCATGAGATGAACGCCATCGTAGGGTGTAAGGTGGTACGGGGCAAAAAGTTTTATTTGGTGGACTGGAGGGGCTATGGGCCTGAGGATAGGTCTTGGGAGCCTGCCGAGCATATTCACGCTCCGCAGCTCATCGCTGTCTTTGAGCGCAGCGAGGCCCAAAGAAGGGGGGCCCTAGGAGGGGGGGTAATGTTAGGGTTCGATTTCCCGCTGCTGCACAAGGGGAGTCTCGAACCCGTCCCGCTGCAGTCTCCCATTCATCTCCAGCCGCAGTGGAGCCTGCTCAGCAGAGACGTCAGTCCAGGCGTCTTGCCCACTCCTCTACTGTGCAGTGACTTGCTGCTGCCTTTCCTGGATCTGCTATTATAGCCAGTGCTGGAACAGTCGTCTTTGAGACAAAGTCCTGCGTTTTCCCATCTGAGCATGCCCAGAGTGAGATCTCTCATTGGAGATCAGGGGTCACATGTTCAGGTGCTGCAGCGGCTCCTATTGGTCCGCCAGGAAGGTCATGTAGCTACGTTTGTTTGTAACAGCTTCTCATTGGTCCTTGTTCCTGGAAGGTCCTGTAGCTGTTGCTATAAAAGGGTAGCATGGCTGGGTCGCCATGCGCTAATATCAGTCATTGTATGCTATGCGCCAGTGTGGTCATGTGTATGTGTGGATAGGGACCCGGCTGAAATAAGCCACTAGAATACCGACTTAATCGGTGAGGAGTTTGGTATGGTAGCTGGTCAGGGTCGGTGTCCTAGATGCCCTAGATTACCGGCATAACCGATGAGGAGTTTTGATTGCCGTATTCAGGGTCTGGCGTTCAGACGCCATAGATTGCGGGTGACTCCCGCGAGGACATTAGCACATGATCACGCTTTATGAACGCGTAGCACTTAACTGTGTACCTGAGAGCTTGACAGGACACAGTACTTTTTCTCAGCGGCCCTGTGACGTAACAAGGTTCGCTTTCAACGCTAGACAGCGCCCTAGCGTGTTTTCTTTGCCACTCAGTTGTGTCTAGTGAGTGCGCACACATCGCCATATAGCGCTGCGGCTCTCCTTCTAGCGGCTCTGTGGAGTAACAGAGTTCGCACTTATTGCCACAGCGCATTACGGCATTTATGTTGGCGACTCTGCGGGATAACAGAGTTTGCTTTTCGCGCCATTTCTACTAGCAGCAGGCTCCGCTTGCACGGTGGACCCCGGGCTGCGAACGCACCTCTCTACTTTATATATTTGGTGCATTCCGCAGACCCTTAACAGTGGCAACATGAACTGAGACACATCCAAAAAACATCCAGTAATCCTTAGTAGTAGAAGGACATGCACCAAACGCTTTCTGCCTCACTCCATGCCGCCACAACATTTACTCAGTGGGAAGTTAGAGAGATGTAACATCCCTGCCCGTGCTTACTCGTCCATGTATCGATGATTATGTGGACCTTGCACTGATGGTGTAGCACAGTGCACATCTGATTTTGTCCGCAACGTGTTTTCACAGCCGGATGGTCCGCTTGGAAAAGTAGTGGCGGCTGGGAACGGCATACTGTGGTTCTCGTGATACCAACATATTGATAGCCCTTTAGAAAAAATTTGTGAGGCCACATATAGATTATGTAATCCAGTGTTTGGGAATGCACAACTGAACGCTTCAATGGGATGCTGTGGAGATGCTTTGTATGACTACTGGTGGTGGTGCTGTCACATCCTCTCTTTGAGGGGAGTCAGGTGGCCCTGTTGCTCCCGGGGGATGAATGAGGCAGAGATCGCAGCAGAACAGGGAGCAGGAGTGGGCTTAGTTCTCTCCTGTTTTTTCAGGTATGTACACCACTGCAGCTTGTGATTTGTATTCAGATGCCTCGTCATGCAAGTGGTACAAAGAACATTTATGCCTCACTTCAGTCTCTGATGGCACAGTGTGCAAACCACCCATGTATTTCCAGGGAGCTACTTTGAGATGGCTTTAGTGTGCTCAGTTCGTCGGCAAGGTGGCCAGTAGCAGCCGATGTACTGGCTTTGGACTGGACGCAGTGCTGATCAGCTGGGCCAGAGTGACCATCACCTCTTCCTCCGAACTGCCCACATCACTCAGATGGCTTTGACTCAATGTGGGGTTTAGGACCTAATCATACCCATCACATAATCGCACCTCTCCAGTCTGTCCTTAGCTCTGCTGCCCTACTAATCCACTTCTGTCCTCGCTACTCCTCCTCTTCTCTCCTCAGCAGATCCCTGCAATATCTCCCAATTCCACAACGTATCCCTTCAAGCTACTAACACAGAGCTACAAAGCCACCCATAATCTGCCTCACCCAAATATCTCTGAACTTATCTCCCACCTCATTATCTCAGGTGCTCCCAAGACCTCCTTGTCTCCTCCACAATCGTACGTTGCTTATCTAATTAACTTGTCAGAGTTTTCCCAAGTATCCCCCATCCTGTAGATTTCTGTGGCCCAACACATCCGATTATCCCCGGAAGAAGCTCTGGGTGAAACGCGCGTCGGGGTGGAAGGGGGACTCCTGGCCTTCCCTATTGACTGTCTGCTCATACCATTTAGGTAATGTCTTTTCATTTTTATGGCTATATTTCTGACCTTGCTATCAATGTTGGTGTAATAGACACATATACTGTAAGCAGTGTGTTACTATTTACCAGCATCATTGTGGTCAGATATCTATCCATGCTTTATGCTGGACGCATGAAGATATTTTAGATCTTGCATTCATTTATATTGTGTGTTTTATTCAACAAGGTTATAGGGTCATATTAATGTTGTGAACAATTGTTATTTTGTGCTGAATGTACAGTTATTTTGTTTATTCATTCATGATGACCTATCTGGTGCCTATAAACTACTTATATTACTTCAAATGACATGTCTATATAGGGCTGTGGCTGGGGTCCTCCTTTTTTGACTCTTTGTTGTATTGTCTATGGTGCCTTCTTAATGCTCTTATTTGTATGTTACTTATCATGATAAATAAAAATTTATATTTTTAATGGTTCTCTTCAGCAGCTAGTTTTTATGCAAGTCCTCATAAGGGTAATATACCCATCAACCGCTACAAAGAAACTGGCTCACATGAGGACCGCCCCAGGAAAGGAAGACCAAGAGTCACCTCTGCTTCTGAGGATAAGTTTATCCGAGTCACCAGCCTCAGAAATCGCAGGTTAACAGCAGCTCAGATTAGAGACCAGGTCAATGCCACACAGAGTTCTAGCAGAAGACACATCTCTAAAACAACTGTTAAGAGGAGACTTTGTGCAGCAGGCCTTAATGGTAAAATAGCTGCTAGGAAACCACTGCTAAGGACAGGCAACAAGCAGAAGAGACTTGTTTGACCTAAAGAACACAAGGAATGGACATTAGACCAGTGGAAATCTGTGCTTTGGTCTGATGAGTCCCTGTGCGACGCAGAAAAGGTGAACGGATGTACTCTACATGCCTGGTTCCCACCGTGAAGCATAGGGGAGGAGGTGTGATGGTGTGGGGGTGCTTTGCTGGTGACACTATTGGGGATTTATTCAAAATTGAAGGCATACTGAACCAGCATGGCTGCCACAGCATCTTGCAGCGGCATGCTATTCCTTACGGTTTGCGTTTAGTTGGACCATCATTTATTATTCAACAGGACAATGACCACAAACACACCTCCAGGATGTGTAAGGGCTATTTGACCAAGAATGAGAGTGATGGGGTGCTACGCCAGATGACCTGGCCTCCACAGTCACCGGACCTGAACCCAATCGAGATGGTTTGGGGTGAGCTGGACCGCAGAGTGAAGGCAAAGGGCCGACAAGTGCTAAGCATCTCTGGGAACTCCTTCAAGATTGTTGGAAAACTATTTCCGGTGACTACCTCTTGAAGCTCATCAAGAGAATGCAAAGCAGTCATCAAAGCAAAAGGTGGCTATTTTGAAGAACCTAGAATATAAGACATATTTTCAGTTGTTATACACTTTTTTGTTAAGTATATAATTCCACATGTGTTAATTCATAGTTTTGATGCCTTCAGTGTGAATGTACAATTTTCATAGTCATGAAATAAAGAAAAATCTTTAAATGAGAAGGTGTGTCCAAACTTTTGGTCTGTACTGTATATGGCATGTTTATGATAATTTAATGCCTTGCTATGGTTAGAGGTTAAAAAAATGTGGTGGTGCAGATTGCACTTATACAGTAACTAACACAATTTGAAGTTATTCATTTGTTGTTGACTGTAAATGGGCTTACTAGGAGCATTGACATGACAGCCATGGGTACTTTGAGCAGGCCTCACCTGCCTTTACAACTCATGGACACCCTGAAATTGAATCATGTGAGCCTAATGGGTGCCTAAAATGGTTTGACACTTTAGAGTGGTTACGGAAATTATTCAGACCCCTTTACATTTTTCACTCTTTGTTTCATTGCAGCCATTTGGTAAGCTCAAACAAGTTCATTTTTTCTCATTAATGTGCACTTTGCACCCCATCTTGACTGAAAAAAACAGAACTGCAGAAGTTTTTGCAAATTTATTAAAAAAGAAAAACTGAAATGTCACATGGTCATAAGTATTCAGACTATTTGCTTAGTATTGAGTAGATGCACCCTTTTGAGCTTGCACAGCCATGAGTCTTCTTGGGAATGATGCAACAAGTTTTTCACACCTGGATTTGAGGATCCTCTGCCATCCTTCCTTGCAGATCCTCTCCAGTTCCATCAAGTTGGATGGTGAACGTTGGTGGACAGACATTTTAAGGTCTCTCCAGAGATGCTCTATTGGGTTTAGGTCAGAACTCTGGCTGGGCCAGTCAAGAATGGTCACAGAGTTGTTCTGAAGCCACTCCTTTGTTATTTTAGCTGTCTGCTTAGGGTCATTGTCTTGTTGGAAGGTAAACCTTCGGCCAAGTCTGAGGTCCAGAGCACTCTGAAAGAAGTTTTCATCCAGGATATCTCTGTACTTGACCACATTCATGTTTCCTTCAATTGCAACTAGTTGTCTTGTCGTTGCAACTGAAAAACACCCCCATAGCATGATGCTGCCACCACCTTGTTTCACTGTTGGGATTGTATTTGGCAGGTGATGAGCAGTGCCTTGTTTTCTCCACACATATCACTTAGAATTATCACCAAAAAGTTCTATCTTCGTCTCATAAGACCAGAGAATCTTATTTCTCATAGTCTGGGAGTCCTTCATATGTTTTTAAGCAAACTCTATGCAGGCTTTCATATGTCTGGCACTAAGGAGAGGCTTCCATTGGGCCACTCTGCCATAAAGGCCCGACTGGAGGGCTGCAGTGATAGTTGACTTTGTGGAACTTTCTCCCATCTCCCTACTGCATCTGTGGAGCTCAGCCCCAGTGATCTTGGGGTTCTTCTTTACCACTCTCACCAACACTCTCACCAAGGCTCTTCTCCCACGATTGCTCAGATTGGCTGGATGGCCAGGTATAGGAAGACTTCTGGCGGTCCCAAACTTCTTCCATTTAAGGATTATGGAGGCCACTGTGCTCTTAGGAACCTTGAGTACTGCAGAAATTCTTTTGTAACCTTGGCCAGATGTGTGCCTTGTCACAATTCTGTCTCTGAGCTCCTTGGCCAGTTCCTTTGACCTCATGATTCTCATTTGGTCTGACATGCACTGTGAGCGGTGAGATCTTATATAGACAGGTGTGTGCCTGTCTTGATTTACAAATCAAGTCCTATCAGTTTAATTAAACACAGCTAGACTCCAATGAAGGAGTAGAACCATCTCAATGAAGATCACAAGGAAATGGACAGCATGTGACTTAAACATGAGTGTCTGAGCAAAGGGTCTGAATACTTATGACCATGTGATATTTTAGTTTTTCTTTTTTAATAAATTTGCAAAAATTTCAGCATTTCTGTTTTTTTTCAGTCAAGATGGGGTGCAGAGTGTACATTTATGAGAAAAAATTAACTTGTTTGAATTTACCGAATGGCTGCAATGAAACAAAGTGAAAAATTTAAAGGGGTCTGAATACTTTCCATACCCACTGTACATGTCGCTGTAAGAGACTGACAGTAATATTTAAGGGGTTGACAGAAGCGATAAGAGCTAGCTCTTGTCACTACTGATAGATGCAGATGCCAGGTGGGTAACACTGCCAGTATCCACCATGGGAGAGGTGTCAGCTCCTGAGCCTGCTATATTTACTTGCTCCTGACATGCCCATATTAAGAGGACTCAACTCCTTAGACTGCTCCCTAAGCCTGCGCCTGACATCCGTGGATATCAAAGAGTGGTTATTAGCCTCAGCGTGCAGCATAAAATGAAAAAAAGTTCTTTACTTTCTTTACTTACTATTCTGCCAGAAGAGAAGAACAATGTTACATATGGTATCTATAATATTTATGGTTCTTCTGAACCAGCCAATGGCTAGAGGTAAAAATGTGTGTTGGAGCAGATCACCCCTAGACTTTTGTAGCTTAGCGCACTACCGTCAATTAGCTATTTGTTGTTGATGTTTAATTGGAAAGAGGTCTTTCTTATTTATGAAGAATAATACAGTTTCAAAATTATTTAAGTGATAATTAAGATATTTTGTGTTTTTTTATGAAATGGTTGTTGATGCCATATTTATTCAAACTGTGTATTCATGTAGTTGTTTAGGTGGGTTTTATAGTTTTGTCTTTGATTCTACCTTATTTTATCAGTCATTAGAATTTCTTTAAATGCGATCACTGCTGGGTTCAATGGTATATAGAATTTATTTAACCCTTTGGATGCTGTATGCAGCATGTTCTATTAAATTTCAAGAGAAAAAGAGTTACTAGGATATTCTGAAATATAAAACTTTATGTCACCTACTTCATCAATTCTCAGACTCCATACGCACCGTGTTCTACCCTCAAGGAACACAAGATGATGAATGCATTGGCATTAGCAGGATCTATTATTAGCCTTACCCCAATGTGAATGGTAAAATGTAAGAGCCAAGCAATAGACCTGCTCATATGCTGAATTTAATTAATATCTCATAATACATAACATTAGAGTCAGACAGGAAATATACATTTCATACACTAAAGCATTTAAAAACAAATGATGACACATGAACCTGTTATTAAAGAGGACGAGACAGCACAAATTTGTAATCTAAAGTATTAAGACATTAAGACACATCAATAATTGTGATTTAATTCAAATTAAAATGATACGTTTGTAAAAAAATTTGAGGAGTTATTATTTTGTAATCACCTCAGTTGAAGTTATATGCTAATTAGAGGTACAAGTGTACAGGGGCTGGGCTGTACACTGCCTCTTCTCGTTCCAGTCTGGGGTCTAAAGGGTAAGGTTTCTCCTTGTGGAGAGTGACATACCAGCTCTGGCTTGTCAATGTAAGGAGGCTTATTCGCCATGCAATGCTCCTCTGGGAAATGTAATATGCAAATTGCGTCTTCAGAAAAAAAATAAAAGCTTGATCTCTATAGCGCCACCTGTTGGAAGTAGCGATCCTACAAGTCACAATCAACTCTTTAACGAGTCTTGTAATATGACTTGGGATAAAAGCCAAATCAGAATCTCAATTTGCAGACACGGTGTTTCGGGCTATTGGCCCTCATCAGTGCAAAGTATGGAGAACTGATTTGGCTAGGTGAGAGGCTGTGGACAAACCTTACCCCTTAGACCCCAGTCCAGAGCCTCTCAACCTAGCCAAATCAGTACTCATACTTTGCACTGACGAGGGTCAATAGTCCGAATCACCGTGTCTGCAAATTGAGATTCTGATTTGGCTTTTATCCCAAGTCATATTACAAGACTTGTTAAAGGGTTGATTGTGACTTGCAGGATCGCTGCTTCCAATAGGTGGCGCTATAGAGTTCAAGTCCTCTTTTTTTCTGAAAAGTCAATTTGCATATTAAATTTCCCAGAGGAGCATTGCATGGCGAATAAGCCCCAGTCCAGAGCCTCTCACCTAGCCAAATCAGTTCTCATACTTCGTTCCAGTCTGGTTATTCCCTGGCCCCTCCACGTGCCTTTGGTTTTAGATTCACAGGTCACTTCTTTTCAGTGATCTTCTTCCCCTGGCTGAAATCTCGTTCTGTTGGCAACATTGCCATGGCCGAGGCATGCGCAGATTAAGTTTGTGGATCAATAACATCATATACTCTTGACTGCTTATGCACGACCTGACAGCACAGGTATTAGATTTCAGCTGGAGGAGGCAGGTCTCTGAAAATGCAGTGAACTGTCTTTCAAAGACCGGAGACAAGCAGAAGTGTTGGAGAATACACAAACTGGCAAGAGAAGACGAAGTGCAGTGTACGGCCGTGCTGCACTTGTGCCAAGTTAGCATATAACTTAAGCTAATGATTACAAAAAATAACTTAATGAATTTCATCTACAAATATATCATTTTAAGGCCAGAGTCAGACACAACGTATAAAAAAAAAAAATCGGTCCAATTCTGTCTGCCGAGAATCGCACAAATTTTCTCCGTATGGTGATCCGTATGTAATCCGTTTTCAATGCGATAATGCGATTTCCTCGCATCTAAGTATCCATGCAACATCCATATGGCATCCGTATGGCTTTTCATTTCTCACTGCTTTTCCCCTTTGAATTTAATGGCTCAATGGGCTGTAATGAGGAAAATGTGTGCATATTTCTTGCAAGTCACAATGATGGTCCGCGTGGTGTCCGTTTTTTTTCTCGCACCCATAGACTTGCATTGGCGAGACTTGGCCGATATGCGCTGCAAATCACAGCATGCTGCGATTTCACTCGCATGTATAATACGGACAAGAAAAAAATAGATGATGGGTACTCGCATAGCACTCGTCCGTATTCTAAGGTAGTGTGACTCTGGCCTAATTTGTACTACAGCGTCATTATTTCCATAGCTTTACTTTAGATTCCAACTTATACTGACAGGTCTTTATTAGTGATGGGCGAACCCGTGGATGTTTGGGTCTGGTGGGTTCGGCCCGAACAGTTAAAAAAAGTTTGGTTCAGGTACCAGAACAGTATCTTAACCCAGACCCCATTCAGACAAATGGGGGGCCCGAACATCCCTTGCTTCCTAGGCAGTCATCTGAATGACAGCATGGGAAACACTGGCTCTGATCAGCGGTAAGATCATTACCAGCTGTCAGAGCTGCGATTCCCACTCTGTGAGATGTCACAGAGGCCTCGGCTGATGGGAGTATCCATTAGCTGGCGCCTGCGCTATAAATACATTTTTAAAAAATGGCATGAAGTCCCCCCATTTTTGACAACCAACAAAGCTAAAGCAGACAGCGGGAGGCTAATATTCTCAGGCTGGCAAGGGGCCATCGATATTGCCTCCATCAGACTAAAAATAGCAGACAGCAGCCACCTCAGAAAGGGCAAATCTATTAAATGTGCCAATTCTGGTGCTTTGCCCTGCTCTTCCCACTTGCCCTGCGGCAGTGACAAGTGGGATTAGTATTTGTGGGGTTCATGTCAGCTGTTTTATGGCCGCTGACATCAACCCCATAATGCTGAACCCGAACAGTAACACAGACTGCAGACTTTCATCGCAAACCTGGAAAACCCCCTTAATTTGCCAAACATAAATACAAATAAAGTAACATTTAACTTAACAGATGGCACAATAATTTATTAACATGGCCATGTATCACAGAATCTTAAGTTATCAATTGTTACTTATTGTGACAGGGTCCCTGGCAATGTATGAGAGAGGAGATATGTTGATATCTTTAGTGATGTGAAACCCAGAAGTTTCTCTCCTGCATGTTATGTGCTGAGGGGTTAATTGGCCATGACAGGGTTAGGTTTTTTATGAGTGGCTGTAAGAGATGAGTGGGACGACCACTCATCATATCTCTTCCCCAAGGGTGTGATTGGTGAAGTAAAATGTCCAGCTACTGTGTTTTTATCTTGGCTGTGTGTTTGGAGACAAGGAAGTCTCCAGTCGGTAACTCCAGTGGGAGCTAAAGATTCGCTGTATCCTGAATGAGCGTATCACGCAGACATATGGACTGTGCTATACATTATCTTTTGTTTTTCCTTTATGCCAGAAAGGCAATCTTCATTATGTTAAATCCTGCAATGGTTTATGCCATGTTTTAATAACCCAAGAACCATTCCTGTGTCTACCACTGAAAGCAGCTGAGTGAGTCAACCCATCACAATATGTACAGGATCAGAACCAATAGCAGCACAGGAATACATCCCCAAAACCTCCAGCTGTACAGAAATACATCCCTAGATCCACAGAGGGACGCGGCTTTTGAGATGGTGATGGTACTTTGGCGCGAGCTGGGCAGGCATAATTTAAAGTGACCAGTCTGCCCTCAGTAGAAACATACCCTCATTCCACGGCGAACCACAGGCAACACTCCTCCCACCAGCATAGGTTCGTCCATCTGCACCACTGTGTCCTCCTCCCTAGAAAGGACAACAGGGGGCAGATTTGGTGTATGTCTCTCCCTGAGGCATCTATCCACCAGGATAGCAAGGGACATGGCGGCTTTCAATGACCTGGGAGCAGCGTACTGCACCAGAGTATCCTGCAGCCTAGGTGACAGACTGACAAAAATGGCTCCTCGCCTAAGAGCATGGTCATTCCACTTCGTGTCAGTGGCCCACCTCCTAAACTCTGAGCAGTGCTCCTCAGCCAGCCCGCCGGCCCCCCTGCTAGATTTTGTGGAGACGAGAATCAGCCAGGGAGACGCCATCAGGATCCCCATACACCAGTGCCAATGCCACAAAAAACTTGTCCACTGACCATAAAGATGGTGAACTGGTTGGCAGGGAGAAGGCCAGGATTGGGGATCACCCTTGAGAAGGGAGACTATAATCACCACACGCTGTTCTTCTCTCCTGGAAGAACGAGGGCGAAGCCTGAAATATACAGGGGTTGGACAAAATAATGGAAACACCTGGAAACATCAACAAAAGTTAGTTTAATATGGTGTAGGTCCACCTTTTGCGGTGATTACAGCCTCAATTCTCCGAGGTATGGATTCATACAAGGTGTGAATTGTTTCCAAAGGAATTTTAGCCCATTCTTCAGTGAAAACACCCTCCAGTTCTTTGAGCGACGATGGCGGCGGAAATCGATGTCTAACTTGAATCTCTAAAATCGACCATAAATGCTCAACAATGTTGAGGTCTGGGATTGTGGGGGCCAGATGAGATGCTCAACTTCATTAGAATGTTCCTCGTGCCATGCTTTAACGATTCTAGCTGTATGAATTGGTGCATTATCATCCTGAAAGATGGCGTTCCCCTCCGGGAACAGTGCTTAAACCATAGGATGCGCTTGGTCGCCCAAAATGCCTAAATAATCGCAGCTGTTAATTCTTCCATGAAGGGATATCATTGGCCCGGCGGATCTCCACGAAATAGCAACACAGATCATCACAGAACCTCCGCCATGTTTTACAGTTGGGAGAAGGCAGTCTGGATGGAATGCTTCTTTCGGCTGTCCCCAAACGTACTCGCGACCGGATGTCAGAAATAGGGTAAACGATGATTCGTCTGAGAATATCGCATGTTTCCACGGCTTGAGGGACCAATTCTGGAGGGTTCTTCACCACTCTAAATGCTTGGAAACATTTGTCATTGAGAGCAGCGGTTTTCGAATTGCAGCTCTTCCGTGGAACTCAGATTTGTTCAGCTCCCGACGAACAGTTTTCATGGAAACTGGGTTCTGTAGGTGTTCATTGAGCTCAGCAGTGATTTTTGGAGCCGTGGTCTTACGATCCTCTCTCACAATTCGCTCTAGAGTCCAACGGTCTCTCTCAGTCAACTTCAACTTTCGGCCGGGCCTGTGCTTTGCTGTGGACGTTTTTCCTTCTCTTTCAAACGCAGTCATTACTTTGGAGACAGTAGCTCTTGACACGCCAAGCATTCGGGCACTTTCAGTTACACTAGCACCTGCCATACCAGCACCAACAATTTGGCCTCTTTGAAAATCTGAGAGGTCTGCCATTGGTATCAGGTTCTCATCAATGTTCTTACAATTATGCAAAACAAACAGTTAATTTACATAGACATATCACAAATAATCAACTACAAAACATTATCATATGTCACGGTTTGCATGTTTATAACATGTTCGAAGATTATGATGCCAAAACGTTAGGTGTTTCTATTATTTTGTCCAACCCCTGTAATTTACAGGCTTCTTTAAATACAACAAACTTATCTCTCCGTCCAGAGAAATGGTCAGGGAGAGATACTTTAGGTTCCATTTGAACCTGCACCTGAGCTGAGACCCAGATCCCTGCAGATAATACCACACAGGGGATAGTGACAAACACGTAAGGGACAGGGAAATAACAACTTAGCTGATGAACACCGCTGCTAAGCGCCACACCGCAGATAACACAGCAACTGGACTCCAAACACCAGACTGGCTGACACTAGAGAGCTGCTTCTGCTAGGCTGGTCTCCAGAAAGGAACTGTATCACAAACAGTCAGCTGATGCATCAGGTGACCTTTTAAAGGATGGTGGGAGTGGTCACCACCCACATCAGCTGACCCAGCAGCACTACAGTAACACCAGATTGCCAGCAGGGAAAAATTGACATTAACCCCCGATGGCCTGAAAGGAAAAAAGGTTTAACTGAGTGGAACCAGATCTGCCACAAATCCAAAATTGGATCGAGACATAAACATTTACACCCAGGTACCTTATAGGTGACATTTTCTCTAATTGGAGTTATTCTCTTTCTTTCCTTGTCCATCTTGTCCAGGTGCCATAATGACTTTTCACATCTATGGCTCAACCGTGCAGACTGGTATATTCTGCAGCACATTCCAATACAGTGTCCTTACATATACCAATGTGATTGTAATGTTCCTAATTAGAAATATGTGACTTATGCTGTTCCCCTTTCTGTGCTTCCTGCACAAAATATGCCATCCACACTGCCATTATTACGGTACGTATCCTCCACACTGTCCTCTTCTATAAAATATTGTCTAGTCTCTATACTGTTCACTTTTCTCCCCCATATTATCCCTTCAAATATTTTCCCTCCATGCTGTCCCCTCCCTCTTCAACCCTACTAACTTCTCACAGATTTCTCACTTCTACTGTGCCTTCACATACTCTTCCACTCTCCTAGCTGACATTTTTCTGAACTGTAAGGGTAGGTGCACATGGTCAGTAAACTCTGCAGGTTCTATGCTGCGTACTTGTGCAGCATCTAACCTGCAGCATCCAGATGTTACAGCATAGTGGATGGGATTTCAAGAAATCCCATGTCAACTAAGCGTGCACAGATGCCTGTGGATCACCCGCAGAGATGGACATGTGGTGCATCTTTCCATACCGCAGCACGTATATTTATCCCTCATAATGTATTCACCTGAAATTTAATAGCTGGCAGCGGACATATGCTGCTGCAAAAGCGCTGCCAATTACTGAAGGTCTGCATATACCTTTAAAGGCCATCAAACTGTTAAAAAAGAATCATTATACTCACCTCTACGGCCTCTCTGGTCCTTGACGCATCTAATGATCTCCTTTGCTCACATTGAAATCTCCAGCCAGGGTATGTGACTTTAATGAGAGCCCTGGTGTGTTCTGCACAAGCATGCAAAAGCTTAGTGTCATGATGTCATGAAATGTGCTATGACCTTGCACACATGCAGCGGACCCTCCCAGACTCCTTCAAAGATGGAAGTCCTGGCCTAGCATGAGAGACTCATAGATTTCAGCACATACAAAGGCGATCTAAAGATGTGGCATGGACCAGATGAGTGACCAATTACTTTTATTATATGTAGACCCCAAATCATAAAAAGGGACATTATATTTGCTTTTACACAAATCAAGTTTCCCAGAAAAAATCTTGTGAACAGGTGAATTTTACATGATTCGCTCATTTCTTGCAATAATAATTGATTCTTATATGAATTTATTTAGATTTGGACATACAAATAATTTGTAAATGACACTAGGAACAATTTCTGATTTCTGATTATGCCCTGATGTAAACATGCTGGTGATCATGAGTAAGCATTTTAATGAGCTTTAAATTTGAACATATCAAAAGTTTTTATGTTTTTAAATCTCTATTTCCAAATTTATTCAGCTAATAAGCGTTACATTTTCCAGTTTTAGTTTAATTTGCATTGAAACTATTTTATTCTTGACAGCTGTAAACATTTTCATTTTCTAGAGATGGCAGAAAGTCCTTAACATAATGCATATGGCAAACAACTAAGTAGAGAATTCAGCCAAGACTAATTTGACACTGTACTGCTGTATGTTCCTTCTTCAGGAACATGACACTTTGTTGGAAGCCAAGAGGCATACCATTCATCAAGTGATTGCTCCATCTGCTTTGCTGCCATTCGAATTTGGACATTGCATTCTCTTACTTATTGCATGTATTTGCTTTCTTTCTTTTAGTTTGTGCAAAATTTGAAGGAGAAACTAATTGACATAAAGAAAAATGAATGCCATATTTAATGAGATTTTAGAAATCATGATAAGCATGGCTGACAATGTTAAAGAATCAGGGTGTCTAGTGCTCCACAGATATTAGTTAATCTTCAGTGCTTCTTTGTACAGATACATGTTGTAATGCATATGGTAACAGAATTATTTCCAACAAACTAAAGTTTCTTATTTAATAAAGTGCAATTATAAAGAGTCACATACAGCAATAAAAAAATCACACTATATAATCCACATACAGATTACCGACACTTAAAGAGGACCTTTCATCAAATTTTTCATGTTGAACTGAACACACAATGTAATAGTGGCTGCAGAGTGGAATATTTTTATTTTTATTATAAATTTCACTTCTTTACTGTGGAAATATTAGTGCGATGCCTCATAGGGCAGTGAGGTACTCAGGCAAACCCTCGAGAGGGTTTGTCACAGCAGCGGTGACTCAGTCCGTGGCCCTGGGCGTGAAATGAAAGGGGTGAGGGGTAGTTTAAAAGGGAGTTTCGTGACGCCATCCGCGGTATTCAGCAAGGAGTAGCAGACTCTGCAGTTCAGATCCTCTGGGCCTGATGGTAGTGCAGCAAAGGGTAGAGTGGGGCCCCAGTGCAGATATGACAGGCTGTGAGGGAACGAGGATGCTGGGATGCAGGACTGAGGACTTGGGGAATGACTGGCGGACACAAAGGCTGTTGCTTCCTTTACCTTTTACTGGCTAGTGCAGGTACAGTCCGAGGCTCAGTTTACAGATGGTAACGAAGCGGTCAGCCTGGAAGCAAGTTGGAATCTCCCCTGCCAGGTGGGTTATGAGGCCTCCCTTTTGGCACTGTCCTCTGGGGTACTTGCTGCCATAAGGCCTCTTTCACACATCAGGTTTTCGCCGTCAGGCGAGTTCCGGCATTTTTTCTTAAAACCGGATCTAATGCCGGATCCGTTTTTTTCCCATTGACTAACATTAGCGCTGGATCGCGCCGCATGGCCTTGCGGTTCGTCCATTTTTTGCCGGCTAATTGTCTCATTCCGGTGTCTGGAAAAAAACGGCTGCTGCAACGTTTTTTGTCTCCGGCGCTTCCGGCTTTTTGTTACAATGAAAGTCTATGAGAGCCGCAATGCGCCGGATCCGGAAAAAGCCGGATCCTGAGGCCGGATCAGATTTTTTTTGTCTCAGCATGCTCAGTAGCCCAGCCCACTGCAAACATATATAAACCATGCCAGTGGGACCACCCTCAGCCATAACCATGCAGCCAGCCAAGAGGACAGGAGCCAGCCGCAGAGGAGCCAGCCGCAGGAGAGGACCGGAGGAGACCAGACCAGCACCACCACCACCAGCACCACCCCAAGACATTTTGGCCATGATGCAACCGGGAGCAGAAGGCAGACGGTAAATATCACAGACAACCCCTTTCAGCCAGGGCCATGCAATATCAATATATTCATGGCCTTTTTTTCTCTTTATTCCACAGGACAAGCCGCCCAACAGCAGCATCGTCACCAGCAGCACCTACACCACCAGGACTCCAACAAATGCGGCTGATGATGGAGAGTGTGGGAGCAGAGGCCAGACGGTAAATATCACACACAACTCCTTTCAGCCATGGCCATGCAATATCAATATATTCATGGCCTTTTTTACCTCTTTATTCCACAGCACAAGCCGCCCGACAACGCCGACAGCAGGAGCAGCACCACTACCACAGCCACTAGCCGAAGAAATGGAGCCTGACATTGAGGAGACCATGGCAGCAAGACAGCAGACGGTAAATATCACACACAACCCCTTTCAGCCAGGGCCATGCAATATCAATATATTCATGGCCTTTTTTTCTCTTTATTCCACAGCACAAGCCGCCCGACAATGCTGACAGCAGCAGCACCACTACCACCACCACCAGCCGAAGAAATGGAGCCTGACATTGAGGAGACCATGGCAGCAGACAGCAGACGGTAAATATCACACACAACCCCTTTCAGCCAGGGCCATGCAATATCAATATATTCATGGCCTTTTTTTCTCTTTATTCCACAGCAGAGGCCGCCCGAAAACGCCGACAGCAGCGGCACAGCAGGACACGTCTTCTTCTTCTGGGAGCCCTCCCTCACATCGTCAGCGTTTACAGGTAAAAAGTATTATTTTTCTTTTCACAATCCATCTCTGTGATCTATATATTAAATACATTACTTTTTATTTATACCAGGAAATTGAAGCTGAATTGGAGCTCCCAGAAGAAGAACGAAGGGGTGGAGAGATACCCGGAGTGGGCGCGCAATTCGTAAGTTTCCTGCATGCATCGCTGAAACACAACTTCACACTACACACAACACATAGAAAACAATTTACTACAGACATCACACTGCACCCAAACACATATGCCTACATCCAAGCACATAATTTTTATTTTTTTTTATAGTCTTCTGAATCTGGTGCTCGGCAAAGAGGTCCTCGCAGTGCCTCCCAGGGTCGTTGGCGTGAGTGACGCGGCGGTCACCATCATGTAAGTATCTTTTTTTTTTTTTAAACATTTTTGCTTGATTTTTTTTTCCATTTTTTCTTCCTTGGTAGTTTGGAGACTAATGTATATTTTTTCTCTTTTTCTTTAACAGGCTTCACAGCATGCTCCCGACTCTGACGGTGAGGAGGGGGGGCTTTACGTGGACCTCCTCATCGATCTGGTCAGAGAAAGGGAGCCACTGTGGAACATGGGGGACCGCCGCAATGCTGATGTCATAGTGACCCGTCGGCTCTGGGAGGAAATCTTTTCGCAACTTGTGGATGGCTGGGAGGACCTCGATGCTCGGGCCCGGAGTAAAATGCGTAAGTATACACAGTTCATGGATGTAAAGCAGTGTTTCCCAAACTCCAGTCCTCGTGGCCCCAAGGGTCATGTTTTCAGGATTTCCTTTTGTGCAACACAATAGAAATCTTGAAAACATAACCCGTGGGGCCTTGAGGAATGGAGTTTGGCAAACACTGATGTTTACTAACCAATTTGTGCTTTCTCGTTTCAGGGGAGAAAATTGTGAAGCAGTGGCGGTCTGTGAGGGATCGCTTCAAGAAGGAGTTCAACAAGGAGATGCGGGCCTCAAGTGGATCTGGAGGATGCAGGAGCAAGTACAAGTACGCAGCAGCCCTGTCATTCCTTCAGGCAACAATGGTCACCAGAAGGTAAATATTACACACCCCATGTTAAAAAAAATGCTAACATGTCTAACTAATTTTTTTTTTCAGCCAAGCCATTCAATATCAGTATATTAAATGTATTTTTTCTCTTTATTCCACAGAACGGTGACCAGCACTTGGGAGCCTGCACAGTTGGACCCTTCTGGAGCGATCCTCAGGAGTCCGCCACCGAGGGACACTTCGACAGCCCCGGCCCATCCGCACCTTCCCAGCCTTCCCAGACACGTGAGCCCTCTGTCACCTCCACCAGCGCTGGAGCATCGTGGCTGAGTGCATTGCATGAGGCTACTGGTCAGGAGATAGCTTTCCCTTTACCCCACCCTTCTGCCGCTGCCACCTCTATTACACCTGTGGCTCCTGGGTGGCTGCGGCAGAGGGGTCTGGAAAGGAGCTATGCGCCCGAATTCTTGCATCTTAATGCATCGTTTCAGAACTGTCTTAAAGTCTTGTCAGAGCAATTGGCTTCAGGCTTTAATCAGCTCAACTCCAGCATTCTGGAGGTTAAGACACTTCTACAAACCATGCATTCAGAAGCAAGAAGTTCGCCAAACCACATTTTTTTCCGGTCTGTAGCCGAGCGCATGGATACGCTATCTCCTAGCCAGCAGATGCATGTAATGCATACTTGCCACTCTGCTCTAGAGCAGGTTACCTCCCAACCTCCTACACCCACCTCAATCGTTCCTCCCACACCTGCCCCCCCTCCAGCCACCATTCCTCCTCCCCCTCCTATTCAATACCAGCAACCTCCCCAGTATCAACAACCTCCCCACTTCCAGCAACCTCCCCACTTCCAGCAACCTCCTCCCTTCCAACAACCTCCCCACTTCCAACAACCTCCCCACTTCCAACAACCTGCCCCATACCAACATCCTTCCCTGTACCAGTTCCCAACCACATCTGCTCCTCTACTCCCTGCCCAATCCTCCTCTCCACCACCCACCTGTTCTTCCTCCCACCTCTCCACGCGTTCCATTTCTTTTTCCACCCCTTCACTTCTTTTACCTTCCCCACCACCATCCCAGTGTAACGACCCTGTCAGCGCCAGCGAACTGCCACGGCTGAGCAGGGTGACTCACCCACACTGTGGAAGGGTCCGGGTCAGATGCCGCAGGGGGGGCTCCGGCAGACGGGACCAGAGCAGCGTGGTGAGAGTAGCAGTAAGCAAAAGGACCTGAGATCATGTGACCACAGGGGGCGGGGCCTAGCGTTCTGCTACTGGAGGTGAGTGCAGGACTTTACAGGGACCCTGGATTAGTGAATAGGGAAACAGGTCAGACAAACGGGGGTCATACACGGAGAGGACAGCGCAGTACAGAAGGGGCGAGCGAATAGAGAGAGAGAATAGTCAGAACATAAGCCAGGAGTCATACACAAGATAGCAACGCAGTACAGGAGGGATAAGCAGAGAATTGTCAGGACAAAGGCAAGAGGTCATACACGAGATAGCAACGCAGTACAGGAGGGGCAGGCAGAACTCGTAACAGGAACAGAACCAAGTCAAAACCAAGCAAGCATAAAGAATCACAAGCACAAAACACAAGGTCACACACACTCGGCCAAGGGTCAAAGTATAAGCGACAAGGAATGGCCCCACAATGAGGCTATAAGAAGCCTCCCAGAATCCCAGAGTGAGGCCATCCAAATTAACCCTTAACCTACCTTTTCCCACAAACTCAGCAAACCATGACAGTACCCCCCTTTCAACGGGGGGCCTCCGGACCCCCAGGCTTATCAGGATGACGGGCATGGAATGCACGAACCAAATGATTAGCGTGAACCGATGTGGCTGGCACCCAAGACCGATCCTCCGGACCATACCCCTTCCAATGTACCAGATACTGCAAAGATCCCTGAACCCGCCTGGAGTCCACAATGTGTTGTACTTCGAACTCCATATGCCCATCAACCATAACGGGCAAAGGAACGGCGTCTGTATCTTCCCTCACTGACCCCAGGGGTTTAAGTAAGGACCTATGAAATACATTATGGAGTTTCAAAGAGGGAGGGAGACGAAGGCGATAGGCTGCCGGGTTAACCACCTCGATGACTTCGTAAGGGCCAATAAATTTAGGCCCTAGTTTAGCGGAAGGTATTTGGAGACTTATGTTCCGTGTAGAAAGCCAAACCTTATCTCCACATCGCAAAATCTGAACAGAGTCCCTTTTTTTATCCGCAAAATGTTTATACTTTTCTTGAGCCCTGGAAATATTTTGTCGAACTTTCGACCAGAGTTTCCTGAGATGACTAATCCCGTCCTCAGCCCCCGGGCAACCAGAATCAATACGCGAGAACTCACCAAAATGAGGATTTATCCCATAATTAATAAAAAATGGTGAACTACCGGTAGACTGGTTTACCCGGTTGTTGAAGGCGAACTCTGCTAATGGTAAGGCCTCAGACCAGTCGCTTTGCAGAGTAGAAGTCAGGCACCGAAGAATTTGTTCAAGCGACTGGTTGGTGCGTTCAGTTTGCCCGTTGGTCTCTGGGTGGTACGCTGAGGAAAAAGACAACGATATCCCCAACTTTTTGCAAAAAGCCCGGCAAAACTTAGACACAAATTGCGTCCCTCTATCTGACACAATATTAGTAGGCACCCCGTGTAAACGTACCACCTGAGAAAGGAAATATCTGGAGAGAGTCTCTGCTGACGGTAAACTTGCCATGGGTACAAAATGTGCTAGTTTAGAAAATCTGTCCACAATTACCCAGATTACAGTATTTCCACGGGAGGATGGCAGATTGGTAATGAAGTCCATGGACAAATGAGTCCACGGTCTTCCCGGAATTGGTAAAGGCGCCAATTCCCCGGCCGGCCGGCAATGAGAGCTCTTAGAACGGGCACATATCCCACATGCAGCAACATGCATCTTAATATCCGAAGTCATTAAAGGCCACCAAAAAAGTCTTGCCACTGCTTCTCGCGTGGTCGCCATACCAGGGTGGGCACTCAATTTCGAATCATGGAACTCCCACAGGAGTTTAGTGCGCAAATGCTGAGGCACGAACAACTTATTTTCAGGTTTGGACCTTGGCGCTAAAGATTGTGCCTCCACCATCTCTCGCTCCAATTCCGACGACACTTCGGCAATAACAACACTGGGTTGAAGAATGGGGACGGTGGATCGGGGGTGGATAATAGCTCAAAACTACGTGACAGAGCGTCAGCCTTGACGTTTTTAGATCCTGGTCGAAAAGTAATAGAAAACTGAAATCTGGAAAAAAAAAGTGACCAACGGGCTTGCCTGGGGGTCAGTCTTTTAGCAGTTTTAATATATTCTAGATTTTTATGGTCCGTGATAACCATAATAGGGTGAGCCGCCCCCTCAAAAAAATGTCTCCATTCTTCGAACGCCAATTTGATAGCCAATAGCTCCCTATTGCCTACGTCATAATTTTTTTCAGCGGGAGAAAATTTTTTAGAAAAGTAGGCACAAGGCCTGAGATTTGTCAGGGAAGCTGGCCCCTGAGATAACTCTGCTCCCACCCCCACCTCAGAAGCATCAACCTCGACCACAAACGGTTTGGAAGGGTCAGGTTGAACCAGGATAGGAGCAGATGTAAAACAGTTTTTTAGCGTTAGAAAAGACTGTTTGGCTAACGGGGACCAGTTCTTGACATCTGCCCCTTTATGAGTGAGATCAGTAAGGGGTTTAGTTACCTGTGAGAAACCTTTAATAAACTTGCAGTAATAATTCGCAAATCCCAAGAAGCGCTGAAGTCCCTTAAGGTCTCGAGGTTGGACCCATTCCACAACAGCCTGCACCTTCTTGGGATCCATGCGAAACCCTGAGGTGAGATTATCAGCCCTAAAAACGACAACTCTTGAACAAAAAATGAACATTTTTCGAGTTTGACGAACAATTGATTTTCTCTGAGCCTTTGGAGTACAGTCTTAACATGTAACAAATGAGAATGTTTGTCAGCAGAATATATGAGAATATCATCTAGGTACACAACTACAAAGCGGCCGATGAGGTCCGAGAACACAACATTAATAACATTTTGAAAAACTGCAGGTGCGTTGGTGAGACCAAATGGCATTACCAAGTTCTCAAATAACCCTTCAGAGGTGAGGAAAGCCGTCTTCCATTCATCCCCCTCCCGAATCCTGATTAAATTATAAGCCCCCCTAAGGTCAAGTTTTGAAAACCACATGGCCCCAGAAAGCTGATTACAGAGATCCGGAATCAACGGCAGTGGATATGTATTCCTGACCGTGATTTTATTTAGTTCTCGAAAGTCGAGGCAGGGGCGTAGGCCGCCATCTTTTTTCTTAACAAAGAAAAACCCCGCTGCTACAGGGAAACTGAAGGTCTTATGTGCCCCTTGCGGAGACTCTCAGCAATATATTGTTTCATAGCCAGGCGCTCGGGACCTGATAGGTTAAACAAACGAGCTTTGTGCAATTTGGCTCCAGGAATTAGGTCGATGGCACAGTCAAATGGCCTATGGGGGGTAACGCCTCAGCCTCACTTTCTGAAAAAACGTCCTCAAAGTCTTTCAGGTACTCCGGAATACCTTCCAGACTGATAGAAGACACAGAAACAGGTTTTGCAATTTTCACACAAAAAACATCTTTATGGTAACAGTCGACACATTTGGACCCCCACTTGATAATCTCCCCCAATTCTCAGTCAATAACTGGATTGTGGCGTAGAAGCCATGGCATGCCCAAAACCAACCCGGTGGGCAACTTGTCCATAACAAAACACTCAATCTCTTCCATGTGGGAAGAACCAACTTTCAACATAAATTTTTCAGAAACTGAAAGAATCCCCGTTCGGGTCAGAGGAGAAGAGTCAATGGCCATGACTTTTAGTGGGGTATGAAGCCTGACTATCCCCATCTGGTGCTGGGAAATGACATCAGAGCTGACCAAGTTGAGTGATGAACCACTGTCCACCAGTGCTGTGGAGAAAAAACGATACTTGTCTACCAACAGTTCAACCTTTAGCAAAACTTTAGGGCATGAGGAAGAGAGTACCTGAAGGTCTGGGCAGCCTCCTCGATTACTACCCAGACCTAGTCGTTTCCCGCCGCCTTGGAGGATGACGGACACGAGGGACAATCTTTTATCCAATGACCGGACTCTCCACAATAAAAGCAGAGCCGTTTCTCACGTCGGCGTTTCCTCTTCTTTTCTTTGACCGAAGTAGCGCCAATCTCCATGGGTTCGGGAGCGACACCAGTCTCTTTGCTACCGGAGAATAGGGATGCCTCGGACTGCATGACACCCCTAGCCCGTAGCCTGCGGTCCATAAGTACGGCCTGGGTAATGGCGTCCTCCAAGGTGTCAGGTGGAGGGTGAAGGGCCAGGGCATCTTGGAGGCGTTCAGATAAGCCTCTGCGGAATAAGCCCCAAAGTGCTGCATCATCCCATGAAATTTCTGCTGTCCAGCTCCGGAACTCTGCACAAAACCACTCAGCCGAGCGTTTACCCTGGCGCACATTCATCACCATGTCTTCAGCCATGCGAACCCTGTCGGGTTCATCATATATACGACCCAGGGCTTCAAAAAAGGCATTGACAGTCATCCTTTCAGGGGCAGAGGGAGACAGAGAAAAAGCCCACGCTTGCGGTGCACCCCGAAGTAGAGAAATAACTACCCCCACTTTCTGGAATTCATCCCCGGAGGAACGAGGCCTCAGAGAAAAAAAAAGCTTGCACCCCTCCTTAAAGGCCATGAACTCCTTTTTGTCCCCAGAGAAGAAGTCTGGCAGTTTGACCGGGGACTCGGGGGACACCAGCGAAACATCTCTATCACCCGAGCTAGGAGACCCTGCAGCAATAGCCCCCTGCACAGTGTCCACCAACTGTTGTTGGGTCTGAGCCATTGTGCGCTGTTCCACATTAAGTTTCTGGAACATTAGTGTCAGGTATTTAACCTGATCTGCCAAAGCTTGCATGGGATCCATGATACTAGACACTCTTTTTTTTTTTTTTCTTTAGGAAAGATACTTAGCTTCCCCAACACAGAATAATATAAGGTCGCTTATAATGTAACGACCCTGTCAGCGCCAGCGAACTGCCACGGCTGAGCAGGGTGACTCACCCACACTGTGGAAGGGCCCGGGGTCAGATGCCGCAGGGGGGGCTCCGGCAGACGGGACCAGAGCAGCGTGGTGAGAGTAGCAGTAAGCAAAAGGACCTGCGATCATGTGACCACAGGGGGCGGGGCCTAGCATTCTGCTACTGGAGGTGAGTGCAGGACTTTACAGGGACCCTGGATTTTTGAATAGGGAAACTCAGGTCAGACAAACGGGGGTCATACACGGAGAGGACGGCGCAGTACAGAAGGGGCGAGCAGAGAATAGTCAGAACATAAGCCAGGAGTCATACACAAGATAGCAACGCAGTACAGGAGGGATAAGCAGAGAATTGTCAGGACAAAGGCAAGAGGTCATACACGAGATAGCAACGCAGTACAGGAGGGGCAGGCAGAACTCATAACAGGAACAGAACCAAGTCAAAACCAAGCAAGCATAAAGAATCACAAGCACAAAACACAGGGTCACACACACTCAGCCAAGGGTCAAAGTATAAGCGACAAGGAATGGCCCCACAATGAGGCTATAAGAAGCCTCCCAGAATCCCAGAGTGAGGCCATCCAAATTAACCCTTAACCTACCTTTTCCCACAAACTCAGCAAACCATGACACCCAGTCCACTCTCCACACTCCCACTGTTGAAAGGTCCCACAGCCCCTCCAGTAGTATCTCCACCCCACAGTACACAATTTTGTAGATGTGTAAATAAATTCTAACATTTTATTTATTAAAAAACAAATTCTTTGACATAGAAAAAAAATATATTTCACATTGAAAAAAGTTAATAAAGATTTCACATTGAAAAAAAAAGTTATATATGTTATTAAACATTTTAATACAATTAATGTAAAATTGTTTGATTAAAATTGTTGTCTGTCATTTATTTCTAAGGTACAATAAAGGTAAAGTGTATTGGGTATACAAAACCAGGTACATAACTTTGTTGTGTCCCTGGTTGTGTATTAGCCAAAGTATTTCACCTTTTAACCAAAGTTCTGTACATTGTTAGGTAATCCCCAACAAGGTACAGAATTTTAGTTAAAAGGTGAAATACTTTGAGTAATACACAACCAGGGACACAACTTTGGCCAAAAGGTAAAATACTGTACATAATCCACAACAAGGTACCCCACTTTGGTTGGCAAAGTTATACTGTGGGTTCACAAGGTACAAAGGTCACAGAGCAATTTATTAAACTCTGTCATCCTGCCAGTCTAGTCTTCCTTCAGGGGACATAAAGTATTCAGCAAATTTGTCCCTCATTCGGGAAACAGTCACAGAACTTCTATTGGTAACGTTCTGGTAATCATGCAAGGTGGTTCCTTCAGAGTGGTCCTCAATGGAAATCTGTTCCTTGCTGATAACAAAATTGTGTAGAACCACACAAGCTTTGATAACCTCGTCCACAGTTTCAGCTTTTAGGTTGATCGCAGTTAATAGAACACGCCATTTGGCTGTCATAATCCCAAAAGCGTACTCCACCATTCTTCTGGCTCTTGTGAGGCGGTAATTGAAAATTCTTTCTGTGTGTGTCAATCCTCTGCTGGAGTATGGTTTTAGCAGGTGTTCTGACAGCTGGAAGGCTTCATCCCCTACACAAACAAAAGGCATCGGTGGGCCAGATGTTTGAGGCAGTGGTCTAGGGTGTGGGAACTGGAAGGTGTTTCCATATACCATATTTTTCGGGCTATAAGACGCACTTTTTCCCCAAAAAAATTGTGAGGAAAATGGGGGGTGCGTCTTATAGCCCGACCGCAGCTTACCGGGGGGTTGCGGCAGCGGTGTGGCGGTGGCAGAGATGCGGCGTTGCAGAGGCGCGGTGGGCGGCGTGCACCTGAGCAGGTTCCCTTCCTCAGGTGGTGAGGTGACGCCGCGGCACCGAGAGCAGACAGGACAGCAGAGTCGAGATTGCCGGTGGTGTCGGCCATCTTCCTGAGGCGGCGCGTGCGCAGATACAGTACTCTTCTTCCTGTGGCTTCAGGAAAATGGCCGCGGCAGGCCGTGCATGCGCAGATAGCGATCGCGGCGGCCATTTTTCTGAAGCCCCAGGAAGCAAAGTACTCTGCGCACGCGCCGCCTCAGGAAGATGGTCGCCACCACCGACAAACCCGGCTCTGCTGTCCTGTCTGCTCTCCGTGCCGCGGCGTCACCTCACCACCTGAGGAAGGGACCCTGCTCAGGTGCACGCCGCCCATCGCGCCTCTGCCACCGCCGCATTTCTGCCACCGCTGCACCTCTGCCAGGTCGCCACACTTGCCACAAACCCAGCTCTGCTCTCCGTGCCGCGGCGTCACCACACCTGAGGAAGGGACCCTGCTCAGGTGCATGCTGCCCATCGCGCCTCTGCCACCGTCGCACCTCTGCCACCATCACACCTGCCACAAACCCAGCTCTGCTCTCCGTGCTGCGGCATCACCACACCTGAGGAAGGGACCCTGCTCGGGTGCACGCCGCCCATCGCGCCTCTGCCACCGCCGCATCTCTGCCACCGCCGCACCTCTGCCACCGCCGCACCTCTGCCACCGCCACACCTGCCACAAACCCAGCTCTGCTCTCCGTGCCGCGGTGTCACCACACCTGAGGAAGGGACCCTGCTCAGGTGCACGCCGCCCATCGCGCCTCTGCCACCGCCGCATCTCTGCCACCACCACACCTGCCACAAACCCAGCTCTGCTCTCCGTGCCGCGGCATCACCACACCTGAGGAAGGGACCCTGCTCAGGTGCACGCCGCCCACCGCGCCTCTGCCACCGCCGCACCTCTGCCACCGCCACACCACAGCCACAAACCCGGCTCTGCTCTCCGTGCCGCAGGGTCACCTCACCTGAGGAAGGTGAGTACAGTATCAGCATCACCGCACCTCTGCCACACCACTGCCGCAACCCCTGCTGTACCACCCCGGCCCACAGGTACCTTAAAATTCGAACAATAAGACGGACCCCCATATTGTAAAAATCTTTTTTTCTGCTATTTTCACCCCAAAATTTGGGGTGCGTCTTATGGTCCAGTGCGTCTTATAGTTCGAAAAATACTGTAGTTGACGGCCCATTGCTGACAGTTTGAACACTTGAGAGTGATTGGAGCGGCCATAGGCCCCAATATCTACAGCAATAAATTTGTATTCCGCGTCAGCGATGGCCATGAGGACAATTGAAAAATATTTTTTGTAATTAAAATGTTCGGATCCAGATCCTGCTGGCTTGACAATCCGGATATGTTTCCCGTTCACAGAGCTCAGGCAATTAGGAAACTGACATATTTGTTCAAACTTTTCTGAAATTTCAATCCAACTCTCTGCTGTGGACTCTGGTAGAAATTCTGCAACTAGACAGTACCACAATGCACTGCATGTGTGCTTCACAATTCCAGAGATGGTGGAAATCCCAAGTCTGTACTGGAAATGGAGTGAGGAAAGAGATTCTCCAGTTGCAAGAAATCTGTGAATAAAAAAAAAATAAAAAAAATGAGTTTCAAATCACAGCATTACATACCAGACCTCATCTAAAACAATTGGAGATACTATAAAAAAATTTTTATTTTTATAGTATCTCCAATTGTTAAAGCTGAGTCAGATGGCCGTATACAAACTACCAGCAACAACATTCCAAGACAAGTGTGCTCTGAAGCAAGCAGATCCAATAAATATGGCTTACCGAAGAGTCACCATCAGACGCTCCGGCAGTGAAATGGAGAAGCGGCAATACGTGTCCGATCTTCTTATGAGGTCTCCAATACGCTCCAACAAGAAATCAAAGTTCTCCATTTTCATGCGAGCATATGCAAAAAATTTCTGATGGTTTCCTCGTAGCTCCACGTATAGTGTAGAATACACCCCACGCATCATTCTCTGGGCTGTGATGGGGTGGATCCAGAAACGGCGTTGGCGTTGACGCATGATGCGCTGCTGTATGTTTCTTTCCTTCTCCAGAACAATCGCTTTCAGACAATTCGCCTCCACTGTGAAATCCACCAAATTCTTCATAATGTTTCCTATCACAACGTCCATCTTCACCTGCCACTTGCTCTTCTCTCCAACCTGCACTTGCTCCTATACAACCTGTCACAGTTGGGCTGCAGGAACAGTGTATATATAAGTTTTCAGTAGCCAATCACGTTTGGAAAAAGGGGCGTTTTAAAAAACCGGATCCGTCGTAATCCGTCGAAAAACAGATAAAAAACCGGATGAATCGGATGAGACGGATCCGGTTTTCGTCCGGATCCGCTCGACGAAAACCGGATCCGTCTCATCCGGTTTTACATAAAAAAAAAAAAAACGGAACCGGCGCTCCGGCGGATAGCTCTTGACGGAGAAAAAACCTGATGTATGAAAGAGGCCTTACTCCGTTCAAGCCCCTGTTCCTATCTGATGTTTAAGTTGAACCCCACTCGCATGACAGGCAGCTTAAGCCTGTTTCAGGTGTTACTCCTGCGTGGTGCCCCTGGGCTCTCACGTGCTGCTATGCCATCGAGTGTCAGTGGATGGTCAGGGGACTTGCAGTCTCCTGCCCTCTGGATTCAGCTTCCGGGACTTTAAACCCTTTCTTCCATCTAACGTACTATTCCATCCGTGTGACCTGGTACTTAATTCCCAAGGACGGAATAGTACGTCATACAAGATCAGCCACGCTCACGGGTGGAGCGCAGCTGATCGCGCCCTGGTGTCAGCTGACACCCGGCACTAAGTGCCAGTAGCGGTCACTTACCGCTCCCGGCACTTTAACCCCCGGCAACCTGCGATCAAACATGATCGCAGTGTTCCAGCGGTTTAGGGAAGCATCACGCAGGGAGGGGGCTCCCTGCGTGCTTCCCTGAGACCCTCAGAACAGCGCGATGTAATCGCACTGTTCAGAGGGCCTCCTCCCTGCTGGACCCAAGATGGCCCCGGGGTCCTTCCGGAGAGCAGGCGCTGAGAAGCCTCCTGCAGTGCCTGTCAGATCGCAGTGATGTTGCACCCTGGGTCAAAGTAAAAAAGTAAAAAAAATAAAAATAAACGTGTTAAAAAAAATCCTAAATTAAGGAAAAAAAAAATATTCCCCAATAAATTCATTTCTTTATGTAAATAAAAAAAACATAACAATAAAAGTACACATATTTAGTATCGCCGCATCCGTAACGACCCACCCTATAAAACTGTCCCTTTAGTGAACCCCTTAAAAAAAAAAAACAAGGCAAAAACAATGCTTTATCATCATACCGCTGAACTAAAAGTGGAATAACACGCACTCAAAAAGACAGATATAAATAAACATGGTACCGTTGAAAATGTCATCTTGTCCTACAAAAAACGAGCCACCATACATAATCATCAGCAAAAAAATAAAAAAGTTATAGCTCACAGAATAAAGCGATGCAAAAATAATTATTTTTTATATATAATTATTTTTATTGTATAAAAGCGCCAAAACATAACAAAATGATATAAATGAGGTATCGCTGTAATCGTACTGACCCGACGAATGAAACTACTTTATCAATTTTACCACACGCGGAACGGTATAAACGCCCCCCGCAAAAGAATTTCATGAATTGCTGTTTTTTGGTCATTCTACCTCACAAATATCATAATAAAAAGTGATCAAAAAATGTCATGTGCTCAAAAATGGTACCAGTAGAAATGTCAACTCATTCCACAAAAAATAAGACCTCACATGACTCTGTGGGCCAAAATATGGAAAATTTATAGCTCTCAAAATGTGGTGATGCAAAAACTATTTTTTGCAATAAAAAACGTCTTTTAGCATGTGACAGCTGCCAAACATAAAAACCCACTATAAATAGTAAATCAAACCCCCTTTTTCACCCCCTTAGTTAGGGAAAAATAATCAAATTTTAAAAATGTATTTATTTCCATTTTCCCATTAGGGTTGGGGCTAAAGTTAAGGTTAGGGTTGGGGCTAAATTTAGGGTTAGGGTTGTGGCTAAAGTTAGGATTAGGGTTAGGGTTGGGATTAGGGTTAGGTTTGTGGTTAGGGTTATGGTTAGGCTTGGTAATAGGGTTAGAGGTGTGTTGGGGTTAGGGTTGGAGTTAGAATTGGGGGTTTCCACTGTTTAGGCACATCAGGGGCTCTCCAAATGTGACATGGCGTCTGATCTCAATTCTAGCCAATTCTGCGTTGAAAAAGTCAAATGGTGCCCTTTCCCTTCTGAGCTCTGCCATGCCCCAAACAGTAGTTTACCCCCACATATGGGGTATCAGCATACTCAGGACAAATTGCACAATAACTCTTGGGGTCCAATTTCTTCTGTTACTCTTGGAAAAATAAAAAATTGGGGGCAAAAATATCATTTTTGTGGAAGAAAATATGATTTTTTATTTTTATGGCTCTACGTTATAAATTTCTGTGAAGCACTTGGGGGTTCAAAGTTCTCACCACACATCTAGATAAGTTCCTTGGGGGGGTCTAGTTTCCAAAATGGGGTCACTTGTGGGGGTTTCCACTGCTTAGGCACATCAGGGCTTCTCCAAATGTGACATGACACCCGTAGACTATTCCATCAAACTCTGCAATGCAAAACATCACTACTTCCCTTCCGAGCCCCAACGTGTGCTTATACAGTAGTTTTCGCCCACATATAGGGTATCAGCATACTCAGGACAAATTAAACAACTTTTGGTGTCAAATTTCTCCTGTTACCCTAGGGAAAATAAAAAACTGGGGACTCAAAGATCATGTTTGTGGAAAAAATATGATTTTTTTATTTTCACGCCCGGGCGTCATAAACTTCTGTGAAGCACTTGGGGGTTCAAAGTTCTCACCACACATCTAGATATGTTCCTTTGGGGTCTAATTTCCAAAATGGGTCACTTGTGGGGGGTTTCCACTGTTTAGACACATCAGGGGCTCTCCAAAAGCAGCATGACACCCGCAGACCATTCCATCAAAGTCTGCATTACAAAACGTCACTACTTCTATTCCGAGCCCCAACATGTGCCCATTCAGTAGTTTTCTCCCACATATGGCGTATCAACGTACTCAGGACAAATTGGACAACAACTTTTGTGGTCCAATTTGTCCTGTTACCCTTGGAAAAATGGGTAACAGGACAGCGCCAGCGAACTGCCACGGCTGAGCAGGGTGACTCACCCACACTGTGGAAGGGCCCGGGGTCAGATGCCGCAGGGGGGGCTCCGGCAGACGGGACCAGAGCAGCGTGGTGAGAGTAGCAGTAAGCAAAAGGACCTGCGATCATGTGACCACAGGGGGCGGGGCCTAGCATTCTGCTACTGGAGGTGAGTGCAGGACTTTACAGGGACCCTGGATTTTTGAATAGGGAAACTCAGGTCAGACAAACGGGGGTCATACACGGAGAGGACGGCGCAGTACAGAAGGGCGAGCAGAGAATAGTCAGAACATAAGCCAGGAGTCATACACAAGATAGCAACGCAGTACAGGAGGGATAAGCAGAGAATTGTCAGGACAAAGGCAAGAGGTCATACACGAGATAGCAACGCAGTACAGGAGGGGCAGGCAGAACTCATAACAGGAACAGAACCAAGTCAAAACCAAGCAAGCATAAAGAATCACAAGCACAAAACACAGGGTCACACACACTCAGCCAAGGGTCAAAGTATAAGCGACAAGGAATGGCCCCACAATGAGGCTATAAGAAGCCTCCCAGAATCCCAGAGTGAGGCCATCCAAATTAACCCTTAACCTACCTTTTCCCACAAACTCAGCAAACCATGACACCCAGTCCACTCTCCACACTCCCACTGTTGAAAGGTCCCACAGCCCCTCCAGTAGTATCTCCACCCCACAGTACACAATTTTGTAGATGTGTAAATAAATTCTAACATTTTATTTATTAAAAAACAAATTCTTTGACATAGAAAAAAAATATATTTCACATTGAAAAAAGTTAATAAAGATTTCACATTGAAAAAAAAAGTTATATATGTTATTAAACATTTTAATACAATTAATGTAAAATTGTTTGATTAAAATTGTTGTCTGTCATTTATTTCTAAGGTACAATAAAGGTAAAGTGTATTGGGTATACAAAACCAGGTACATAACTTTGTTGTGTCCCTGGTTGTGTATTAGCCAAAGTATTTCACCTTTTAACCAAAGTTCTGTACATTGTTAGGTAATCCCCAACAAGGTACAGAATTTTAGTTAAAAGGTGAAATACTTTGAGTAATACACAACCAGGGACACAACTTTGGCCAAAAGGTAAAATACTGTACATAATCCACAACAAGGTACCCCACTTTGGTTGGCAAAGTTATACTGTGGGTTCACAAGGTACAAAGGTCACAGAGCAATTTATTAAACTCTGTCATCCTGCCAGTCTAGTCTTCCTTCAGGGGACATAAAGTATTCAGCAAATTTGTCCCTCATTCGGGAAACAGTCACAGAACTTCTATTGGTAACGTTCTGGTAATCATGCAAGGTGGTTCCTTCAGAGTGGTCCTCAATGGAAATCTGTTCCTTGCTGATAACAAAATTGTGTAGAACCACACAAGCTTTGATAACCTCGTCCACAGTTTCAGCTTTTAGGTTGATCGCAGTTAATAGAACACGCCATTTGGCTGTCATAATCCCAAAAGCGTACTCCACCATTCTTCTGGCTCTTGTGAGGCGGTAATTGAAAATTCTTTCTGTGTGTGTCAATCCTCTGCTGGAGTATGGTTTTAGCAGGTGTTCTGACAGCTGGAAGGCTTCATCCCCTACACAAACAAAAGGCATCGGTGGGCCAGATGTTTGAGGCAGTGGTCTAGGGTGTGGGAACTGGAAGGTGTTTCCATATACCATATTTTTCGGGCTATAAGACGCACTTTTTCCCCAAAAAAATTGTGAGGAAAATGGGGGGTGCGTCTTATAGCCCGACCGCAGCTTACCGGGGGGTTGCGGCAGCGGTGTGGCGGTGGCAGAGATGCGGCGTTGCAGAGGCGCGGTGGGCGGCGTGCACCTGAGCAGGTTCCCTTCCTCAGGTGGTGAGGTGACGCCGCGGCACCGAGAGCAGACAGGACAGCAGAGTCGAGATTGCCGGTGGTGTCGGCCATCTTCCTGAGGCGGCGCGTGCGCAGATACAGTACTCTTCTTCCTGTGGCTTCAGGAAAATGGCCGCGGCAGGCCGTGCATGCGCAGATAGCGATCGCGGCGGCCATTTTTCTGAAGCCCCAGTAAGCAAAGTACTCTGCGCACGCGCCGCCTCAGGAAGATGGTCGCCACCACCGACAAACCCGGCTCTGCTGTCCTGTCTGCTCTCCGTGCCGCGGCGTCACCTCACCACCTGAGGAAGGGACCCTGCTCAGGTGCACGCCGCCCATCGCGCCTCTGCCACCGCCGCATTTCTGCCACCGCTGCACCTCTGCCAGGTCGCCACACTTGCCACAAACCCAGCTCTGCTCTCCGTGCCGCGGCGTCACCACACCTGAGGAAGGGACCCTGCTCAGGTGCATGCTGCCCATCGCGCCTCTGCCACCGCCGCACCTCTGCCACCATCACACCTGCCACAAACCCAGCTCTGCTCTCCGTGCTGCGGCATCACCACACCTGAGGAAGGGACCCTGCTCGGGTGCACGCCGCCCATCGCGCCTCTGCCACCGCCGCATCTCTGCCACCGCCGCACCTCTGCCACCGCCGCACCTCTGCCACCGCCACACCTGCCACAAACCCAGCTCTGCTCTCCGTGCCGCGGTGTCACCACACCTGAGGAAGGGACCCTGCTCAGGTGCACGCCGCCCATCGCGCCTCTGCCACCGCCGCATCTCTGCCACCGCTGCACCTCTGCCACCACCACACCTGCCACAAACCCAGCTCTGCTCTCCGTGCCGCGGCATCACCACACCTGAGGAAGGGACCCTGCTCAGGTGCACGCCGCCCACCGCGCCTCTGCCACCGCCGCACCTCTGCCACCGCCACACCACAGCCACAAACCCGGCTCTGCTCTCCGTGCCGCAGGGTCACCTCACCTGAGGAAGGTGAGTACAGTATCAGCATCACCGCACCTCTGCCACACCACTGCCGCAACCCCTGCTGTACCACCCCGGCCCACAGGTACCTTAAAATTCGAACAATAAGACGGACCCCCATATTGTAAAAATCTTTTTTTCTGCTATTTTCACCCCAAAATTTGGGGTGCGTCTTATGGTCCAGTGCGTCTTATAGTTCGAAAAATACTGTAGTTGACGGCCCATTGCTGACAGTTTGAACACTTGAGAGTGATTGGAGCGGCCATAGGCCCCAATATCTACAGCAATAAATTTGTATTCCGCGTCAGCGATGGCCATGAGGACAATTGAAAAATATTTTTTGTAATTAAAATGTTCGGATCCAGATCCTGCTGGCTTGACAATCCGGATATGTTTCCCGTTCACAGAGCTCAGGCAATTAGGAAACTGACATATTTGTTCAAACTTTTCTGAAATTTCAATCCAACTCTCTGCTGTGGACTCTGGTAGAAATTCTGCAACTAGACAGTACCACAATGCACTGCATGTGTGCTTCACAATTCCAGAGATGGTGGAAATCCCAAGTCTGTACTGGAAATGGAGTGAGGAAAGAGATTCTCCAGTTGCAAGAAATCTGTGAATAAAAAAAAAATAAAAAAAATGAGTTTCAAATCACAGCATTACATACCAGACCTCATCTAAAACAATTGGAGATACTATAAAAAAATTTTTATTTTTATAGTATCTCCAATTGTTAAAGCTGAGTCAGATGGCCGTATACAAACTACCAGCAACAACATTCCAAGACAAGTGTGCTCTGAAGCAAGCAGATCCAATAAATATGGCTTACCGAAGAGTCACCATCAGACGCTCCGGCAGTGAAATGGAGAAGCGGCAATACGTGTCCGATCTTCTTATGAGGTCTCCAATACGCTCCAACAAGAAATCAAAGTTCTCCATTTTCATGCGAGCATATGCAAAAAATTTCTGATGGTTTCCTCGTAGCTCCACGTATAGTGTAGAATACACCCCACGCATCATTCTCTGGGCTGTGATGGGGTGGATCCAGAAACGGCGTTGGCGTTGACGCATGATGCGCTGCTGTATGTTTCTTTCCTTCTCCAGAACAATCGCTTTCAGACAATTCGCCTCCACTGTGAAATCCACCAAATTCTTCATAATGTTTCCTATCACAACGTCCATCTTCACCTGCCACTTGCTCTTCTCTCCAACCTGCACTTGCTCCTATACAACCTGTCACAGTTGGGCTGCAGGAACAGTGTATATATAAGTTTTCAGTAGCCAATCACGTTTGGAAAAAGGGGCGTTTTAAAAAACCGGATCCGTCGTAATCCGTCGAAAAACAGATAAAAAACCGGATGAATCGGATGAGACGGATCCGGTTTTCGTCCGGATCCGCTCGACGAAAACCGGATCCGTCTCATCCGGTTTTACATAAAAAAAAAAAACGGAACCGGCGCTCCGGCGGATAGCTCTTGACGGAGAAAAAACCTGATGTATGAAAGAGGCCTTACTCCGTTCAAGCCCCTGTTCCTATCTGATGTTTAAGTTGAACCCCACTCGCATGACAGGCAGCTTAAGCCTGTTTCAGGTGTTACTCCTGCGTGGTGCCCCTGGGCTCTCACGTGCTGCTATGCCATCGAGTGTCAGTGGATGGTCAGGGGACTTGCAGTCTCCTGCCCTCTGGATTCAGCTTCCGGACTTTAAACCCTTTCTTCCATCTAACGTACTATTCCATCCGTGTGACCTGGTACTTAATTCCCAAGGACGGAATAGTACGTCATACAAGATCAGCCACGCTCACGGGTGGAGCGCAGCTGATCGCGCCCTGGTGTCAGCTGACACCCGGCACTAAGTGCCAGTAGCGGTCACTTACCGCTCCCGGCACTTTAACCCCCGGCAACCTGCGATCAAACATGATCGCAGTGTTCCAGAGGTTTAGGGAAGCATCACGCAGGGAGGGGGCTCCCTGCGTGCTTCCCTGAGACCCTCAGAACAGCGCGATGTAATCGCACTGTTCAGAGGGCCTCCTCCCTGCTGGACCCAAGATGGCCCCGGGGTCCTTCCGGAGAGCAGGCGCTGAGAAGCCTCCTGCAGTGCCTGTCAGATCGCAGTGATGTTGCACCCTGGGTCAAAGTAAAAAAGTAAAAAAAAAAAAAATAAACGTGTTAAAAAAAATCCTAAATTAAGGAAAAAAAAAATATTCCCCAATAAATTCATTTCTTTATGTAAATAAAAAAAACATAACAATAAAAGTACACATATTTAGTATCGCCGCATCCGTAACGACCCACCCTATAAAACTGTCCCTTTAGTGAACCCCTTAAAAAAAAAAAACAAGGCAAAAACAATGCTTTATCATCATACCGCTGAACTAAAAGTGGAATAACACGCACTCAAAAAGACAGATATAAATAAACATGGTACCGTTGAAAATGTCATCTTGTCCTACAAAAAACGAGCCACCATACATAATCATCAGCAAAAAAATAAAAAAGTTATAGCTCACAGAATAAAGCGATGCAAAAATAATTATTTTTTATATATAATTATTTTTATTGTATAAAAGCGCCAAAACATAACAAAATGATATAAATGAGGTATCGCTGTAATCGTACTGACCCGACGAATGAAACTACTTTATCAATTTTACCACACGCGGAACGGTATAAACGCCCCCCGCAAAAGAATTTCATGAATTGCTGTTTTTTGGTCATTCTACCTCACAAATATCATAATAAAAAGTGATCAAAAAATGTCATGTGCTCAAAAATGGTACCAGTAGAAATGTCAACTCATTCCACAAAAAATAAGACCTCACATGACTCTGTGGGCCAAAATATGGAAAATTTATAGCTCTCAAAATGTGGTGATGCAAAAACTATTTTTTGCAATAAAAAACGTCTTTTAGCATGTGACAGCTGCCAAACATAAAAACCCACTATAAATAGTAAATCAAACCCCCTTTTTCACCCCCTTAGTTAGGGAAAAATAATCAAATTTTAAAAATGTATTTATTTCCATTTTCCCATTAGGGTTGGGGCTAAAGTTAAGGTTAGGGTTGGGGCTAAATTTAGGGTTAGGGTTGTGGCTAAAGTTAGGATTAGGGTTAGGGTTGGGATTAGGGTTAGGTTTGTGGTTAGGGTTATGGTTAGGCTTGGTAATAGGGTTAGAGGTGTGTTGGGGTTAGGGTTGGAGTTAGAATTGGGGGTTTCCACTGTTTAGGCACATCAGGGGCTCTCCAAATGTGACATGGCGTCTGATCTCAATTCTAGCCAATTCTGCGTTGAAAAAGTCAAATGGTGCCCTTTCCCTTCTGAGCTCTGCCATGCCCCAAACAGTAGTTTACCCCCACATATGGGGTATCAGCATACTCAGGACAAATTGCACAATAACTCTTGGGGTCCAATTTCTTCTGTTACTCTTGGAAAAATAAAAAATTGGGGGCAAAAATATCATTTTTGTGGAAGAAAATATGATTTTTTATTTTTATGGCTCTACGTTATAAATTTCTGTGAAGCACTTGGGGTTCAAAGTTCTCACCACACATCTAGATAAGTTCCTTGGGGGGTCTAGTTTCCAAAATGGGGTCACTTGTGGGGGTTTCCACTGCTTAGGCACATCAGGGCTTCTCCAAATGTGACATGACACCCGTAGACTATTCCATCAAACTCTGCAATGCAAAACATCACTACTTCCCTTCCGAGCCCCAACGTGTGCTTATACAGTAGTTTTCGCCCACATATAGGGTATCAGCATACTCAGGACAAATTAAACAACTTTTGGTGTCAAATTTCTCCTGTTACCCTAGGGAAAATAAAAAACTGGGGACTCAAAGATCATGTTTGTGGAAAAAATATGATTTTTTTATTTTCACGCCCGGGCGTCATAAACTTCTGTGAAGCACTTGGGGGTTCAAAGTTCTCACCACACATCTAGATATGTTCCTTTGGGGGTCTAATTTCCAAAATGGGGTCACTTGTGGGGGGTTTCCACTGTTTAGACACATCAGGGGCTCTCCAAAAGCAGCATGACACCCGCAGACCATTCCATCAAAGTCTGCATTACAAAACGTCACTACTTCTATTCCGAGCCCCAACATGTGCCCATTCAGTAGTTTTCTCCCACATATGGCGTATCAACGTACTCAGGACAAATTGGACAACAACTTTTGTGGTCCAATTTGTCCTGTTACCCTTGGAAAAATAAAAAAATGGTGACTAAAAGATCATTTTTGTGGGAAAAAAAATAGGATTTTTTATTTTCATGCCCGGCATTATAAACTTGTGTGAAGCACTTGGGGGTTCAAAGTGCTCACCACAGATCTAGATAAGTTTCTTAGGTGGTCTAGTTTCCAAAATGAGGTCACTTATGGGGGTTTCCACTGTTTAGGCACATCAGGGGCTCTGCAAACTGAACATGATACCCATTAAAGTCTGCATACCAAAACGTCATGCCCTGCCGTGGGCCCAAGCAGTTTTTCCCTCCCACATATGGGGTATCAGTGTACTCAGGACAAATTGGTGTCAGGTATAGTGTACAGTTCCTATAACATCTTGTGCTTGGGTGCGAGGAAAACACAAGAGACATAGGTTGAAATGAAATGACTTGTATTACTTCATACAAGCATGCTGAAAAGTTCACACAGTTTGCAGGAACAGCGACAGGAGACACAGCAGGCCAGAGTAACTTCAAGCACTACAATAAATCTCCAAAGCAGGTTCAGGATCTCTTCTCTGTACCGTAATTCCTCTGCAAACATGGATTCACCAAACAGCAGGTTTCCAGAGTCCAAAAGTGTTCCAAGGTTCCTCAGTAGGGAATAGCTGGAGTACAAGTCCAAGGTTTCAGGAGTCAGGTCACAGACTGACTGAGGCTTGGTTCAGGAGCACTGATTGTTCAGCTGAGGCTGCTTAAGAAGCAAGAGGGAAGAATCAGGGCGGGAACATGAAAACTGGAAACTCCATATTAACTGAGGGCAAGAGCTGCAGAAAGACAGAAAGCAAAATGGCCGACGGAAAACTGAGTTTCAAGGAACATGTCAACAGAGACAAAGAACCTTACATTACTCCCCCCTTAGGGACAACCTCCGGATGAGCTCAGTCCAAGCTTGTCAGGGTACCTCTGATGAAACTGGCGGAGCAGGCGAGGAGCATTTACATTATTGACTGGTTCCCATGAGTTGTCCTCCACTGGGTAGCCCTGCCATTTAATCAAGTATTGCAACTGATTTCTGCACAACCTGGAATCTAGAATCCTTTCCACCATAAATTCTTCCTGACCATCGACCAGCACTGGGTCAGGGCAAGGAGAAGAGCGTCCAGGAAACGTATTGGGTGTTGCAGCCTTTAGTAGGGATACATGAAAGACAGGGTGGATTCTCATAGTTCTGGGCAGTTGAAGACGACAAGCAGCAGCACTTATAATCTTATTGATCTTATAAGGTCCAATGTACTTATGTCCCAATTTAGACGATGGAATCTTTAATTTAAGATTTCTGGTTGACAGCCAGACCAAATCTCCTACCTTGAAAGCTGGTGCAGGTTTACGAAATTTATCTGCTGCTTTCTTGTACCTTTCCTGAGCCAATTCTAGATTTTCCTTTAGAAGATCCATATTCTTTTGTAAAGAAGTGATTCTTTCAGCCACTGCCGGCAAGGGCGTATCTATGGGAAATCGAGGAAGAATGTTAGGATGATAACCTAGATTGGAGTAAAAAGGAGACTGCTTAGTGGAGGCGCTCTGAGAGTTGTTATAAGAGAACTCAGCCAGTGGAAGTAGATCCACCCAATCATCCTGTAGGTGGCAGATAAAACAGCGGAGATACTGCTCCAGGGTCTGATTGGTTCGTTCTGTCTGTCCATTAGTCTGGGGATGAAAAGCAGAAGAAAGGTTTACTTTAATGTCCAATGCTGCACAGAAATTTTGCCAAAACCTTGAAGTGAATTGCACCCCTCGATCCGAAATGACCTCATCCGGTACTCCATGTAAGCGAAACACATTCTTAATCATCAAGTCTGATGTCTGTTTTGCAGTGGGTAAGCCGACACAAGGGATAAAATGAGCTGCCTTTGTTGGACGGTCAACCACCACTAGAATGGTGTTCTTCCCTTGAGAGGTTGGTAACTCCACAATGAAGTCCATAGAAATGGATCCCCACGGGCGGGACGGGGTGGGAAGAGGTTGCAACAGACCAGTTGGTGAGGAGCGAGGTGTTTTGCATCTTGCACAGACTTCACATGAAGTGACATAGTTTAAGACATCTTTCCTGTAAGTGGGCCACCAAAAGAAACGAGAAAGAAATTCTTGTGTCTTTAGAATTCCCCTATGCCCGGCTATCTTGGAATCGTGGATGAGTTGCAATACTCTCAATCTGACTGTTTCAGGTATATACAGACGTTGTCCCTGAATCCACACACCATTCTTAAAGACAAGACTTACGTCCCTTGGGGGTTGAGCCAACAAAGAATCCGCATGGTATGCTTCCTTGATGTCCTTAAGTAGGTCTTGATTATGAATCACTCCCAGGAATCTAGAGTCAGGAAGAATTGTCTTAGGAGGAGTAAGTGGACGTGTCTCTGCTGAATGAATCCTAGAGAGTGCATCAGCCTTTCCATTGCGTGATCCTGGTCTATAAGAAATGACAAAATTAAATTGGTTTAGGAAAAGATTCCAGCGAGCCTGGCGAGGAGTCAGGCACTTAGCCGACCTGATAAATTCAAGGTTACGATGGTCTGTCAGGACGACTATTTGCTGTGCAGCTCCCTGAAGAAGGTGTCTCCATTCCTTGAAGGCGGCAATAATGGCCAACAATTCTCTATTGCCCACATCGTAGTTCCTCTCAGCCGAAAACAACTGCTGGGAAAAGAAGGCACAGGGATGCAAGACATTCTTCTCACCTGTTCTCTGAGAGAGTATAGCTCCAACGGCACAGTCTGAAGCATCCACCTCTATTATGAAGGCAAGCTCGGGGTTGGGATGTACTAAGATAGGTGCGGTGGTAAATTTATCCTTTAAACAGGAAAATGCTTCCTGAGCTTGCGGGGTCCAGGAGAACCTAGACTGTTTCCGGGTAAGTTGGGTGATAGGTGACACTACCTCAGAAAAATTCTTAATGAAACGTCTATAGAAGTTGGCAAACCCGATGAAACGCTGCACCTCCTTCACATTTCTAGGAATTGGCCAATCCTTGATGGCTTGGGTCTTGCTTCCATCCATACTAATCCCTTGCGTAGATAGTACATACCCAGAAATTGAATTTCGGTCCTATGGAATTCACATTTTTCAAGTTTGATGTAGAGATGGTTTTGTCTTAAGCGTTCTAAGACCATTCTCACATGTCCATGGTGTTCCTCTGTGGAGTTAGAAAAAATTAGAATATCATCCAGATAAATCACCACAAATGTATCTAGGAGATCCCTGAAGATATCATTCACGAAGTGTTGGAAAGTGGCTGGGGCGGTACTCAGACCAAAAGGCATAACTAGATATTCAAAGTGTCCATAGCGTGACCTGAAAGCAGTCTTCCATTCATCCCCAGGTCTAATATGGACCAAGTTATAGGCCCCACGGAGATCCAGTTTAGAGAAAATTTTGGCATGCCGCACTGTCTCCAACAACTCAGGGATTAAAGGCAATGGATAACGGTTTCTAATAGTAACCTTATTGAGTTCCCTATAGTCTATGCAGGGTCTCAGAGATCCATCTTTCTTCTTCACAAAGAAGATGGGTGCACCTGTGGGAGATGAAGAGGGGCGTATGAAGCCCTTGGCTAAATTTTTGTCTATATAATCCTTCAAAGCTTTTAGCTCGGGCCCCGCTAGGGGGTAGATCTTACCAAAAGGTATCTCGGCTCCAGGCAATAATTCAATTGGACAATCATATGGACGGTGAGGAGGAAGCTGATCAGCGTTCTTCTTGTCACATAAATCCACATAGTCCTGGTATACAGCTGGTAGTTCAGGGACTGACATGGTTCCTTTAGGAACAGAGCAAGCTGAAACTCCTTGACTCATCTGTTTCTCCGGAAAGTGTAATTCCTTGGTCTCCCAGTTAATCGTAGGATTCTGCGCCTGCAGCCATGGTAGCCCTAGAATAATGGGAAAGTGGGAGAAGAGATAAGCAAAAAAGACATTTTCTCCTGATGATCTTTACCCATAAGGACCCTCAAAGGCTCTGTTTCTTGATCCACTGGTCCAAAAGTCAGTAGAGAGCCATCCACAGTCTCCATCTGTACTGGAGTAGCCTTCTTCACTGAACGTATCCCCTGTTTCAGAGCAAAGGAGATATCCATAAAATTTCCACTTGCTCCTGAGTCGATCATAGCAGAGCTAGACACCCAGACTGAGTCAACCCAGAGTTTGATGGAACGGAAGCAATGAGAATTGTTTCTTTTACAACTCAGCTGGGACACCGCTGAGGAAACTTGAAAAATTGCAGCGTTTATACCGTCATCGTCCCCAGAACTAACAGAGTTTAAGTCAGAGAAATCAAGATCTCTTGCAGCAGATCTCTCTGGAGCCTGAGGCTCGGACATGACAGAGCTCCTCTCGCAACACTCACAGTGAATGACTGCTGCAGTAGTCTTACGAGAACGGCTGGGGCAGTTTATAATGAAGTGCCCTGACTTACCACAGTAGAAACATAGATTTTCCTTTATACGATGTTCTTTGCGTGCATCACTAACCCGTCTTTGTAAAGAGTCCACCTGCATGGGTTCAGGTTCTGGTTCCCTTGTGATCCTACTCAAAGGTTCCTTAGCTGAGGAGGGAGGTAGTAAAAGGTTAGTGCGATTATTTTCGAACCATCTCTCTTGTCTGCGTTCAGTCAGATGAGCATCAATACGGATACAATAGTTAATAAAGTCACCTAACGCAGTGGGAGGGTCGGCACGAGCAAGTTCATCCTTAATCAGTGGAGACAACCCTTTCCGAAAAATAGATTTTTTAGCGGAAGTGTCCCAAGTGGTATCAAGAGCCCATCTCCTGAAATCCAGGGCATATTCGGCTACTGAACGCTTACCTTGGCGCAAAGTTAACATGGCTGCTTCAGCTGTTGCACCTCGATTGGGGTCATCAAACACCTGCCCCATGGCTGAAATAAAAGCATCAAGGTGATTCAAACAATCATCCTCAGTCTCAATCAGAGGGTTTGCCCACATCAAAGCCTTATTGGTAAGCAACATGATTATAGTAAGCACTTTGGATCGTTCAGTGGGAAATTGTGAAGCATGTGCAGAGAAAAATAAATTGCATTGATTAATAAATCCCCTGAATTTCTCACGTTCACCGCCAAAACGAAAAGGAGGTAATTTGGGGATCCCAGAACTCGGGGTTATGGCAGGAGCCTGGGCTCGTTCCTCTAGAGCCTCAATCCTGGCTCGCAATTCCTGGGTAGTCTGTCCAAACACTTGCAAATTATGATTAGTGAGGTCCTGTAGGCTTGCAAAACGGGTTTTTAAAGTCTGTACATCTGAAAGGATTGTATCAGTCACTCCGCAAAGTTCCTTTATGCGGGCCTCCATCTTCCAGATCTTTTAAGGCAGAAGTGCTGGAAGAGGAAAAAAAAAAAAAAACAATCGTGTTTACCTGTGGTAACACTCCAGAGTAAAATTTTAAGGGAATGCGCTCACCTGGAATGGTTGTGAGAAGTCACAACCACTGTCATCACATAAGGTATTAAACGGACATCTGATATCCACAGTCACAGCAGACACGGCTTTCCCAGACCCAGCAGACACTAAACATTGGCTCCTGAATCTTGTCAGGTATAGTGTACAGTTCCTATAGCGTCTTGTGCTTGGGTGCGAGGAAAACACAGGAGACATAGGTTGAAATGAAATGACTTGTATTACTTCATACAAGCATGCTGAAAAGTTCACACAGTTTGCAGGAACAGCGACAGGAGACACAGCAGGCCAGAGTAACTTCAAGCACTACAATAAATCTCCAAAGCAGGTTCAGGATCTCTTCTCTGTACCGTAATTCCTCTGCAAACATGGATTCACCAAACAGCAGGTTTCCAGAGTCCAAAAGTGTTCCAAGGTTCCTCAGTAGGGAATAGCTGGAGTACAAGTCCAAGGTTTCAGGAGTCAGGTCACAGACTGACTGAGGCTTGGTTCAGGAGCACTGATTGTTCAGCTGAGGCTGCTTAAGAAGCAAGAGGGAAGAATCAGGGCGGGAACATGAAAACTGGAAACTCCATATTAACTGAGGGCAAGAGCTGCAGAAAGACAGAAAGCAAAATGGCCGACGGAAAACTGAGTTTCAAGGAACATGTCAACAGAGACAAAGAACCTTACAATTGGATAACAACTTTTGAGGTCCAATTCCCTTGGGAAAAATCAAAAATTGGGGACTAAAAAATCATTTTTGTGGATTTTTTTTTCACACACACGCATTATAAACTTTAGTGAAACACTTGGGGGCTCAACGTGCTCAACAGATCTAGATAAGTTCCTTAGGGGGTCTAGTTTCCAAAACGGTGTCACTTGTGGGGGGTTTCTACTGTTTAGGCACATCAGGGCTCTCCAAACGCAACATGGCATCCAATCTCAATTCCAGCCAAATTTTGGTTTAAAAAAGTCAAACGGCGCTCCTTTCCTTCCAAGCCCTGCGCCCAAACAGTGGTTTTTCCCCACATATGGGGTATCGGTGTACTCAGGAAAAATTGCGCAACAACTTTATCTGTCCATTTTCTCCTTTTACCCTTGTTAAAATAAAAAAAATTGCTTGTAAAAATCATTTTTGTGACTAGAAAGGTAAATGTTCATTTTTTCCTTCCATGTTGCTTCAGTTCCTGTGAAGCACCTGAAGGACTAATAAACTTCTTGAATGTGGTTTTGAGTACCTTGAGGGGTGCAGTTTTTAGAATGGTGTCACTCTTGGGTATTTTCTGCCATATAGACCACTCAAAGTGACTTCAAATGTGAGATGGTCCCTAGAAAAATGGTTTTGTACATTTTGTTGTAAAAATGAGAAATTGCTGGTCAACTTTTAACCCTTATAACTTTCTAACAAAAAAATATTTTGGGTCCAAATTGTGCTGATGTAAAGTAGACATGTGGAAAATGTTATTTAGTAACTATTTTGTGTGACATATTTCTCTGTTTTAAGGGAATAAAAATTCAAAGTTTGAAAATTGCAAAATTTTCAAAATGTTCGCCATTTTCTCATTTTTTCATAAATAAATGCAAGTTTATCACAATCATGAAGTACAATATGTCACGAGAAAACAATCGCAGAATCGCGAAGATCCGTTGAAGCGTTCCAGAGTTATAAACTCATAAAGAGACAGTGGTCAGAATTGTAAAAATTGGCCCGGTTATTAACGTGCAAACCACCCTTGGGGGTTAAGGGGTTAATACCTGCACAGCCTCGGGCTCCGGTGGCTGGTCACTAGCTCTCAGGCCTGGGTGAGCTTAGCTGCAGCTCCACTCCCAGGTTCTCTCCACACGTCCCCTCTCACCCCCTTCCAGGCTCAGACTTCAACTTCCTACTTCCACTCCCAGGCCAGAACTCATAGGGCAGCTCTTCTGAAACTAGGTGATAGAGCTCCCCCTTATGGCCTGGAGTTAGGAAAGGTGTTGTATGCTGTTTCTACCTAGTAAGGGGACCCCCTATTGCTTTCAGGCATGACATCACCCCCTTTTGGAGGGATGCAAGGCCATTGTGGCAACTGAACTCCAGGGTGCCTCATTAGCAATCAAAGTATTTGGCATATAACACTTGTTATGTCAAAGTGTCTATTGTCAGATAATTCTCACTAAGGGCTTGTACTTCTTCTCCCTGTATGATGCTATTGCTTAGCAATCATGAGCATGCAGCAACACACAGGAGAAAGTATGTCATGCCCCCATCATAGATTAGAGCAAATTTCTCAGTGTGTAAGATGTATGACAGACAGCCCTGGTCTTGATCTAACCTCTTGCATGATTAGAAAGTGCTGGGAGTAGCACAGCGACCGCGGCCTGCCCTCTGCCTCCCGCCACTACTCCTTTACATCCCGCGGCTGCGGCTTGTACGCCAAGGCCAGCAGCAGTGTCACCGCCTCGCCTCCATGAGGTGCGATCCCGACGCCGGGGAACTCTTTCAGGGCCTGTTGTGCCCCCTCCGCACCTAACGTAGGAACGCCCGAAGTCTCCGACAGTTCCTCGTTGGCTGGACCCAGCGGCTGAGCAGCCCAACGGACACAATGACCAGGCAACAACTCTGCCGGATGTCAGAGAAGGATAAGTGACACTCCGTTAATTGTTTATTATAGTTCTAGGACTTATAGTCGGCCATATAGAACTATTGTCAGCTTACCAGTTATCCGCAGAAACCCCCATATAAAGGTTGAATTTAAGCTTGCTCCGTCTCCAGCTCATCACTGCATCCCGTGTACCTACGATTACTACATTTGGTGTAGTCGGCAAGATGGAGCCTCCGAGCGCAAGCTGGGCGAGACGAATGCGAGGATTGTTCAGGATGCATCCAATGACCCCTGATCTAGAGGCTTTAATGGCATTGGACGGGGAGGTCCGGGACTCAGTGATGTTAAGACCCCCGGGACAACGGAACACTTTTGGCCAGGTGTTACAGATCTTGTGGGACCCGACTGATGTAGGAGAACTGAGAACCCGGCTGTTCAGCCGCATGCAGGGAGGGGGGAGACCGTCACCCAATATATGAACATGCTGCAGGAGCTATACATGGCCATTGAGCGGAAGGACCTGGTAGGCGTGGGGCCCCTTGACATAACCCTAAGTGACATCTTGGTAACCCGACTGCGGGCCCCCCTGACCAAGCAAGCCTTGCGGGAGCAGTACAGGTAAACCCGGAACTGACCTTCTCTGAGATAGGGAGTGAGGCACGCACATGAGAACGAGAACAGGGGGTGACAGCCCCCGTGGAGAAGGCTCTGTGAACGCCATCAGTGAATCTCACAGGGTGGAGGAAATACGACAGGAGCTGTTGAGTATTAGAGGCGAGGTCATATTGATATGGATATAGCGTTTTTTTCTGGCATTTTTACCATAGGCTACTTTATAGGATTTCAAAATCAGCATTAAAAATTTATGTTATGATTGTTTAAAATAAAAAAATGACACCTAAAAAATACTTGACGTAACCGTTATGAAAGCACTCAAAAAATAATTTAAAAATATTGATAAAAATTTCATGTGTGTAAGCAATAATATTTTACTTCTCAAATTGTTGTTGCTACTGCTTGTTCTAACTCCAAAAAAAATTGCACTCTATTGCATAATTATTCTGTGGAAATAATGCAGTAAACTCTAAAAAAAAATTACTTTTTCATAGTGTGGTCCACTTACAGTATTGCAGGTACTTTGCTTAAATCTGACATTTTTTCTTAACATAACCATTCTATTTATATGTGATAATGGAATCCTAGTTGTAAGATGTTATCACCTACCAACATGATAAGTGATAACAGCTAGATCAGTGGGGTTTTGGCTGGTAGGACCGTAACAATCTCCAGTGTAATGGTCCTGAATGCCACATTGCTATTTTATCAGGTTTATGAATTTTGTATGGAGCAGCAGTATGTACGAACAGGGGACATGAGATCCCCATTCTAAAAATCAGCGATGGCTCAGTGTTCCCACATTGATCTAGAAGTTTTTACCTATCCTCTGCATAGGTAATAATTTGTTAGAACTTTTGAGAATCAGAAAAAACTTACAAGATATTCCAGAGTATGAAGGATATCCAAACTCAGGTAGGAGGAGAGATTTTCAAACTTTTTCATAATTGTGATGGTAGGGCTCTGAGGGTTAGGGGTATTGATGTGTTGGACTTGGGTATTCGTGGCGGTAACAACTCCCAACGATTAGCCCAACTTGAAATGCGGTGGATATGGATGTTAGATACGGTCCACCCTAAAGGTCTCAATGAAAACTTGAGCTACTTCCCATTTCTGTGATCATCAGTTGTTCGTGCGCTTTGTGCCTCTATATGCCTTTTTCGGTTGATATGTTGTTTTTAAATGTTTTTATTCTTTTTTTATAGATGTTATTTGTGTGTCTTCACTAATGAACTTGCATTTCCTTGGGAAGAACAGATGAAGATTTCTATTTCTATAGCTTAATGCTTCAAACCGTGTGTTTTTGATGTAGGATATTGGGGTTCCATTCCTGGTTTTTGTTTTATGATGTTTGAATTTTATGTGATCATTTAATGCTATTTTGTTTTTTTGTTACTTTGTTGTTTTTTGCACTCATATCTTTTGAGATATTATATTATATTTATATTATTGTTTATAATTATAACATGTATTATCTGTCATTATTGTCATTATTGTACATGCATATTTATGCTGTTGATTTAAGGTGCTATTATTTTTTTGGCATTTTGATCAATATTGTAGAAATATATGTATGTTGTATAGGGATATAATGATCAGGTCTGTTACATTGGTAATATGTCTCTTGTTATTGATCGCTGTTCATCCTCAGTCTACCTGCACTAGAATAGCATCCACTTGTCATTGCACACGGCTTGTGATGTGTGTTCAGCGCTCACTTGTTGGCCAGACCGTCATATGTCTGTGCCGCTGACCTGTACGCATGCGCGCCCCATACTCCATCGCTCCGTTGTTTTCGGCATCTTTCGGCTTGGATGGTTGCCATCGCAACCGTCGGAGCTTGATGCCGAGACATCGCTGCGTGGTGAGTCACTGGGACTGCGGATGCGTCACTGTGTAGCCCTGGTATGTAAGGCACACAGGATCTGGAGAATGCACAGTAAGGTAACAGTTAAAGCTTGACACTCACTTACACTTCAGACACACCCACAGGGGTGTATAGGGGAGTGACGTGTAGCACAGGAGAGAGTCAGTCTAGCTTCCTGTCATCATACAGAGCAGTCAGGGCTAGTTCTTCTCAGACAGTGAGGATTCCTGTCAGAGCTCTGGGTGAGCAGAAGATTAGTTCCTGTCAATTCAACGAAGTGGAGTCTAGTAACGGATGACTAGTTATCATCCCGAGTCTAGTCAGAGTTACCTTTTACTCAGTCTGAACTTTGAGGAAACTGAGAGTTACTCAGTGAGACCAAGGAAGAAAACTGACTTTCTATCTTCACGCTTCAGTGCTACATTGAAAGCAGAAGCAGGGCGAAGGGCATAGTGGGAAGGATTCAGAAGTGCCTTAAGGATCGGATTATCCTGCACATTGTCACCGGTCACTGGGGACCGAAGCGTCACTATAGCTCCAGGCATAGTGATAGAAAAGCCAGAGTCTTACTGGACCTTAGGTTGCAGAAAGCCGCCCTTAGAGTGCCAGTACGTAACCGAGTCAGGAGAACAAGACTTCTGAGTCCGGCGCGCGGCAAAAGAAAGTACTTAGTTCACCACTTATAAGGCTCTATCACAAAACCGGCCGGGCAGTACAGCTAGTGGGAAAAGCTGAAAACTATAGAGTTAACTTAGCTACAGGCAAGCTTGGACTCACTCATCATTTGGAAAGAGAAGGAGGCCTGTAACCTGCTCAACTGTTACCGCTACGTGCATTCATCCACCCCGAACAGCCTCCCTGGGACCTGCCTGAACAACTTGAAGTAAAAGGTATGGAAAGAAGCTTCTATGTGTGAGACTGAGTTATTTGATTGCATCCCTGCACAACCCCACCATAACTATCGACCTGAGGGAAGAGTCCCACCTGTAGGGGACCCGACATCTAGCTGCCTCACCATCCCCTCAGAGATCTACAGCAGCGCTGGTCTTAGTGATCAGAGAACTACAGGTGGCGTCACGAACTGTATATATACCTATCCCCTGTAAATATTCCCCCCCAACATACGCCTGACCGCCAGGGCCACAGACCGAGCCAGCGCTACCTGTGACAACCCCATAGACTTCCATGGGCTCGGCTCTGAGTACCCCATTGCTCTGGTAAACCACAATTGTGGTGCGGGTCAAGACAACTTGGCGTCACGAACAGGATATATACCTATCCCCTGTAAATATTCCCCCCCAACATACGCCTGACCACCAGGGCCACAGACCAAGCCAGCGCTACCTGTGACAACCCCATAGACTTCCATGGGCTCGGCTCTGAGTACCCCATTGCTCTGGTAAACCACAATTGTGGTGCGGGTCAAGACATCACTTCCGGTCCGCGGCTCTGCCACTTCCGGTCTGGCGTTATTTAAAGCGTGTCTGTTCCTCCTGCTCTATGCCCCCGAAGAAGGAGTCATCTCCGAAACGTGCGTCGGGCCCGGGCGCCGACCGCTGGTTCAGTCCCTCCACTCTCCACTTCTGTAGGTATTATGACCGCTATATTCATTTATGCGCACATTGCATTATAGGTTTTGGTACATATACTCTCCTTATCATAGGGATCCTGTGTATTTAATGGTGGACCATTGTGTCGTAAATTTGCTATGCTAACATGCTGCTCTCAATAGGCATACCTCCTTTACCAGGGTTCTTGTTACCATGTGTTACACTGATTATTGAGTCTCACCTATACATATAGTGTTATATCCTGTGCCATAAATGCTATAGCACTGGCTTAAGATTGTATTTCTATTCAGCCTTCATACTGACTTAACGATGTATGTGATTTATATTTATTTTGATTTTTTTGCTATATTACCGTTGATTTTATTTGGTACTATTCATCAATTTATTTCACATTACTGTGCTTCTTAGATACATACACCTATGACACTTTTTTGATTATTGCCATGTTATAGGTATCATTAGTGGGACTGTTCCTTCTGTCGACCCCCCGTTTTTCATATCTTCCCGATTTTGTGCATGTGTTGCACTCCACTTCTTCCCCCTTGCTTGTACACTGTGTCCTGTATTTGTCTTTTATTGATTGAATTTCTAATAAATTTTGGATATTATGTATTGGACTTGTTTCATCGCCATTTTTTGAGGTTTCCTCACGTCGTTCCACTTACAGTATTGCAGGTACTTTGCTTAAATCTGACATTTTTTCTTAACATAACCATTCTATTTATATGTGATAATGGAATCCTAGTTGTAAGATGTTATCACCTACCAACATGATAAGTGATAACAGCTAGATCAGTGGGGTTTTGGTTGGTAGGACCGTCACAATCTCCAGTGTAATGGTCCTGAATGCCACATTGCTATTTTATCAGGTTTATGAATTTTGTATGGAGCAGCAGTATGTACGAACAGGGGACATGAGATCCCCATTCTAAAAATCAGCGATGGCTCAGTGTTCCCACATTGATCTAGAAGTTTTTACCTATCCTCTGCATAGGTAATAATTTGTTAGAACTTTTGAGAATCAGAAAAAACTTACAAGATATTCCAGAGTATGAAGGATATCCAAACTCAGGCAGGAGGAGAGATTTTTTTATTCTATTACATATTTCGGAGTTGATTCAACTCCTTCCTAACAAGTTTTTTCTGATTGTCAAACATTCATTCCAGTTCTGGCATTATACGTCTAGGCAGGGGCGTAACTTCCACCGTCGCAGCGGTCGCTACTGCGACCGGGCCTGGCGGGTCAGGGTCCTGGCAGTAGGGTCGGCATTAGGCTGGAGTCACATGGCCGTAAAACTCGTGCGATAATCGCATCGCACTGCAGGGACTGGCCTGACACCTCTCCTGACCTGAGCAAGACAGAGTGATGGATTACTATGCAGAGGTCAAGCTCAGGTCAGGAGATCTAACAGCCAGAACGAGTTTTACGATGCGATTCTCGCACGTGAAATACGGCAGTGTGTCTCTGCCCTTAGGGGCAGGCAGCTGCCTAGGGCCACCACTTCCCCAGGAGCCCCTATCTAGAATCACATCATGCAGCCGCTATGGGGCCCCTGTGAGGCAGGGGGCCGGCCCGCCGCCAGTGCCGACTGCCACCGTCACATTGAACTATACCGGCGTCTGCCGGTACAGTTCAAAGCAATAATGGAGGAGAGAGCATCAGCTGATGCTCCCTCTCCCATCATTCCCCTCTGCCCACACTGCGGATGCACGATGATGTCATATCATCGCGCACCCACTGTGTGCTGGGCAGACTGCAGCCGCTGAGACAGGAGCCGGGAGCAACGTGGGGCACGAGGAGAGGGGAGGATTGTGTTTTTTTTTGTTTTTTTTTAATATATCAGTGAGTACTGGACTGTGGCTGTGGGGCCATTCCAGGGGGCGGGAAATGTGGGACCGCTCCTGCGGGAGAGATACTATGCCATATACTATGTGGGCTGGGCTATATACTATGTGGGCTGTGTAATAAATTTATGTGGGCTGTGTTATATACTATGTGAGCTGTGCTATATACTATGTGGGCTCTGCTATATACTATGTGGGCTGTGTTATATACTATGTGGACTGTGCTATATACTATGTGGACTGTGCTATATACTATGTGGACTGTGCTATATACTATGTGGACTGTGCTATATACTATGTGGGCTGTGCTATATACTATGTGGGCTGTGCTATACACTATGTGGGCTGTGCTATACACTATGTGGGCTCTGTTATAAATTATGTACACTGTGTTATATACTATGTGGACTGTGTTATATACTATGTGAGCTGTGCCATATACTATTGGGGGTATATTATATTCTATGGGGGAGGCTGTGTTATATACTATGGGGGTATATTATATTCTATGAGGAGGCTGTGTTATATAAAATGGGGGACTACATTATATTCTATGGGGAGGCAGGCTGTATTATATTCTATTCGGGCTACATTATATTCTATGGGGGCTGTATTATATTTATTATATTCTATAAGGGGTGATTGCATCATACTCTATGAGGGGGCTACATTATACTATATGAGGGGGCTACATTGTATTCTATGGGGGGGCTAGATTATGTTGTATGGGGGCTTCATTATACTTTATGAGGGGCATACATTATATTCTATGGGGGCTGCATTATACTATTTGAGGAGGGCTACATTGCATTCTATGGAGGGGCTACATTATACTTTATAAGGGGGTTGCATTATATTCTATGGAGGGGCTGCATTATACTATTTAAGGGGGCTGCATGATATTCTATGGGGAGTTACATTATATTCTGTGGGTGGTTGCATTATGCTATATGTGGGCTGCATTATACTGTATCGAGAACTATGGGGAATACATTATACTATATGAAGAACTATGGGGTGAATTATACTATGGGAAGTGAATTGTACTACATGGATGACTATGGCGGTGCATTATACTATATTGAGCACTATGAGGAGTGTATTATACTATATGGAGTACTGAGTGTATTTTAATATATGGCGGGCTATGAGGAGTGTACTATACTATATGGAGGACTGAGGAGTGTATTTTAATATATGGAGGAATATGAGAAGTGTATTATACTATATGGAGGACTATGGGAAGTGTACAATACTATATGGAGGACTGAGGAGTGTATTTTAATATATGGAGAACTATAGGGAGTGTATTATACTATATGGAGGACTATGGGGTGTGCATTTTCCAATATGGAGGACTATGAGCATATTATATTATATGGAGGACTATGGGGTGTGCATTTTACAATATGGAGGACTGTGGTGTGCATTATAATATATGGAAGACTATGGGGTGTATTATACTAAACAAGCAAAATGCTGCATATTTATCAAGTGATTGGATTGTTTATGCCAGAACAAAAATCATTGTTCTCAGCAGAACATCGCCCTGTGAAAAATGCAGATATGCTGCTGATAACATGAATCTGTATGGGGACAGATTGATCTAATAGTGATTTTTCTGTTCCCATCATTCTTTCTCAGTTGGTGTAAAGAGGACGGGAAACAAGTGTTGAATGATTTCAATATTGTCGATCACACTCATTTAGTGTTCTGAACTAAGCACATGTAAATACAACCGAAATGCTTCTGTGTGATGTGCAATATGTTAGCATTTGGGGCCCCATTTTAAACTTTGCCTAGGTCCCCACTTTGCCTAAAACTGGCCCTGCCTGGCAGGTCAGAGGCTCGCCGATGGCGACACCAGCAAAAGTTAAAATCTGTTGGCGTGCAGGAGATTCCTCCCGCACGGCTACAGTTAACAGCAGCCGGCCAATCACAGGCCAGTAGCTGACGTCAACGCGCATGTCGCCGACGAATGACATCACTTTCATATGCTGCATTTTATACTGCTATGGGGATGCTGCATTTTATAATCCTATGGGGCTGCTGAATTTTATACTCCTATAGGGCTGCAGCATTTTATACTCCTATGGGGCTGCTGCATTATACTAGATATGACTATGGGGTGCATAATACTTTATAGGAGGACTATGAGGTGCATTTTACTACTATGAAGTACTAAAGGGTGCATTATACTGTATCAAGTATAATGGGCTGTGCATTATACTTTATGGATGACTATGGAGGTGCATTTTCTTATACTACATGGATGACTATTGGCTGTGCATTTTATTATACTACATGGATGACTATGAATTGTGCAGTATATTATATGAAGGACTATGGGGGTGCATTATACTTCTTATATGGATCTCCATGACTTCTATGCAAGCCCCTGATGAGTATAATGGTTTATTTTCTTCTATACAGTACAGAACAATGGCAGCATGGGGACAAATATGTATCAGGATGGGGCACCGAATAGTTACGCCACTGAGGTCAGACTATGTAACACTGCAACAAAGCTATAGTGTGCGAAATGAATATGGAAAATGTGAATTTGGGTGGAAAATATTTTGGCATGGGGGGCCCCATTTGAAAGTTTGCACCAGGGCCCATAACTTTGTAGTTACGCCACTGCGTCTAGGAACCAGCGGTCGGAGTTGCAGTCATCTCTAGTGGACTCACATGCCCTCTCCAGTGCTGAGCCTGCTATGCACAACCTCAGGTGAGCAGTACACGATATGGTATTGAAACTAGATCCACAGATTTACACAAGAAGCGCTTTCCCTATTTTTAGAATTATTATTTATAAATAATTTTATAATTTGTTAGAACTGGAACATACTTCAAGTTTTGGAACTACTTGCACTGAATAAGAAGTGTAATGTATGCCAAAACCCCCAACTTAATTTTTGAATATTATTTTGTCAATTATTTGAAAAAAAAAGTTTTATTCAGTGGCATTATTTTTCAAAAGATAACATCAAAACGGCACAAAAATAAACCATACTA